>AWOL01S0007691.1:222074-345981 GCA_000715115.1 Nicotiana otophora
GTTTTTGTATATTTCGACGCCGTTTTTTCAATCATAAATGATATTATATTGAACACATGAGCTCCGATTTCTTTTTTGATTGAAGCATTAGATCCGTATCGCAATTACGGATCCGTAGCAAAATGAATCGTCGAATTTAGACATCGTATGAGGATTTTATGGTCATTGTACTAAGCATTAAGTTGCTAGATTTTTCAGATTAATTACGAAATTGCCACTGCTGGCATATTTAAAAATCTACACTATTTGCAAATATTGAAACCAATATAGCTCCTTCATTATAAGGTCATATTGAATGATTCAAAAGCCTAACTTGACTAGAATTTAACAAGGAATCCATTGGAGGCATAAAAAGTGAGTTTCAGGATCGTTTAGCATGAGAAACGAGGCAGAATAATTGACAGAAAAATATATAAAACGAGGGTTATATTTCATGAATCCATCTTCGTTTTTGGGATTTGATTGATGATTTCAAAGTGAAATTGAGGGAGTTAGGGCTTGAGTTTTGGAGAGTTTTAGGTAGGGATTTGAGGGACCAAACGGAGTCCAATTTTGATAAATTTTATATAGTTAGACTCAGGAGAGGACGAGGGTTTTGATTCTGCCATTGTTGACTGGTTCCGAGATGTGGTACCGGGGGCCGGGTTTTGGCCGGTTTCAGATTTTTGGCATATTTTATAGTTTGTATTGTGGAATTCGATTCGTTAGCCTATGTTAATGGTATTAATCTGATTATGGTTAGATTTGGAGCTTTTGGAGACCGAGTCCATAAACGAGGGCATCCCGAAGTAGGATTTTACACTGTTAAGGTAATTAACAGTTTTAACTCTGGCTTAGAGGTTATAAACCCGGAGAATTTGATATCGTTTGACTGTTTGGAGGTGATACCCACGCTAGGTGATGGGCGTGTGGGTGTATACCTCGAGGGATTGAGACTTGGTCCGTCCCGTAAGGCCTCATGGCCATCATCTGTGTTTACGTAGTTACTTATTGTTGAACTTATCTGCATTCATGTTAGAGATCATGCTTAGGCTTTATTCATGCTCACATTATTTGTACTCAGTCATAGAAATTATTGTACATGTTTACCTCAGTCTCTATTATTTGCTAATATGCTATGATACTTGATATGGACTGTGTTCCCTTATTTGTTAATGATGATGAGGCTAGTGAGGTACATGATTGAGTGAGGCCGATGGCATGGTTGTGAGGATATTAATACCATAGCACGTGGGTTGTCCGCGTAGCATGTGAGTTGACCGTGCGAGTTCGGGTATTGATACCATAGCGCGTGAGTTGTCCGCGTAGCACATGAGTTAACCGTGCAGATCCAAGTATTGATATGATGGCACGTGAGTTGTTCGTGCTTAGCGCTTGGGCTTTGGGAGCCCCTCTGAAATCTATACACACTCCAAGTGAGCGCAAAGCGTCTGTACATATTCCAAGTGAGCGCAAAGTATTGAGCTTTGAGTGCTGAGTGATGGAATGACATTGCTGTGAGGTTGCATTTACTTTAGTTGTTGCTGCATTTACCTGTTAAATTTCCTTGTAGTTTTACTGATTTATGAAATTACCTGCCTACTCCTGTTTGTATTTAATTGTGGAAATAATAATTGGATTATTCTGCTTAGCTCGTCACTACTGCTCAGTTCCTTAGTTATTGCTATTACTACTGAGTCAGTTATACTCATACTACACCCTGCACTTTATGTGCAGATCCAGGTGAGTTAAAAGGCGGCAATCGTTAAGTTTAGGTCGGCTATCTTTGGAGACTGCAAGGTAGCTGTTAGCGTCAGCAGGACCTTGTTACTCCTTTTATCATTTCTTTTTTCAGATTGTATTGACAGTTAGACAGTTTTCTTTCTTAGTTTATAGATTTAGACGCTCATGACTTAGTGACATCCCGATATTTGGGGCTCATTTCTGTATTTTCTATAATTATATTTAAAGTTGATTTAGTTTATGAAAAATTTAAATGTTTTATTAAATTCTTATAATCGATTTAGTAGTAATATTTTGGGAAATAGGCTTGCCTTGTAACATGATAGGCACCATCACGACCATGGTTAGATTTTGGGTCGTGACAAGTTGGTATCAGAGCCTAGGTTACATAGGTTTCACGAGTCATGAGCGGGTTTAGTAGAGTCTTGCGGCTCGGTACGGAGACATCTGTATGTATCTTTGAGAGGCTGCAGAACCTTGCGGAAAACTTCACATTCTTGAATTCTTTTCATGCGGTATTGATTCAGCTTGAAGTGTATCGTTTTGAATTCCTTCCACGCATTCGTATGCGCACATGGGCGCTCAGTATCAGTTGTGCATCGACGGCTTGTGATTCCCTGGATGAGGTGCGAGATGTGATTTTGGTGTATTGATGTCGGGCCAGTCTGGAGGACATAAGGCCGGGGTTTGACTGTAGCTTGAGCACTGAGGTGTTGATTGTGTGAGCACGTGCTTGTGGTACTTTTGGTGATATTTAAGAGAGTATTCAACGTCCTATGAGCCTTGGGGCGGTATGGTTTTATGCTTGGGTCTCGTGTGGTGAGTCTGGGTTGAAGATTGTGATGTTATGTCGGGGCAAAGTATCAATTTGAAGGTAATTCAGAAGGAACTCGGATAGATAGGACATCTTGGTAGTAGGTTGGATCGGCATGGTAATGGGTATGATTAGTTCTTTGGGTGTGTATAAGGTAATGAGTTCTACAGGTGTTTTGTGGCAATGCCCTTGGGTTTTTGGTGGTCTACGTAGCTTGGTTGAGTTAGAAGGATTCAGTCGTGACAGATTGGTTTTGTGCCATTGGGGTTCGGAGAGAGTTCTTGATGGTTTTGAGAACAACTCTTGGCACGTTCGAGGACGAACGTTTGTTTAAGAGGTGGAGGATATAACGACCCGGCCAGTCGTTCTGAGAGTTATAGCTCTATTTCCCCATTTCTGCTTCTTTATGTATTGTTCAGCTGTGTTGAGTTGTATCGAGTTGGTAGGTTTGGGTTCGGAGTAGGTTTGGAGTGAAATGAACACTTAGTCTCTTAGTTAGAAAGCTAAGTTAGAAAAGTCAACCGGAAGTTGACTTATAAGTAAACAAATTCGGATTTGGATTTTTATGATTCGATTAGCTTCGTTCGGTGATTTTAGACTTAGGAGTGTGTCTAGAATATAATTTGGAGGTCCGTGGTAGAATTATGCTTGAATTGGCGAAAGTTGAAAATATAGAAGTTATAAGGCTTGAATCCGAGGTTGATTTGGTGTTTTGGTGTTGTTTTAGGTGTTTCGAAGGTTCGACTAAGTTCGAGTAGTGATATATGACTTGTTAAAATTATTGGTTGAGGTCCCGAGGGCCTCGGGTGAGTTTCGGATAGGTTTGGGTTGTGTTGTGCTCGTTTTGCTTATGTTTCGACACCGTTTCTTCAAGCATAAATGATATCATATTGAACAAATGAGCTCTGATTTCTTTTTAGAGTGAAACATTAGATCCGTATCGTAATTACAAACCCGTAACAAAAAGAATCGTCGAATTTGGACATCGTATGATAATTTTATGGTCATTTTACAAAGAATTAGGTTGCCAGATTTTTCAAATTAATTACGAAATTGTCACTGACGGCGTATTTAAAAATCTGCAATATTTGTAAATATTGAAACCAACATATCTCCTTCATTATAAGATTGAATTGAGCGATGCAAAAGCCTACCTTGACTAGAATTTTACAAGGAATCTATTGGTGGCATAAAAAGCGAGTTTCGGGATTGTTTGGCATGAGAAACGAGGCAGAATACTGGCAGAAAAATATATAAAACGAGGGTTTGTTCATTCGGTCATATTTTGAATTGGGGAGCTCGGATTTGGGCGATTTTGGGGACAATTTTTACCATAAGGATTGGAGTAAGTGTTTTCTACTCAGTTTTAATTATATTTCATGAATCCATCTTCATTTTTAGGATTTGATTGATGATTTCAAAGTGAAATTGAGGGAGTTAGGGCTTGAGTTTTGAAGAGTTTTAGGTAGGGATTTGAGGGATCAAACAGAGTTCGATTTGGATAAATTTTATATGGTTAGACTCGAGAGAGGACGGGGGTTTTAATTCTACCATTGTTGACTGGTTCCGAGACGTGGGCCCAGGGGCCGGGTTTTGACCGGTTTCGGATTTTTGGCATAGTTTACAGTTTTTATTGTGAAATTCGATTCGTTAGCCTATGTTGATGGTATTAATCCAATTATGGTTAGATTTTGAGCTTTTGGATACCGAGTCCAAAGATGAGGGCATCCCGGAATAGGATTGTACGCTGTTAAGGTAAGTAACAGTTTTAACTCTGGCTTTGAGGGTATAAACCCAAAGAATTTGATATCGTGTGACTGTTTGGAGGTGATACCTACGCTAGGTGACGGGCGTATGGGTGTATACCTCGAGGAATTGAGACTTGGTCCGTCTCGTGAGGCTTCATGGCCATCATATGTGTTTACGTAGTTACTTGTTGTTGAACTCGTCTGCCTTTATGTTAGAGATCATGCTTAGGATTTATTTATGCTCACATTATTTGTACTCAGTCATAAAAATTATTGTACATGTTTACCTCAGTCTCTTTGTTTGCTAATATGTTGTGATACTTGATGTGGACTGTGTTCCCTTATTTGTTAATGATGGTGAGGCTAGTGAGGTACATGATTGAGTGAGGCCGAGGGCCTGGTTGTGAGGATATTAATATCATAGCGCGTGAGTTGACCGTGCGGGTCCAGGTATTGATACCATAGCGCGTGAGTTGTCCGCGTAGCACTGAGTTGACCGTGCGGATCCAGGTATTGATATGATGGTACGCGAGTTGTCTGTGCTTAGCGCTTGGGCTTTAGGAGCCCCTCCGGAGTCTGTAGACACCCCCAGTGAGCGCAGAGTGTTGAGCGTTGAGTGCTGAGTGATGGAGTGACACTGCTGTGAGGTTGCATTTACTTTTGCTGTTGCTGCATTTACCTGTTAATTTTCCTTGTAGTCTTACTGATTTATGAAATTACATGTCTACTCCTGTTTGTATTTAATTGTGGAAATAATAATTGGATTATTCTGCTTAGCTTGTCACTACTGCTCAGTTCTTCAGTTATTTCTGTTACTACTGAATCGGTTGTACTCATACTATACCCTACACTTTATGTGCAGATCCAGGTGAGTTAGAAGGCGGCGATCGTTGAGTTTAGGCCGGCTATCTTTGGAGACTGCAAGGTAGCTGTTAGCGTCCGCAGGATCTTGTTACTCCTTTTATCATTTCTTCTTTTGGACTGTATTGACAATTAGACAGTTTTATTTCTTAGTTCATAGATTTAGACGCTCATGACTTAGTGACACCCCGATGTTTGGGGCTCGTTTCCGTATTTTCTATAATTAAATTTAAAGTTGATTTAGTTTATGAAAAATTTAAATATTTTATTAAATTCTTATAATCGATTTAGTAGTAATATTTTGGGAAATAGGCTTGTCTTGTAACACGATAGGCGCCATCACGACCATGATTAGATTTTGGGTCGGGACAGTTGTTCTTATTAACAATATGATTTTTACGTTGTTATTATTTGGATCCTCTCCGGTGAAGATCTTCTCCAGTATAGGCTTAAAATTGCAATATCTATCAACTTTAAATTTCATAAATGTAGATATATTCTCGTTAAAACTTCTGCAAACCATAGTTAAAGTCCCAAAGCCTTTACAATTGTCAACTCCAATCCCAACTAAAACAGGCACAAACAAAAAAGAAAATAACCGTTTCAATGGAGTATTTCAATCCGATCGTTTTCTATTTCTCGTCCAGATTTCTTCAACCTAGTAAGGCAAACCTTACAACAGTAGCAGCCATTGAGCACTTCCATGTTTATTGATAAATTTTAATAGAACTTTTTGTTTTTTCCTTTTACAAACTATAAAGGCAATTGTCATTTTCACTTGGAAATGCCCTTCTTTTATAGTGATCACCCAATTAAAGTTGGAGTTATTTAACCCATAGTCATTTAACTACTGTTTATTGCACAAAGATTATAAAGTTAATTTTTGAACGAAAACATTAACCCAATTATACCTATATATCATAGAAAAGAAAAAATGCCAAAAATTATAAACCTAGTCCGAAATATCCATGTAAGATATTGCATGTGCGGAATTATCATGTATTATGTTAGCTAATAACTTTACCTTATATCCTCGTGGGCCCATTTAAACATTCAAAAAAGAGAAATTTTGAGAAACCACTATGTTTTAGTGATTATTAGCTTGCTATAACTATCATTTACTGAATTACTTCCTATAGCTATGTTTCAGTTGTTATAGACTGTATTCGATGTATTTTTGCTAGTGTAGCAAACCTCGGCGGAAAACAGGGGAGTTCAGCTAAGCAGAGAATGTATTCGACTGTATTCGCGAGCTGTATTCGTGAATACAGTAACGTAATTTGAGAAAAAAAAAGTCTTCAGATGTTTAAAAAGGTAAGTGAATCAATTAACACGATAGACTCCTAATATAACTTAACAAACTCAATTATAACACGCAAAATTTGTATTTGCAGTTATAGAAAAGATTCTCATCAACCGAAAAACACCCCAAAAATAGAGCAATCTTCAGAGATTCAATCCATCCTTTCTTTTTTTTAGTGGTATCTTTACTAAAATATTATTTAGTAGTATCTTTACAAATAGATTTATATATTGAAATTATATAATTACATTGAATACAGTTAAATACATAAAAATACATTGAATACATGAAGTATAACATGTCATCTATAGTACAAAAATATATAAATACACACTGCAGATACATTTGAATACATATATACATATGAATACATAAATTATATTAATTAAAAAAATATATAAATAAATTCATGGAATACAGCGAGACAGTGAATGCAATAAAATACATGAAATACGACTAGATACATTGAAATACAATTAAAAAAAGACAGTGAATACAATAAAATACATGGAATACAACGAGATACATTGAAATACAACGAAAAAAAGGTAACAGGCTCTTCAAGTTCCTCATCCCCAAACTCCGGCCCAATCCACCGATATCCAGGCCGCCGCCATGTGGGGCATCGCCGTCGGTTAGGAGATAATTTTTTAAAAGGGTATTTGTTTACAATAAATAAGGTATCAACCTTTGCTATAGGAGGTAAAATTTCCAAAAAAGAGAAATTTTTAGAAACCACTATGTTTTAGTGATTATTAGCTTGATATAGCTACCATTTACTAAATTATTTCTTGTAGCTATATTTTCAGTTGTTATAGACTGTATTCGATGTATTTTGCTAATGTATTCATGAATACAATAGCAAAACTCGGCGAAAAATAGGGGAGTCCAGCTAAGCAAAGAATGTATTTGACTGTATTCGCGAGCTGTATTCGTGAATACAGTAACAGAATTTGAGAAAAAAAGGTCTTCAGTTGTTTAAAAACGGTAAGTGAATCAATTAACGCGATAAACTCCTAATATAACTCAACAAACTCAATTATAACACACAAAATTTGTATTTTCAATTATAGAAAAGATTCTCATCAACCGAAAAACACCCCCAAAATAGAGCAATCTTCAGAGATTCAATCCATCCTTTTTTTTAGTGGTATCTTTACTAAAATATTTTTTAGTGGTATCTTTACAAATAGATTTATATATTAAAATTATATAATTATATTGAATACAGTTAAATACATAAAAATACATTGAATACATGAAGTATAATAGGTCATCTATAGTGCAAAAACATATGAATACATACTGCAGATACATTTGAATACATATATACATATGGATACATAAATTATATTAATTAAAAAAATATATGAATACATTCATGCAATACAGCGAGATAGTGAATATAATGAAATCCATGGAATACAACGAGATACATTGAAATACAATAAAAAAAAAAGACAGTGAATACAATGAAATACATGGAATACAACGAGATACATTGTAATACAATGAAAAAAAGGTAACAGACTCTTCAAGTTCCTCAGCCCCAAACTCCGCCCCCAAATCACCGATATCCAGGCCGCCGCCGGCGGTTAAATGAAGAGAGTTGTTGAAGAAGCACCAATTTAAGGGATCAAACAGAAACTAGAGACAGAACTCTTCAGATCTCACAAGACAAACATGAACAATCAATACAAAATCTACGAAACATTTAGAATGTGTAACACAACTGTGTGAAAGAAATAGCTGGCCGGAGGGGGTTAGAGGTGACACAACAAGGAAGGGGGGAAGTAGTCGCTGGCCGGATCTGTCATTGGCGGAACACAGCCCCTGCTAGGATTGCTAAAAGCAGGGGAGGAAACAATCGGGGGAAAAAGAGAAGAAAGAGGAAAGAGAAAGGAGGAGAGAGGGAGAAAAAAAAATAATACACAGCGCATCTAATGACTTAAAAGTAGGAAATGGCCATAAATGGATATTTTGCTATAAAAATTAAAAGGTAGCTATAGGAGATAATTCTTTAAAAGGGTATTTATTTATAATAAATAAGGTATCAACCTTTGCTATAGGAGGTAAAATTTCCTTGAAAAAAACTCATTTTCTGACTCATAGTCTGTTTGGCCAAGTTTCTTCAAAGCCAAAAGTTTTTATTTTAAAAAGAAAAATACTTTTTTATTTCAATGCTGAAGTGTTTGGCCAAGCTTTCAGAAGAAAAAATATATTACAGAAAAAGTAGTTTTATCTCCAAAAATACTTTTTTGAAAAATATTTTAAAGAAAAATACAGTTAGAGTCTATTTGGCCAAGCTTCTAGGAGGCCGAATTTTTTTTTTTTTTTTGCTTTTAAAAAAGTACTTTTAAAAACATTTAAGGCGTTTGATCAAGATAAAAAGGTACTTTTGAGCAGCAACAGAAATAATTTTTCTGCTTTTGGGGAGAAGCTACAAATTCTAGCTTCTTCCAAGAAGCAGAAGTAGAAACAGAAAATTAATTTGTTCAAGACAAAATTAACATTACAATAAATTTATATTTTTCAAATTATCCTTCATTAATTTAATATTTTTCTTTTCCTTTTCCTTTTTATTTCTACTATACCTTTCTTCTCTTTTTTTTATTTAATCATATTTTTATTCTCTTTCCCTATTCCAAAGAATGGATTTTAAACTTTTATTGAATGATGTATTTCGACACATTTAAATTATCATGTAAACAATAAGTAATAGCAAATACTCAATGTTATTGTTTTAAAATAACTATATTTTATATTGATGGAAATTTTATATTTATACTTTTTACTTTAGAATTCTTTTATAATAAATCTTTATTTTTTTTAAATAATAATACTAATTGAGAATTGAACCTTTACTGACATTTTTCATAATTTGATACTTAAAAGTACTTTTTAAAAAGATTGGCCAAATACAATGAGCTTGCAAAAAACACTATTCAAATGAATTGGCCAAACACAAAACAGTTATTTTGCAGAAGTAGTTTTCTAAAAGTACTTCTCAAAATAAGCAACTTTTGGCAGATTGGCCAAACAGGCTTGTAGAAATAATTTTTAAAACTTTGGCTAAATACTAATTACTGCCCAAAAGTATTTTTTAAATTAATTATCCAAACACAAACTAATTCTCACCAAAAGTATTTTTGAGAAAAATACTTTTGAGAATAAATATTTCTCAAAATAAATTTATTTTTGTAGCTTGGCCAAACATGTTATCAACTTAATACCGGATATCTTTCAGCATATGACATATCATGTGCTTTTATTTTTTGTTGGTCAGAAAATAAATTTGTTGTTTTATAAGTAGTGCTATGTAAAATTTATGTAAGATGAATTGTTAAAATGAAAATCTACTCTTATTTACACAATCGAATATAACATTTCCTAGCTTTTCTAACATTTTCTCATTTTCTGTAATGTGTAAGTATCATTGTCACTTACGAAAAAGTTAGGGAGAAAATTCTATAAAGAACATACAAAATTGTTGAGTCCGGAACCAAAGTGTGATTCTTTTGGACTCAAGCAACACAAATAGGTTAAAACCAACTGGGCACCATTTTATATATAGCTATATATAAAATGTGTCCCCACTAATAATTCATCTGCACTTAACTGATCCATCAATAATTCATATGGGTATAGCGCCTATTATACATGCGCTATACATCAAATAATTGTACCCCCAGATTGATATTTTTCTTATTAAAGAGTTTCAGAATTTGGTAAAAATCCATTCAAGATCCTTCAAGTCTTCCGAAATATTTGTTCGTTAAGTTATTTTGCATTTTTTCATAATGTCGGAAGAGCGAAAAATTAGTGTTTCATTATATTGGGGGGAGGGGGGTGCGATGGGGGGGAGGATGAGATTGTGGCGGAGAATAACTCAGTATGCTATAGTTTTTCTCCACAGTGTCATGTAAAGTTGGCACTTATAATGGGGTACGATAGATTAGTATCATTATTATGTAAAAAAATGAGTGTGAGCAAACGTTCGGTCAATATTGAAGTAACTAGAAGATATCTGTATTCTGTTACTCCGCAAGGGGTTGCTTGTTATGCCGAGTTTAATATCGAAGACGATGAAACTCTGACATATTTTTTGAGGACTCCGGGTGAACACCGAGAACTACTTTTGATAAATATATTAGAAATGTACGTCAAGGCTGAAGACGTTCACAATAATGAGGTTTCGCAACATAGGGATATCCCTGAATCATCGGGTGGTTTTTTTGGAGCAGTTTTATCCGAACAGGTTCTGAGTGAAAGAGTTTGGCCAGATCTAAACTTATCTCCACGGGCAAATGAGGAGCGATGACATAATTTATCCCCAAATTTACATAATCCACAAGCCGAGTGGTAAACTTTAATTTTTTTTGTGTACGATGTTTATTTTTATGTATTAAATTTATATCAAAATTCATATATTCCACAAGGGATACCGACCAGATATGAATTTTACATGCTATGAACCAACGGACAGTTGGAACATGCTTAGTTTTGGTGTGTTGGATCATTGTGGTCCATCCGGGAGTCATCAACAACATGATAATGTGCATCATGGGATATCAACACATTATGATTTGTAAGTGAAGTGATAAAGTTTATATGTAACGTTTGGATGAATTTGAGAAACTCATTATTTTATTGGTTTTTCAGTGAAAACGAGCAACTTGAAGGTCATGTCTTTACTCAATTATTCGAAGACGACATATTTAATCGGGATTTGGTAGATGTGCAGAGTCAGGAAGATGATAGTGATTATGACAACAATGCTGATGAGTCTAGCGATGACACACCCTTCTCTGATGAGGGTGATGATGATGAGGACGAGAATGATGAACCTGATTTGACGAGGGAGCATGCTCCACCTCCCGTTAGACCAAAAGTGTACGAGTCCCATGTGTCATTTCATTCAAGGGTGATTCCCTATCTTAATCAGTTGCCAAGTATGTCGGATGTGGATGACCTCACAAGGGATGTTGACGGAATTCAGACAGCAATGTGGAATGCATCTAGAGCAACAGTGTTGTCAAAGGGCATGCTTTTTGTTGATAAAGAGCGCCTAAGCAGGGCGGTGCGAATGTACATCATAAAAGAGTGTCGTGATATCGTGGTTCATGAGTCATCTCTGGAAGTATACAAGGTTATTTGTCGTAGATGGTTTCAAGGTTGTAATTGGATGCTGCGTGCAAGAAAGTTGAAAACAAATATGTGGATTATGGGAAAATACATTGGCACCCACAATTCTGAAATGGACACATTCAGTGGGAATCATTTTAACTTGAATGTTGACTTGATTTCTCTTGTCTTCATTCCACCCATTGAAACATCCATAAGATACAAGATCTAAGAGTGTATAACATCTGTCCACCAGGTATATGGTTGTAACCTTACCAAAAGAAAGACATTTCTCGTGCTTAAACGTGCGTTTGAAATTGTTTATGGTAACTGGGATAAGTCATTTGCCGCTCTACCAAGGTACATGGCTGCATTGCAACCCTTTAACCCCGGGAATGTTGTTGAATGGAAGCTTGAGAGGAGTCCGGGAATACCAGAATACATATTCATATATGTGTTCTGGGCATTTAAACCAGCCATTGATGGTTTTGTGCATTGTCGGCCGGTAATATCCATAGACGGCACTAAAGTTGTTGATATAAGTTGTTGATCACCGTTGTTGTAGATTCTAATGGAAGTATATTTTCCCTAGCATTTGCTATTTGTGCCAATGAAAGCCAATAGACGTGGACATTGTTTTTGAACCACTTGAAGGAGCACATTGTCAAACATCGTTTAGGTATTTGTCTTATATTTGATCTGCATTGCGGTATTTTAAGTTTTGCACAGAATTTTCGTGCATGACAGGAACCGTATGCCTACCAATGTTACTGTGTTAGGCACTTGAAGGCTAACTTCTAGAGGGCTTATCCGAACAAGGACTTGCATGATTTAATGTGGATGGCTGCAACAGATCACCACGAGTGTAAATTCAAGAGGCAAATGGAACTGATTAGGTAGGAAGACCCAGAAGCCTCTCATTGGTTGATGCGACATGAGCTTGGCAAGTGAACTTTTCACACGGATGGTGGAAGAAGATAGGGAATTCTGACTACAAATGTGTCAGAGTCTTTCAATGGGTTATTGAAGTCTGCCCTTGAATTGCCTGTCGCTGAAAAAGCTGAATGCACTTGTACCCTAAAGAATCATTATCACGTGAAACATAGCGCCTCACCAATATGCGTTATGTAACCTAAAATCACTCTTAGATGCGTTTAATAACCTCGCGCATTTTAGTTATTATTTGCGTCGTAACGAAATGAATAGTAAAATTTTCCATTAATTTTCCATTTTCGAACATTACGACATGCTTGGACACAATTACATACCAAGGTGTTACTGTGGAAAACATGCGATTTTGAATCCATGTTGGTCAAATTGCAATTTGGGGCGTAGACGATGGATGTGTAAACAAGTTGTAAGTTATTATTGTAACGACCCAACCGGTCGTTTTGCCATCTAGAATCCCATTCCCCTAAATAAGACTCCCCGTATATGCTTTTACTGTTTTATGACTTGCAGGGATGGTTAGTTCAGGAATTGGAAGGGTTCAGGTTGAAATCGGAACACTTGGTTCCCTAGTTGGCTTTAAAAGAGGTAAGTTTGACTTCGGTCAACATTTTGAGTAAACGACTTCGGAATCGAGATTTGACGGTTCCAATAGGTTCGTACGATGATTTTGAATTTGGGCGTATGTTCGGATCGGGTTTTGGATGACCCCAGACTGTTTCGGCGCCTAATAGTGAAAGTTGGCTCTTTGAAGGTTTTAAAGTTCTTTAAATTTGGTTTGGAGTAGGTTTTGGAGTAATTGAGTTCCGTTTGGAATTCCTATCCTGTGAATAGTGCCGTATGCAGATTTAAGACTTGCACGCAAAATTTAGTATCATTCCGAGTAGTCTGAGTATTATTCGGCGCGTTCGGAGCAAATTGGAAACTTGAAGTTCATATTTTGATTCAATTCGGTTTTGGGGTGTGATTCTTGGTTTCATTGTTCATTTACGAGTTTAGAGAGTTTGAGAATGTCCGTATTATGTTTACAGACTTGTTGGTGCATTTAGACGGGGTCCCGAGTGGTTCGGGTGAGTTTCGGACTGCCTAGAGCAATATTGGAAAAACCAGAATTTCCAGTTCTGGTTTCCTTCTTTGCGAACACCGAAGGACTCTCGCATTCTCGATGAAGGATTTGGGGAGCTAGGAATTTACCCTTCACATTTTTGGGAAGGGGGTCGCATTCGCAAAGCTTGGGGATCGCAGGCCTACGCGTTAAGGAAGCCCTTCTCGCGTTCGCGTAGAAGGATGGGGCCTGGGAGGGGTCAGTATATTTTACCTTTCGCGTTAGCGAAGGAGCCTACGCGTTCGCGAATGGTAGGCGAAGTAAGCCTTTTCGTTTGCGAGACCCCTGTCGCGTTCGCGAAGGGCATTTACAAACCTGATGAATTTCTCCTTCGCTAACGCGAGGCACTTACCGCGTTCGCGAAGAAGGATTTTACAGTGCCGGACAGACTGTCTTAAAAATGCAGCTCAGTCATGTTTGAGCCCATTTTCTACATTCTTGGGCGATTTTGGAGCTTCTTGAGAGGGGTGTTCACCTAACAACTTGGAGGTAAGTTAATTCTACCTATTGTGAGTTAAATACATAGCTTATGGGTAGATTATAATATGTAAATTGTGGAAATTAAGGGTTTAGATGAAAATCCTAGGTTTTGATAAAAATGAGTTTTTAACCACAAAAATGGTTATGGAATGGGATGAAAACTTTATATTTGAGTTCTTGAGATTATGGGTGACGATTTCCTCCAAATATTTTCGGAATCCGGGCACGTGGTCCTGGGGTGAATGTTAGAAATTTTACCAATTTGGGTTGGGTAATTACTCTAATAGATAAATTATGAAATTTGTAGTATTTATTGATTAAATTATATAAAATTTGTCTAGTTTCGGATTTGTTTGCACCAATTGAGGCTTTAATGTCGAACTTTGATCGGGAAGTGAACTTTGAGACGAGGTAAGTCTCTTGTCTAACCTTGTAAGAGGGAATTTACGCCATAGGTGTTTTAAATAAATATTTGTTTCTAATTGTTGGGGCTACGTACGTAGGAGGTGACAAGAGTCCGTGCGTAGCTACTATTATGCTATTGTCCGGGTAGTATTAGGACCCAATTCATGAACTATTTGGAATTTTACATTATACTTGTTAATTTAAGATGCCTAAATTATATTAGAACTTGTTAGAGAAATTTTAAAAAGTAGTTATTGAATTTTGTATTACCTTAGATATAAATCATTAATAATGTTTAAGTCAAATGCTTACGAAGTATCCTTCTCTTCTTGTGGAGCGGGCCGAATGCCTCGGCAGTAGATAGATGCATCTATGGATCGTGCCGCATGTCCCTCGGAAGTGTACACGTCACTCTGAATCGGGCTGTACGAACTTGACATAAATCGTGCTTAATAATAATAATTACACGATGCTTGGACGCTTTATTGCAGTTTGTGAAGATAAGCTATTTATTGGAAATTATTAAATTATTAAAGAATTACTCATTTCTGCTTGTTAAGAAAATTATTGCTATTCAAATAAACCATGTTTATTTAAATATCTTTGTCTTTATATTATTGACCCATAATGAGTGTCGAAGTCAACCTCTCCTCACTACTTCTTTGAGATTAGACTTGATACTTACTGGGTACACGTTATTTACGTACTCATGCTACACTTGCTGCACTTTTTGTGTAGGATCTGAGACAGGTGTTTCAGGTGGTCATTCTGCCACGTACCCCCGATATTCCGAGGCCTAGTGGTGAGCTGCTTCCTGAGTCGTTCTGCAGCCCTAGAGTCTCTCTCTCTCTTTTGTATTTTTGTATTCTGTAAATTTCCTATCCAGACAGTGGTTAGAAGTTTGTAGAATCTACTAGATGCTCATATACTTGTGACACCAAGTCTTGGCACACACACTAGTAGAATTGTAGTTTTGAATCATTACTTGGTTTTATATATTTAAATCTTTTAGTTTCTTAAATCTTGCAAATGAGGAAAGTTTAATTACTCGGAAACTTATTAAAATAAGAAATGCATGTTTAATTCACTATTTGGATTGCCTAGCGGTGATGTTGGGCGTCATTATGACCTATAGGTGAAATTGGGTCATAACAATACGGTATCAGAGCCCTAGGTTCACGTAGGTCTCACTAGTTATGAGCAGGCCTAATAGATTCTCGTGGATCGATACAGAGACGTCTGTACTTATCTTCAAGGGGCTATAAGGTGTTAGGAAACTATCTTTCTTCATTTCTTATCATGTAGTTGATGTAATACTAAGTATCTTTCTCTTATTCTCTCACAGATGGTGAGAACACGCTCTACGGAGTTCCAGACCAGGGAAGAGCTGCTCCCCCTATTGTTAAAGGCTGAGGGAGGGCTCCGGCCCATGGTAGGGGATGAGGACGTTCCTAGATTACTCCAGCTATGCCACCAGTGGGTCCAACAAAGGATCCTATTAATGAGGAGCAAGGCGAGGTGCCTGCAGCAGAGCCAGGCCCGGTGGATTTCACATCCGCACCGGGATTTCAGGAGGTCATGGGCCATATGTTGTGGTTCATGGATCCTATGACTCATGCCGATTTATTTTCGGCATACCCAGCCATATCTCAGGCGGTAGGGGGAGCACAGACCCCTACCGCGCATGCTCATGGGCATGCAACTGGGGTATATCAGACCCAGGGTGCACTACCCGTAGGCGGAGCCCAATGAGTGGCAGCAGCTACCCCTGAGCCCAGACCTGCTGCGGCCGGCGAGCCGCAGAAGCTATTGGACAGATGGACTAGGCTACATCCTCCTGTCTTTGGGGGTGAGCGACATGAGGATCCCTAGAACTTTGTTGATCGATGCAGTGATAGACTGCACAACATGAGGATATTGGAGTCCCATGGTGTCACGACCAAAACTCTCCCTCAGTGAAACGTCGTGACGGCACCTAGTCTCTACGACTAGGTAAGCCTAACACTTGCAGAAAAGAAATGAAAAACATGAAAATTAACAACTAACAGTAACAAATATTTATAACAAGAAATTGAGATGTCGCTCGACATATACAATAATCAACTCTTGAAATAAACAAAACACTCCCAAGACCCGGAACACCGTAAGTCACAAGCTTCTACGAAGTTCTAACTATTCTATACATCAGTGTGTATAGAAATAAGGAAAGAATCAATATAGGGGGATAGAGGGGGACTCCTAGGATCTACGGGTGCAGGCAAATGTATCTTGAAGTTCTTCGAAAATAGCAGCGACTGCAACTAAGGACGAGGATGGTAAAATGAACCTGGATCTGCCCACAAAAAACATGTGCAGGAAAGGGCGTGAGTACACCACAGCGGTACCTAGTAAGTGACAAGCCTAACCCCGGCCGAGTAGTGACGAGGTCAGGTAAAGGCGCTACCGGTATCTAATAAATAAGCAGGAGAGTATAACAATATAATAAGAAACGGGAATTTAAACGAAGAGAACATAGCAAAGTAGCACGCAGAACACAAGGAAAAACAGTAGGGGATCTTCCAAAATAACATCTCGTAGTCCCAAAATTAAAGGTGCAAAGAGATCTCCCGATGTACCGCCTCGTAGTATCAAAAGTAAATATGCAAGGAGAGCTCTCGAGGAACCGCCTCGTAGTCTCCAAAGTAAATGTGCAAGAAGAACTCCCGGGGAACTGCCTCGTAGTCTCAAAAGTAAATATGAAGGGGGATCTCCCGGGATACCGTCCGTTAGTCACAAAGTAAATACGCAGCTCAAACGAATGAATATAACAGTTACAACACGAAACCTATAATTTAGACTAAGTACAAGTCAAGAAAGAAGCATGATTATTCTAAACATGCCGAAAATAGTTCAAATAGGCAATTAGGACACATAGACATGCTATTCTAGGATAACAGGATAACTACACATGCTAGTATACTCAGATAAGATGATAACACGCTATTAGTCGATAAAATCAGGTTTTTCCACAAATAGCCCGTGTACGCACTCGTCACCTTGTGTACACGGCACTCACATATCATAACATCACCAAATCCTAAGAGGATTTACCCCACACAAGGTTAGGCAAGCCATTTGCCTCAAACTAAGCTCAATCAATCCGTAACAATGCTCTTTCCATAAACATCTGACTCCGAATGGCCCAAATCTAGCAAAAATCAATTACTTACCATAAATACAACTATAAGAAATTAATCTAATTAATGAAATCAAAGCTAAGGCAAGAAATTAGAAAAACGCCCCAAAAAGTCTTCCCGGGCCCACGTCTCGGAATAGGGTAAAAGTCAAAAAATATGAACACCCATTCACTCATGAGTTAACTCGTACCAAAATTTCTCAAATCCGATACCGAAATTACGATCAAAATCCCAAATTTCGGCCTAAGAACTTTTCTCAAAGTTTCCCCAATTTTCCAACCTAAATCACTAATTTAATGATGAAATTAAAGACATAATCATAGGAATTAACCAAAACTAGGTAATAATCACTTACCCCAAATAGCCACGTGAAAATCCCTCCAAATATCGCCTAATTCCGAGCTCTCAAATCCAAATGGTGAAAAATGACATAAACCCTCGATTTGAACCTTTGAATCTGCCAAGTGATTTCTTGATCGCGATCACGGAAATAACCTCATGATCACGAAGAACAACTTCGCTGCCCCATGATTCAACCCTATGCAAATGCAAAAATCTCCACACGAACGTGGTTTACTAGCCCTTATGCTTACGCAATCGTGATCAACCCCACGCATTCGCGAAAAACAACACTTACATTCCACTGTTGCTTTACTTCCTCTTCGCGAACGCGGCCTAGACCGCGCGTTCGCGATGGACAGCCTGTCCAACCTATGCGATCACGTCCTCAAATTTATGAAAGCGAATAACAACTTTAGCTGGCTTCTCAGATTGCCTTACGCGATCGCGAGACTTTCCTCGCGAAACACCAGAAAATTTGCTATCTTCCTTAAGTCCAAAATGGCCCATTGAGCATCCAAAACACACCCGAGGCCCCTGAGACCTCAAACAAACATACCAACCAATCCTACAATACCATACAAACTTAGTCGAGCCTTCAAACCACCTCAAACAATACTAAAATCACGAATCATCCTCCGATTCAAACTTAAAAAACTTGAAACTTCCAATTTCGACAACCGATGTCGAAACCTAACAAACCGCGGCTAATTGACCCCACATTTTGCACACAGGTCATATTCAACCCTACGGACCTCTTCCAACTTTCGGAATTGGAATCCGACCCCGGTATCAAAATTCCACTATCGGTCCAAATCTTCAAAACTTCGACTTTTGCCATTTCTAGCCTAAATGAGCTATGGACCTCCAAAACACTATCCGGACATGCCCCTAAGTCCAAAATCACCTATCTGAGCTACCGGAACCAACGTAACTCCATTACGGAGTCGTCTTCACACAGTTATGACTACGGTTTAAATCCTAAGGCTTAAACCTCCATTTAGGGACTAAGTGTCCCAAAACACTCCAAGAACCAAAATAAAACCTCCCGGCAAGTCACAATAGCAGAAATAGATATGGGAGAAGCAGTTAACAGGGGATCGGGGATATAACTCTCAAAACGACCGGCCAGGTTGTTACACATGGGGTAGAATTTGCTACCTTTCAGTTGGAGGGCAGGGCTTGTAGATGGTGGCAGTCCTATCTTCTTGACTGACCAGCAGATTCCCCTACCATGACTTGGGACAGGTTCATCCGTATCTTCCTAGATAGGTATATTCCACCCCCCCAGAGGGAAGAGTTACAGTTTCCGTTCGAGCAGCTTTAGCAGGGTCAGATGTCAGTGATCGATTATGAGGCGAGGTTCTCTGAGTTGTCTCGCCATGTACTTATGATATTACCTACTAATGCAAAGAGAGTACAAAGGTTTGTTACGGGTTTGCACACTGGAATTCAGGCCACTATGGCCCGAGAGGTGGAGATGTGGACTTTTTATGAGCTGGTTATAGAGATAGCGCAGAGGATTGGGGGTGTGCGTCAGTGTAGTCGAGAGCAAGCTATGATAGACAAATGGTTGCGATATTCGGGAGAGTTCAGAGGTTCCCCAGTTGGGGGTAGAGGTCAGTTTGTAAGAGGTCAGTCTAGTAGGCCCCCATACCCAGCACCACCGCCTCCTCGGGGTGCTCCAGTGTGACCTTATTTCAGTGCTATGCCAGAGAGTTCTTACCGCTCACCAGCTATTTAGGGTTTCTCCAGTGGGTAATTAGGTCATCAGGGTCAGACTTTAGGTCAGAAGTCCATCGTACCGAGGGGTTGATTCGAGTGCGGGGATTTCAGTCATATGCGGAGGTTCTGCCCCAGGTTTTAGGGTAGGCTAGTGCAGTAGGGTTAGCAGCCCATGATTACAGCACCAGTTGTACCACCAGCCGTACGACTACCTAGAAATGGAGGGCAGGTGGGTAGGGGCCGTCCTAGAGGTAATGGCCAACCAAGTGGAGGCCAACCAGGTGGAGGCCAGTCAGGTGGTGCTCCAGCTCGGTTCTATGCTTTCTGGCTAGACCAGATGTAGTGACCTCAGATGCCATGATCACAGGTATTATTTCTATCTGTAGTAGAGATTCCTCAGTATTATTTTATACAGGGTCTACGTATTCATATGTGTCATCTCTGTTTGCTCATTTTCTTGGTGTTTCTCGTGAGTCCTTGGGTACTCCTGTTTATATGTCCACTCTTGTAGGCAATTTTGTTGTTGTGGATCGGATCTACCGGTCCTACATTATTATGTTCTGTGGTTATGAAACTAGAGTAGATCTTCTGTTGCTTGATATGACCGACTTCGAGATTATCCTGGGCATGAATTGGTTATCTCCATATTATGTCATCCTAGATTGCCATGCCAAGACTGTTACATTGGCAATGCCAGAGTTGCCTAGATTGGAATGGAAGGGTTCGTTTGTCAGTGCATCTAGTCGGGTTGTTTCCTTTTTGAAGGCTCAACACATGGTCAAGACGGGATGTTTGGGTTATTTGGCCTATGTTCGGGACACTACTACAGAGACTCCGACGCTTGATTCAATGCCCGTAGTCCGGGATTTCTCCGATGTGTTTCCTTCTGACCTTCCAGGCATGCCACAAGATCGTGATATTGATTTCTGTATTTCTTTAGCTCGAGGTATCCAGCCTATATCTATCTAACCATATCGTATGGCTCCAAACGAGTTGAAGGAAGAGGAGTTTTTAGCAAGGGGTTCGTCAGGCTGAGTGTGTCGCCTTGGGGCATACTAGTATTATTTGTGAAGAAGAAGGATGGTACTATGCGAATGTGTCTCGATTATCGCCAATTGAAAACAGATACCATTAAGAATAAGTACCTATTGTCGCGTATTGATGATTTGTTTGACCAGTTGTAGGGTGCCAGGGTGTTCTCTAACATGGACTTGAGATCAGGGTACCATCAGTTAAAGATTCGAGATTCGGATGTTCAGAAGATTGCTTGCGGTACTAGGTATGGCCATTATGAGTTTCTGGTAATGTCCTTCGGTTTGACTAATTCCCCGACGACATTTATGGATTTGATGAACCAAGTGTTCAGGCCATATATTGATTCATTTGTCATTGTGTTCATTGATGACATCTTGATCTACTCGCGTAGTATGGAGGAGCTCGAGCAACATTTGAGAGTGGTGCTTCAGACCTAGCGGGAACAAAAACTATATGCTAAGTTCTCCAAGTGTGAATTTTGGCTAGGCTCTGTAGCATTCTTGGGACTTATTATATCGGGCGAGGGTATTAAAGTTGATCCCAAAAATATCGTAGCAGTTCAGAATTGGCATCGCCCTACCTCAGTGACTGAGATCAGTAGTTTTCAGGGGTTAGCGGGTTATTATCGTCGATTTGTTGAGGGCTTTTCATCTATTGAAACATCTTTGACCAAATTGACCCAGAAGGGTGCTCCATTCCGATGGTCTGATGATTGTGAGGCGAGCTTTCAGAAGCTCACGACAGCATTGACTTCAGCAGCGGTATTAGTGTTGCCTTCCAGTTCGGGGATTTATACCATGTATTGGTATGCTTCACGCATTGTTCTAGGTTGTGTATTGGTGCAGGAGGGGCGAGTTATTGCAGATGCTTCACGCATTTGGAGTTGGCTGCGATTGTTCACGCTCTAAAAATTTGGAGACATTATACTTATGGTGTGTCCTATGAGGTTTACACCGATCATCGCAGCTTACAACATTTGTTCGAGCAAAGGGATCTAAATTTGAGGCAGCATAGGTGGCTTTAGTTACTAAATGATTATGACATTAATAACCTTTATCATCCGGGCAAAGCAAACGTAGTTGTAGATGCCTTGAGCAGGAAGGCGGAGAGTATTTGCTAGTTTGGCCTTCATTTCAGTAGAGGAAAGGTCATTATCTTTGGACGTTCAGTCTTTGGCTAACATACTTGTAAGGCTAGATATTTCAGAGCTAAGTGGAGGTCTTGCATGTGTTGTTGACCAGTCTTAACTATTTGAACGGATCAAGGCTCGACAGTTTAATGATCCACACTTGTTGGTTCTCTGAGAGATGGTACTACAGGGTGGTTCTAAGGAGGCTACTATCAGTTTCCATCAGTTGAAGATTCAGGATTCAGATGTTACAAAAACTGCTTTTCGGACTAGGTATGGCCATTATGAGTTCCTGGTAATGTCCTTCGGTTTGACTAACGCCCCGATGACGTTTATAGATTTGATGAATCAGGTGTTCAGGCTATATATTGATTCGTTTGTCATTGTATTCATTGATGACATCATGATCTACTCGCGCAATATGGAGGAGCACGAGCAGCATTTGAGAGTGGTGCTTCAGACCTTGCGGGAACAAAAACTATATGTTAAGTTCTCCAAGTGTTAATTTTGGCTAGGCTCTGTACCATTCTTCGGACATATTGTATCGGGCGAGGGTTTTAAAGTTGATTCAAAAATATTGAGGCAGTTCACAAATGGCATCGTCCTACCTCACCGAAAGAAATCAGGTGTTTTCTGGGGTTAGCGGGTTATTATCGTCGATTTGTGGAAGGCTTTTCATCTATTACTGCACCTTTGACCAAATTGACCCAGAAGGGTGCTCCATTCCGATGGTCGGATGATTGTGAGGTGAGCTTTCAGAGGCTCAAGGCATCATTGACTTCAGCATGGGTGTTAGTGTTGCCTTCCGGTTCCGGGATTTATACCATGTATTGCGATGCTTCACGCGTTGGCCTGGGTTGTGTATTGATGCTGGAAGAGTGAGTTATTGCATATGCTTCGCGTCAGCTGAAGCCCCACGAGAAGAATTATCCAGTGCATGATTCGGAGTTGGATGTGATTGTTCACGCTCTAAACATTTGGAGACATTATCTTTATCTAGTTTCCTGTGAGGTTACACCGACATTATATTTACAGCTTTTGTTCAAGCAAATGGATCTAAATTTGAGGTAGTGCAGGTGGCTTAAGTTACTATATGATTATGATATTACTATCCTTTATCATCCTGACAAAGCAAACGTAGTTGCAAACGCCGCGAGCAGAAAGGCGGAGAGTATGGGTAGTTTGGCCTTCATATCAGTAGAGGAGAGGCCATTAGCATTGGACGTTTAGTCCTTGGCTAACAAACTTGTAAGGCTAGATATTTCAGAGTCCAGTTGAGTTCTTGCATGTGTCGTTGCCTAGTCTTCACTATTTGAGCGGATCACGGCTCGACAAATTGATGCTCCATACTTGTTTGTTCTCCGAATGACGGTACTACGGGGTGGTGCCAAGGAGGTTACTATCAGTTGCCATCAGTTGAATATTCTGGATTTGGATGTTCCGAAGACTGCATTCCAGACTAGGTATGGCCATTATGAGTTTCTGGTAATGTCCTTCGGTTTGACTAACACCCCGGCGACGTTTATCAATTTGATGAATTGGGTGTTCAGGCCATATATTGATTCGTTTGTCATTGTCTTCATTGATGACATCATCATCCACTCGCATAGTACGGAGGAGTACGACATGTATTTGAGAGTGGTGCTTCAGACCTTGCGGGAACAAAAGATATATGCTAAGTTTTCCGAGTATGAATTTTGGCTAGACTCTATAGCATTTTTGGGACATATTGTATCAGGCGAGGGTATTAAAGTTGATCCCAAAAGGATTGAGGCAGTTCAGAATTGGCATCGTCTTACCTCGGTGACTGAGATCTGGAGTTTTCTTGAGTTTGCGGGTTATTATCGTCGATTTGTGGAGGGCTTTTGCATCTATTACAGCACCTTTGACCAAATTGACGCAGAAGGGTACTCCATTCCGATGGTTCGATGATTGTGAGGTGAGCTTTCAAAAGCTGAAGACAATATTTACTTCAGCACCGGTGTTAGTCTTGCCTTCCGGTTTGGGGATTTATACCGTGTATTGCGATGCTTCATGCGTTGGCCCGGGTTGAGTATTGATATAGGAGGGGCAAGCTATTGCATATGCTTCGCGTGAGCTGAAGCCCCACGAGAAGAATTATCTGATGTATGATTTGGAGTTATCGGTAATTGTTCACGCTTTAAAAATTTGGAGACATTATCATTATGGAGTGTCCTTTGAGGTTTACATCGATCATAGGAGCTTATAGCTTTTGTTCAAGCAAAGAGTTCTAAATTTGAGGAAGCGCAGGTGGCTGAAGTTGCTAAAAGATTATTGTATTACTATCCTTTGTCATCCGGGCAAAGCAAATGTAGTTGCAGAATCCTTGAGTAGAGAGGCGAAGAGTATGGGTAGTTTGGCCTTCTTTCAGTAGAGGAGAGGCCATTAAGTTTGGACGTTCATTCCTTGGCTAACAAACTTACAAGGCTTAATATTTCAGAGCCCAGTTGAGATCTTGCATGTGTTGTTGCCCAGTCTTCACTATTTGAGCGGATCAAGGCTCGACAGTTTGATGATCCACACTTGTTGGTTCTCCGAGAGATGGTACTACGGGGTGGTGCCAAGAAGGTTACTATCAGTTGCCAGCAGTTGAAGATTCGGGATTCGGATGTTCCGAAAACTGCTTTCCGGACTAGGTATGGCCATTATGAGTTTCTGATAATGTCCTTCGGTTTGACTAATGCCCCGGCGGTGTTTATGGATTTGATGAACCGGGTGTTCAGGCTATATATTGATTCATTTTTCATTGTCTTCATTGATGACATGTTGATCTACTCACGTAGTATGGAGGAGCACAAGCAACATTTAAGAGTGGTGCTTCAGACCTTGCGGGAACAAAAGCTATATGCTAAGTTCTCCAAGTGTGATTATCGGCTAGACTCTGTAGCATTCTTGGGACATATTGTATCGGGCGAAGGTGTTAAAGTTGATCCCAAAAGGATTGAGGCAGTTCCAAATTGGCATCGCCGTACCTCGACGACTGTGATCAGGAGTTGTTTTGGGTAAGCGGGTTATTATCGTCGATTTGTGGAGGGCTTTTCATCTATTGCAGCACCTTTGACTAAATTTACCCTGAAGGGAGTTCCATTCAGATGGTCCGATGATTGTGAGGTGACAATCAAGACAACATTGACTTCAGCATTAGTGTTAGTGTTGCCTTCCTATTCGGGGATGTATACCTTGTATTGCTATGCTTCACCCGTTGGCCTGGGTTGTGTATTGATGCAGGAGGGACGAGTTATTGCATATGCTTCACGTCAGCTGAAGCCCCACGAGAAGAATTATCTAGTGCATGATTTGGAGTTGGCAGTGATTGTTCACGCTCTAAATATTTAGAGATATTATCTTTATGTGGTGTCCTGTGAGGTTACACCGATCATCACAACTTACAACATTTGTTCAATCAAAGGGATCTAAATTTGAGGCAGCATAGGTGGCTTGAAATACTAAATGATTATGATATTACTATCCTTTATCATCCGGACAAAGCAAACGTAGTTGCAAACGCCTTGAGCGGAAAGGCGGAGAGTATGGGTAGTTTTGCATTCATTTCAGTAGAGTAGAGGACATTAGAATTGGACTTTCAGTCCTTAGCTAACAGACTTGTAAGGCTGGATATTTTAGAGCCCAGTTGAGCTCTTGCATGTGTTGTTTCCCAGTCGTCACTATTTGAGCGGATCAAGGCTCGACAATTTGATGTTCCACACTTGTTGGTTCTCCGAGTGACGGTACTATGGGGTGGTGCCAAGGAGGTTGCTATCAGTTGAAGATTCTGGATTTGGATGTTCCGAAGACTGCTTTCCAGACTAGGTATGGCCATTGTGAGTTTCTCGTAATGTACTTGGGTTGACTAAAGCCCCGACGATGTTTATGGATTTGATGAATTGGGTGTTCAGGCTATATATTGATTCGTTTGTCATTGTCTTCATTGATGACATCTTCATCTACTCGCGTAGTACGGAGGAGTACGACCAGCATTTAAGAGTGGTGCTTCAGACCTTGCGAGAACAAACGCTATATACTAAGTTCTCCAAGTGTGAACTTTGGCTAGACACTATAGCATTTTTGGGACATATTGTATCGGGCGAGGGTATTAAAGTTGATCCCAAAAGGATTGAGGCAGTTCAGAATTGGCATCGTCCTACCTCGGCAACTAAGATCAGGGGTTTTCTGGGGTTTACGGGTTATTATCGTCAATTTGTAGTGGGCTTTTCATCTATTGCAGCACCTTTGACCAAATTGACCCAGAAGAATGCTCCATTCCAATGGTTCGATGATTGTGAGGTGAGCTTTCAAAAGCTAAAGACACTATTTACTTCAGCATCGGTGTTAGTGTTGCCTTCCGATTTGGTGATTTATACCGTTTATTGCAACGCTTCATGCGTTGTCCTGGGTTGTGTATTGATACAGGAGGGGAGAGTTATTACATATTCTTTGCGTCAGCTGAAGCCCCACGAGAAGAATTATCTGGTGCATGATTTGGAGTTGTCTGTGATTGTTCACGCTTCAAATATTTGGAGACATTATCATTATGTAGTGTCCTTTGAGGTTTACACTGATCATAATAGCTTACAACTTTTGTTCAAGCAAAGGGTTCTAAATTTGAGGCAGCGCAGGTGGCTTGAGTTAATAAAATATTATTATATTACTATCCTTTTTCATCTGGGCAAAGCAAATGTAGTTGCAAACTCCTTGCGCAGAAAGGTAGAGAGTATGGGTAGTTTGGCCTTCTTTTCAGCAGAGGAGAGGCCATTAAATTTGGACATTCATTCCTTGGCTAAAAATCTTACAAGGCTTGATATTTCAGAGCCCAGTTGAGATCCTGCATGTGTTGTTGCCCAATTTTCAATATTTGAGCGGATCAAGGCTTGACAGTTTGATGATCCACACTTGTTGGTTCTCCAAGAGACGGCACTACAAGGTGGTGCCAAGGAGGTTACTATTAGTTGCCATCAGCTGAAGATTCGGGATTCAGATGTTCCGAAGACTGCTTTACGGACTAGGTATGGCCATTATAAGTTTCTGGTAATGTCCTTCGGTTTGACTGACGCCCCGACGGTGTTTATGGATTTGATGAATCGGGTGTTCAGGCCATATATTGATTCATTTGTCATTGTCTTCATTGATGACATGTTGATCTACTCGCATAGTATGGAGGAGCACAAGCAACATTTAAGAGTGGTGCTTCAGACCTTACGGGAACAAAAGCTATATGCTAAGTTCTCCGAGTGAGATTTTTGGCTAGACTCTGTAGCATTCTTGAGACATATTGTATCAGGCGAAGATATTAAAGTTGATCCCAAAACGATTAAGGCAGTTCAAAATTTGCATCGTCGCACCTCGAGGACTGTGATCAGGAGTTGTTTTGGGTAAGCGGGTTTTTATCGTCGACTTGTGGAGGGCTTTTCATCTATTGCAGCGCCTTTGACCAAATTGACCCAGAAGGGAGCTCTATTCCGATGATCCGATGATTGTGCGGTGAGCATCAAGACATCATTGACTTCAGCACTAGTGTTAATATTGCCTTCCGATTCGGTGAGGTATACCGTGTATTGCTATGCTTCACGCGTTGGCCAGGGTTGTGTATTGATGCAGGAGGGGCGAGTTATTGTATATTCTTTGCTTCAGCTGAAGCCCTATGAGAAGAATTATCCAGTGCATGATTTGGAGTTGGATGTGATTGTTTACGCTCTAAAACTTTGGAGACATTATCTTTATGTAGCGATCATAAAGATATGAATTTGAGATAAAGGTTTAATCCGATCATCGCAGCTTATAGCAATTTTTCAAGCAAAGGGATCTGAATTTGAGGCAGTGCAGGTGGCTTGAGTTACTAAATGATTATGATATTATTATCCTTTATCTTCCGGGCAAAGCAATCATAGTTGCAGATGCCTTAAGAAGAAAAGGCGGAAAGTATGGGTAGTTTGGCCTATATTTCAGTAGAGGAGAGGCCATTAACTTTGGACGTTCAATCCTTAGCTAACAAACTTACAAGGCTTGATATTGCATAGCCCAGTTAAGTTCTTGCATGTGTTGTTGCCCAATCTTCATTATTTGAGCGGATCAAGGCTCCACAGTTTGATGATCCACACTTGTTGGTTCTCTGAGAGACGGTACTACAGGGTGGTTCCAAGGAGGCTACTATCAGTTGCCATCAGTTGAAGATTCAGGATTCAGATATTACAAAACTGCTTTTCGGACTAGGTATGACCATTATGAGTTTCTGGTAATGTCCTTCGGTTTGATAACGCTCCCGCGACGTTTATGGATTTAATGAATCGGGTATTCAGGCCATATATTGATTCGTTTGTCATTGTCTTCATTAATGGCATCTTGATCTACTCGCGTAGTATGGAGAAGCCCGAGCAACATTCGAGAGTGGTGCTTCAGACCTTGCGGGAACAAAAGCTATATGCTATGTTCTCCATGTGTGAATTTTGGCTAGACACTGTAGCATTCTTGGGACATAGTGTATCTGGTGAGGGTATTAAAGTTGATCCCAAAAAGATCTAGGTGGTTCAGAATTGGCATCGTCCCACCTCGACGACTGAGATCAGAGTATTTTTGGGGTTAGCGGGTTATTATCGTCGATTTGTGGAGGGATTTTCATCTATTTTATTACCTTTGACCAAATTCACCCAGAAGGGTGCTCCATTCCGATCGTCCGATGATTGTGAGGTGAGGTTTCAGAAGCTCAAGACATCATTGATTTCAGCACTGGTGTTAGTGTTGCCCAGCGGTTAGGGGATGTATACCGTGTATTGCAATGCTTCACGTGTTGGCCTGGTTTTGTATTGATGTAGGAGGGGCGAGTTATTGCATAAGCTTTGCGTCAACTAAATCCCCACAAGAAGAACTATCCAGTGCATGATTTGGAGTTTTCTGCGATTGTTCATGCTTTAAAAGTTTGGAGATATTATCTTTATGGAGTGTCCTGTGCGGTTTACACCGATAATCACAGCTTGCAGCATTTGTTCACAAAGGTATCTAAATTTGAGGCATCGCAGTTGGCTTGAGTTACTAAAATATTATTATATTAATATTCTTTATCATCCGGGAAAAGCAAACGCTAGTTGCAGACGCCTTGAGCAGAAAGGCAGAGAGTATGGGTAATTTGGACTTCATTTCAGCAGAGGAGATGCCATTAGCTTTGGACATTCAGTCCTTGTCTAACAGAATTGTAAGGCTGGATATTTTAGAGCCCAATTGAGTTCTTGCATGTGTTGTCGCCTAGTCTTCACTATTTGAGCGGATTAAGGCTTGACAGTTTCATGAGCCACACTTGTTGGTACTCCGAGAGACGGTACTACAGGGTGGTGCCAAGGAGGTTACTATCAGTGTCCATCTGTTGAAGATTTGGGATTCGGATGTTCCGAAGACTGCTTTTCGGAATAGGTATGGCCATTATGAGTTTCTCGTAATGTCCTTTGGTTTGACTAACGCCACGGCGGTGTTTATGGATTTGATGAACCAGGTGTTCAGGCCATATATTGATTCATTTGTCATTGTCTTCATTGATGGCATGTTGATCTACTGGCGTAGTATGGAGGAGCACGAGCAGCATTTGAGAGTGGTGCTTCAGACCTTGCGGGAACAAAAGCTATATGCTAAGTTCTCTAAGTGTGAATGTTGGCTAGACTCTGTAGCATTCTTCGGACATATTGTATCAAGCGAGGGTATTAAAGTTGATCCCAAAAAGATCGAGCTAGTTCAGAATTGGCATTGTCCCACCTCGACGACTGAGATCAGGAGTTTTTTGGGGTTAGCAGTTTATTATCGTCGATTTGTGGAGGGATTTTCATCTATTGCAGCGCCTTTTTCCAAATTGACCTAGAAAGGTGTTCTATTCCGATGGTCCGGTGATTGTGAGGTGAGCTTTCAGAAGCTCAAGACAGTATTGACTTCAGCACCAGTGTTAGTGTTGCCTTCCGGTTCAGGGATGTATACCGTGTATTGGGACGCTTCACACATTGGCCTGGGTTGTGTATTGATGCAGGAGGGGCGAGTTATTGCATAGGCTTTGCGTCAGCTGAAGCCCCACGAGAAGAATTATCCGGTGCATGATTTGGAGTTGGCTGCAATTGATCACACTCTAAATATTTGGAGACATTATCTTTATGGAGTGTCCTGTGAGGTTTACACTGATCATTGAATCTTACAACATTTGTTCAAGCATAGGGATCTAAATTTGGGGCAGCGCAGGTGGCTTGAGTTCCTAAAAGATTATGATATTACTATCCTTTATCATCTGGGCAAAGCAAACGTAGTTGCAGATGCCTTGAGCAGAAAGGTGGAAAGTATGGGTATTTTGGCCTTCATTTCAGCAGAGGAGAGGACATTAGCTTTGGACGTTCAGTCCTTGGCTAACAGACTTGTAAGGCTGTATATTGTAGAGCCTAGTTGAGTTCTTGCATATGTTATTCCCCAGTCTTCACTCTTTGATCGGATCAAGGCTCAACAGTTTGATGATCCACACTTGTTGGTTCTCCAAGAGATAGTACAACGAGGTGGTGCCAAGGAGGTTACTATCGGCAAAGATGGTGCTCTACGACTCCAGGGTTGCCTAAGTGTTTCTAATGTGGGTGGGATGAGGGAAAAGATCCTAGAAGAAGCACACATTTCTTGGTATTCTATTCATCCAGGTATTACGAAGATGTATCGCGACTTGAGGCATCATTATTGATGGCGGCGGATAAAGAAAAACATAGTTGAGTATGTTGTTAGGTGCCTAAACTACCAGAAAGTTAAGTATGAACACTAGAGCCCAGGTGGCCTACTTCAGCAGATAAATATACCGGAGTGGAAATGGGAGAGCATTACTATGGGCTTTGTAGTTGGAGAGCAGTACATAGTGAGTTAGGGACCCGTGTAGAGCTCAGCACAGCTTTCCACTCGCAAACCGACGGGCAGTCGGAGCGGACAGTTCAGATCTTGGAGGACATGCTCAGAGCATGTGTGATTGACTTCGGAGATCAGTGGGATCATTTCTTGCCTTTGGCCGAGTTTGCTTATAATAACAGTTACCAATCCAGCATCGAGATGGCTCCATTTGAGGCTTTATATGGTCGGCGATGCCGTTCACCCATTGGATGGTTTGAGCCTGACGAGGCTAAGTTTTATGGTACTGATTTCATGAAGGATGCCTTAATATGATAAAGTTGATTCAAGAGCGACTTTGTACAACACAGTCTAGACAGAAGAGTTACGCGGATCAGAAAGCGCGTGATTTATCATTTATGGTGGGTGAGTAATTTCTCTTGAAGGTTTCGCCGATGAAGGCAATCATAAGATTTGGGAAGAAGGGCAAGTTGATACCAAGGTTTATAGGCCCATTTGAGGTGATGAGGCGAATTTTGGAGGTTTCTTATGAGCTTGCCTTGCCTCCCAATCTATCGGGAGTTCATCCGGTTTTCCATGTGTCCATGCTCTAGAGGTATCATGCCGACCTGTCACATGTGTTAGACTTTAGCACAGTTCAACTAGATGAGAGCTTGGGTTATGAAGAGGTACTAGTTGCCATTGTTGATAGCCAGGTTTGCTAGTTGAGGTCCAAGAAGATTTCTGCGGTAAAGGTTCAGTGAAGGGGCCAACCATTCGAAGAAGCAACTTGGGAGATCGAGGAGGACATACAGAGCAGATATCCACACTTATTCAACAATCTAAGTATGATTTGACAATTACCATAGGTTCGTATGATGAATTTGGACTTGGGCGTATGTTCAGATCTGGTTTTGGAATACCCGCGAGCGTTTTGGCGCCTAATAGTGAAAGTTGGCTCTTTGAAGGTTTTAAAGTTATTTAAATTTGGTTTGGAGTAGTTTTTGGCGTAATTGAGGTCCGTTTGGAATTCGGAGCATGGGAATAGTTCCGTATGGTGATTTAAGACTTGCACGCAAAATTTGGTGCCATTCCGAGTAGTCTATGTATTATTCGGCACGTTCAGAGCAAATTAGAAAATTGAAGTTCATATTTTAATTCAATTTGGTTTTGGGGTGAAATTCTTGGTTTTATTGTTGATTTACGAGTTTTGAGAGTTTGATCAGGTCCGTATTATATTTACAGACTTGTTGGTGCATTTGGACGGGGTCCCGTGTGGCTCGGGTGAGTTTCAGACCGCCCGGAGCAATGTTGGAAAAACAAGATTTTCAAGTTCTGGTTTCCTTCTTCGTGAACGCAGAAGGACTCTCCCATTTGCGATGATGTATTTGGGGAGCTAGGCAGTTACCCTTCGCGTTCGCGGGAAGGGGGTCATGTTCGCGAATCTTGGGGATCCCAGGCCTATGCGTTCGCGGAGTCCTTCTCGCGTTCGCATAGAAGGACGAGGCCTGGGAGGGGTTAGTATATTTTACCCTTTGCGTTCGTGAAGGAGCTCACGTGTTCGCGAAGGGTAGGCCAAGTAAGCCTTCGAGTTTGCGAGACCTCTGTCGCATTCACGAAGGGCATTTACAGGGCCTGGGGAATTTTGCCTTCGTGAACGTGAGGTACTTACCGCATTTGCTAAGAAGGATTTTACTGTGCCAGACAGAATGTCTTAAAAACACGGCTCAACCATTTTTGAGCCCATTTTCTCCATTCTTGGGCGATTTTGGAGCTTCTTGAAAGGTGTATTCACCTAACAACTTGGAGGTAAGTTAATTCTACCTATTGTGAATTAAATACATAGATTATGGGTAGATTATAACATGTAAATTGTGGAAATCAAGGGTTTAGATGAAAATCCTAGGTTTTGATAAATATGAGATTTTAACCATGAAAATGGTTATGGAATGGGATGAAAATTTTATATTTGAGTTCTTGAGGTTATGGGTGACGATTTCTTCTAAATATTTTCGGAATCCGGGCACGTGGTCCTGGGGTGAATTTTAGGAATTTTACCAATTTAGGTTGGGTAATTACTCTAATAGATAAATTATGAAATTTTGAGTATTTATAGATTAAATTATATAAAATTTGTCTAGTTTCGGATTTTTCGGCACCAATTGAGGCTTTAACGCCGAACTTTGATCGGGATGTGAACTTTGAGACGGGGTAAGTCTCTTGTCTAACCTTGTAAGAGGCAATTTACCCCATAGGTGCTTTAAATAAATATTTGTTTCTAGTTGTGGGGGATACGCACGTACGAGGTGACAAGAGTCCGTGCGTAGCTACTATTATGCTATTGTCCGGGTAGTATTAGGACCCAATTCATGAACTATTTGGAATTTTACACTATACTTGTTAAATTAAGATGCCTAAATTATATTAAAACTTGTTAGAGAAATTTTAAAAAGTAGTTAATGAAATTTGTATTACCTTAGATATAAATTATTAATAATGTTTAAGTTAAATGCTTATAAAATAACCTTCTCTTCTTGTAGAGCGGGCCGAATTCCTCGGCAATAGATAGATGCATCTATGGATCATGCCGCACATCCCTCGGCAGTATACACGTCACTATGGATCGGGCTGTACGACCTCGACATAAATTGTGCTTAATAATAACAATTACACGATGCTTGGACATTGTATTGCAGCTTGTGAAGATATGCGATTTATTGGAAATTATTAAATTATAAAAGAAAATTATTTATTTCTGCTTGTTAAGGAAATTATTGCTATTCACATAAACCATGTTTATTTAAATATCTTTGTCTTTATATTATTGGCCCATTGTGAGTGTCGAAGTCGGCCTTTCATCACTACTTCTTCGAGATTAGACTTGATACTTACTGTGTACACGTTATTTACGTACTGATGCTACACTTGCTGCAATTTTTGTGCAGGATCTGAGACAGGTGCTTCAGGTGGTCCTTCCGACGCGTACCCCCGATATTCCGGGGCCTAGTGGTGAGCTTCTTCCTGAGTTGTTCTGCAGCCCTAGAGTCTCTCTCTCTTTTGTATTTTTGTATTCTGTCAATTTCATATCCAGACAGTGGTTAGAGGTTTGTATAATCTACTAGATGCTCATATACTTGTGACACCAGGTCTTGGCACACACACTAGTAGAATTGTGGTTTTGAACCATTACTTGGTTTTATCTATTTAAACCTTTTATTTTCTTAAATCTTGCAAATGAGAAAAGTTTAATTACTCGGAAACTTATTAAAAGAATAAATGCATGTTTAATTAACTAGTTGGCTTTTCTAGCGGTGATGTTGGGAGAAATTAGATCGTGACAATTATTCTTGGAAGAAATGTTTGTTAATACTTTTTATATAACACGTTAATTAATAGTCTTGTGTTTTTCTCTCATTGGTAGGACGAATAGAAATATGGTTGGATGAATGGTATGATGAACCCATTAATCAGGAATACTGCAAATCATGTTTGTTAAACATTTGCAATCTGACCGTTGAATACGAAATCTAGATCGTGAAGCTACAAGAACAACTTGCGGCATTGCAGGAGAAACTAAAAGAGGCAGAAGAAAAAAAAATAGGTTGGAAGAGAAATTTAAGTGGTTGAAGTACAGAATAATGGGCGATAGTGACTAAAGAACCACATTGATGCGTTGAGTGTAGTATTTTATTTTTATGTTATATGTAATGACCCGGCCGGTCGTTTTGAGATTTATAGCCCCGATCCCCTATTAACTACTTCTCCCATATCTATTTATGCTATTGTGACTTGCCGGGAGGTTTCGTTTCGATTTGTGGAGTGTTTTGGGATACTTAGTCCCTAAATGGAGGTTTAAGCCTTAAGATTTGGACTGCAGTCAGAACTGTGTGAAAACAACTCCGGAATAGAGTTTCATCTGTTCTGTTAGCTCCGTTAGTGATTTTGGACATAGGGGCATGTCCAGATAGTATTTTGGAGGTCTATAACTCATTTAGGCTTGAAATGGCGAAAGGTGAAGTTTTGGAGATTTGGATCAGTAGTGGACTTTTTGATACCAGGGCCGGATTCCGATTCTGGAAGTTGGAATAGGTCTTTAGGGTTAAATATGACCTGTGTGCACAATTCGGGGTCTATCGGACGTGGTTTGATAAGTTTCGGGATCGGTTGTCGAATTTGGAAGTTTCAAGTTATTTAAGTTTGAATCGGCGGATGATTCATGATTTTAGCGTTGTTTGAGGTGGTTTTAAGGCTCGACTAAGTTTGTATGGTATTTTGGGATTGGTTGGTATGTTTGTTTGAGGTCCCGGGGGCCTCGTGTGTGTTTCAGATGCTCAACGGGCCATTTTGGACTTAAGGAAGATAGTAGATTTTCTGGTGTTTTGTTGCAGACTTTTTCTTCATCGCGTTCGCGAGGGAGGTCTCGCAATCGCGTAAGGCAATCTGAGAGGCCATCTAAAGTTGTTCTTCGTGTACGCAAATTTGAGGACGCGATCGCGTAGGTTGGTCAGGCTGTGCATCGCGAACGCGTGGTCTAGGCCACGTTCGCGAAGAGGAAGTAAAGAAGTAGTGGAATTTTAAGTGTTATTCTTCGCGAACGCGTGGGGTTGTTCGCGATCACATAAGCATGAGGGCTAGTGAACCACGTTCATGTGGAGATTTCCACGTTCTCATAGGTTTAAATCCTGGGGCAGCGGAGTTGTTTTTCGCAATCGCGAGGCTATTTCCGCGATCACGTTTAAGAAATCACTGGGCGGATTTAATGGTTCAAATCGAGGGTTTATGTCATTTTTCACCATTTGGACTTGAGAGATCAGAATTAGGCAATTTTTGGAGGGATGGGTAAATGGGGTAAGTGATTCTTACCTAGTTTTGGTTAATTCCCATGATTATTTTTTTAATGTCATCATTAAATTAGTGATTTGGGTTGGAAAATAGAGGAAAATTTGAGAAAAGTTCTTAGGCCGAATTTTGGGATTTTGATCGAGATTTTGGTTTTGGATTAGAGTAATTTTGATACGACTGAACTCATGAGTGAATGGTGTTCATATTTTGTGTCTTTTACCCGATTCCGAGATGTGGGCCCGAGGAGACTTGTTAGGGCGATTTTCCAATTTCTTGCTTTAGCTTTGATTTCATTAATTAGATTAATTTCTTATAGTTGTATTTATGATATGTAATTTATTTTGGTTAGATTTGGGTTATTCAGACCCGGATATTCGTGGAAAGAGCATTGTTACAGATTGATTGAGCTTTGTTTGAGGTAAGTGGCTTGCCTAACCTCGTGTGCGGAAAATCCCATTAGGATTTGGTGTTTTTATGATATGTGAGCGCCGTGTACGCGAGGTGACGAGTGCGTCATAGGCCTATTTGTGGAAAAACCTGATTTTTACCGAGTAATAGCCTGTTTGCATCTTATCTGAGTATACTAGCATGTGTAGTTATCCTGTTAGCCTAGAATACCATGTCTACTTGTCCTAATTGCCTATTTGAACTCTTTGAAGCATGTTTAGAAGAATCATGCTTCATTCTTGACTTGTACTTAGTCTAAATTATAGGTTTCGTGCTGTAACTATTATATTCATTCATTTGAGTTGTGTATTTACTTTGGGACTACGGGACGGTATCCCGAGAGATCCCCCTGCATATTTACTTTTGAGACTAGGAGGCGGTTTCTCGAGAGTTCTCCCTGCACATTTACTTTTAAGACTACGAGGTAGTTCCTCGGGAGTTCTCCCTGGATATTTACTTTTGAGACTACGAGGCGGTACCTCGGGAGATCTCCTTGCACCTTTATTTTTGGGAATAGGAGACGGTATCTCGAAAGATCCCCTACTATTTATCCTTATATTCTGCGTGCTACTTTGTTGTGTTTTCTTTGTTTCAATGCTAGTCTCTTATTATATTGTTGTAATCTCCTGCTTATTTATTATATACCAGGAAGGCCTTGACCTGACCTCGTCACTACTCGGTCGGGGTTAGGCTTGGCACTTACTGGGTATTGCTGTGGTGTACTCACGCCTTTTCCTGCACATGTTTTTCGTGTGCAGATCCAGGTTCCTTTTACCAACCTTGTCCTTAGTTACAGTCATTGCTGTTTCGGAGAACTTCAAGGTACATCTTTCCGCGTCCGCAGATCCTCGGAGTTCCCCTCTATCCTCTTATGTTGATTCTTCTCTTAGTTGTTAATTTTTATGTTTTTCATTTCTTTTCTGCAAATGTTAGGCTTACCTAATTGTAGAGACTAGATGCCGTCACTCCGATCCACGGAAGGAGAGTTTGGGTAGTGACAAGTTGGTATCAGAGCTCTAGGTTCATAAGTATCGTGAGTCACAAGCCAGTTTATTGGAGTCTCGCGGATCTGTACGGAGACGTCTGTACTTATCTTTGGGAGGCTATGGAACTGTTAGGAACAATCATACTTCTTTTGATTCCTTGTCGTGTGAGTTATTGGTATCAAATTCTAAAAGTTCTCTATTATATTCTTTCTTACAGATGGTGAGGACCAGTACCGGAGGATCTGATGACCAGGAACCCGCGCCCCCTGCTAGAGCCGCTAGAGGCCGGGGCTAGGGCTGGGGTAGAGTACGACCACGCAGTGCAGCCAGAGCACCTGTGCGAGCTGTGACAGAGGAGCCTCCAGCAGTTCCAGCTGGAGGGCAGGCACCAGAGATTCCTATTGCTGCACCAGCCCTCCAGGAGACTCTTGCCCAGTTCATGAGCATGTTCATCACCTTAGCTCAGGTTGGATTAATTCCATTAGCTCTCGCCACATCTCAGGCAGGGGGAGGGGCACAGACTCCCGCAGCCCGCACTCCTGAGCAGAGGCTCCAGATTGATCAGGCCCTAGAGTTCATTCCTATACCGCCGGTAGCCCCGATTCAGCGTGAGACTAGGACATCCGCTAGTGAGGCGGAGCAACTCAAACTTGAGAGGTAGAAGAATTACCACCCACCTACCTTTAGTGGATTAGCTACAGATGATGCTCAGGATTTTCTAGAGGAGTGTCATCGTATTCTCCGTACTATGGGCCTAGAGGAGACGATTGGGGTTTCTTTTACCACTTTTTCGCTTATAGGAGCAGCCTATTAGTGGTGGCGTGCTTATAAATTGAGCAGTCCGGATGAGGCAACTTCACTTACATGGGCTCAGTTCTCGGACATAGTTTTGAGAGAGTACGTCCCTCTGAGCCTCAGGGACTCATGGCGCGTAGAGTTTGAGTAGTTGCGCCAAGGTGCTATGACTGTGTCAGAGTATGCAGTCCGGTTCAATAATTTGGCCCGACATGCACGAACCTTGATTGCCACAGTTCGAGAGAGGGTTCATCGGTTTATTGAGGGACTCCACCCCAGTATCAGGATTAGTATGGTCAGGGAGCTGGAGATGGATATTCCTTATCAGTAGGCTGTGAGTATTGCTAGGAGATTGGATGGCATTCTTGCCCGGGACCGAGAGGAGAGAGAGGCCAAGAGGTCTCGAGAGACTGGTTCTTATTCTGGAGCTCGTGCCCCAGCAGCTCGCCATGGTAGGGGTTATGTGGGTTGCCCCGTTCATTCAGCTCTTCCAGTCGCCAGTGGTGTTCCAGCCCCATCTAGGCCCGAGGAGCCTTATTATGCACCACCAGTATCTAGTGTGCTTCCTGCTCGGGGTACTTTTAGCGGCCGGTCCAGCAGACCTGGCCCTAGTCAGGCACATTAGCCACGCCTTCCGAGGGGTTGTTTTGAGTCTGGTGGCACCCGCCATAGGGTGATAGATTGCTCCAGACTTAGGAGGGTTGCACATCCACAGACTTCTCAGCCACCACTAGCTCCACCAAGTCCTCTGGCTATGATTCCAGCACCACCTGTAGCCCCACCAGCTTAGCTAGCTCGAGGTGGAGTTCGGGGAGGTCGAGGTCACCCTAGAGGGGGAGGCCAAGCCAGGTATTATGCTCTTTCGGCTCATATAGAGGCAGTTGCTTCCAACTCTATCATTACAGGTATTGTTCCAGTCTGTTATAGAGATGCGTCGATATTATTTGACCCAGGCTCTACGTATTCATATGTGTCCTCTTACTTTGCCCCACATTTGGGCGTATCTCGGGATTCTTTGAGTTCCCCTGTTTATGTGTATACTCCTGTGGGAGATTCTCTTGTTGTGGACCACGTGTATCGGTCGTGTTTGATTTCTTTTAGTGGTTTTGAGACCAGAGCTGATTTATTATTGCTTAGTATGATAGACTTTGATGTTATTTTGGGCATGGACTGGTTGTCGCCCCATTATGCTATTCTTGATTGTCACGCTAAGATCGTGACGCTGGCTATGCTAGGTATACCACGATTAGAGTGGAGAGGTACCTTAGAGTATACTCCCAGCCAAGTTATTTCATTTCTTAAAGCTCAAAGAATGGTTGAGAAGGGGTGTGACGCGTATCTAGCTTATGTGAGAGATGTCAGTATTGATATCCCTACAGTTGCATCAGTTCCAATAGTGAAGGACTATGTAGATATGTTTCTAGCAAATCTTCCGGGCATGCTGCCTGACAGAGATATTGATTTTTGCATTGATTTGTTGCCGGGCACTCAGCCCATCTCTATTCCTCCGTACCGTATGGCTCCTCCTGAGTTGAAGGAGTTGAAGGAGCAGTTGCAGGAGTTGCTTGATAAGGGCTTCATTCGGCCTAGTGTGTCACCTTGGGGTGCTCCGGTCTTGTTTGTGAAAAAAAAGCATGGTTCTATGCGTATGTGCATAGATTATCGCCAGTTAAACAAAGTTATGGTGAAGAACAGGTATCCATTGCCTCGTATTGATGACTTATTTGATCATTTACAGGGTGCCAGAGTGTTCTCCAAGATTAACTTACGTTCAGGCTATCATCAGTTAAAGATTCGTGAGCCAGGTATCCCAAACACTGCCTTGAGAACTCGGTATGGTCACTATAAATTTCTTGTTATGTCTTTTGGGCTCACCAATGCCCCATCAGCCTTTATGCACTTGATGCATAATGTGTTCCGGCCTTATCTTGACTCCTTTGTCATTGTGTTTATTGATGACATTCTGGTGTACTCCCGGACTCGGGAGGATCATAAGCAACACTTCAGGACTGTGCTTCAGACCTTGAGAGAAAAGAGGTAATATGCACAATTTTCTAAGTATGAGTTTTGGCTAGACTCAGTGGCATTCTTGGGCCATGTAGTATCGAGTGATGGGATCAAGGTGGATCAAAAGAAGGTGGAAGTAGTGCAGAGTTGGCCTAAACCTTCATCGGCTACGGAGATCCGTAGTTTTCTTGCTTTGGAAGGGTATTACCATCGCTTTGTAAAGGGATTCTCATCTATTGCAGCGCCTATGACCAGACTGACCCAGAAGGGTGCTCTGTTCAGGTGGACAGAGGAGTGTGAGGAGAGCTTCCAGAAGCTCAAGACGGCTTTGACTACAGCCCAAGTATTGGTATTGCCTACAGGTTAAGAGTCTTATATTGTATATTGTGATATGTCGCGGATTGGTCTTGGCACGGTGTTGATGCAGGATGGTAGAGTGATTGCCTACGCGTCCAGACAGCTGAAGGTGCATGAAACGAACTATCCTGTCCACGACCTCGAATTAGCAGCTATTGTTCATGCCTTGAACATTTGGCGGAACTATCTGTACGGTGTCCCTTGTGAGATTTACATCGATCATCGGAGTTTGCAGCATCTGTTCAAGCAAAAGGATCTTAACTTGCGTCAGCGGAGGTAATTGGAGCTACTTAAGGACTATGATATCACCATTTTGTACCACCCGAGGAAGGACAATATGGTGGTCGATGCTTTGAGTCACCGAGCGGAGAGTTTGGGGAGTTTAGCATATCATCCAGCAGTAGAAATACCCTTAGCTTTGGATGTTCAGGCCTTAGCCAGCTAGTTTGTAAGATTGGATATTGCTTGTCCTTAAGGACACGGTTCAGCACAGTGATGCTAATGAGGTCACTATTGGGGATGATGGCGTATTGAGGATGCAGGGCAGGCTATGTGTGCCTAATGTAGATGGTTTGTGTGAGTTGATTCTTCAGGAGGCTCATAGCTCACAGTACTCTATTCATCCGGGTGTCGTGAAGATGTATCAGGAATTGAGGCAGCATTATCGGTGGAAGAGGATGAAGAAGGACATAGTGGAGTATGTGGCTCGGTACCTAAATTTCCAGCAGGTAAAGTATGAGCATTAACGACCGGGTAGGTTGCTTCAGAAGTTAGAGATTCCAGAGTAAAAATGGGAGCTGATCACTATGGATTTCGTTGTTAGACTCCCACGGACTTAACAGAGGTTTGATGCAGTTTGGGTGATTGTGGATAGACTAACCAAGTCATTTCATTCCTGTGATGACTGCTTATTCTTCCGAGCAGCTGGTTCGAATTTACATCTGCGAGATCGTTAGGCTTCACGACGTACCGGTATCTATCATCTGTGACTGGGGTACGCAGTTTACATCACGGTTCTGGATGGCTGTACAGCAGGAGCTGGGTACTCGGGTTGAGTTGAGCACAACATTTCACCCTTAGACGGACGGACAGTCCGAGCGCACTATTTAGATACTGGAGGATATGCTCCGCACTTGTGTAATAGATTTTAGGGGTGCTTGGGATCAATTCTTACCACTTGCGGAGTTTGCCCACAATAACAGTTATCAGTCGAGCATACAGATGGAACCGTAAGAGGCTCTGTAGGGAGAGGCTAGATTATTGGGTACAAACTTGGTTCAGGATTCCCTGGATAAGTTGAAGGTGATTCAGGATTGACTTCACACAACCCAGTCCAGACAGAAGAGCTCTGCGGACTGGAAGGTTCATGCTGTAGCATTCATGGTTGGAGAGCGGGTCTTGCTTCGGGTATCACCGATGAAGGGCGTTATGAGGTTCGGAAAAAAAGGGCAAGCTGAGCCCACAGTTTATTGGCCCATTTGATGTATTGCGCCGCGTTGGGAAGGCTGCTTATAAGCTTGACTTGCCTCCCAATCGTGCAGGGGTCCACCCAGTATTTCATGTTTCTATGCTCCTGAAGTATCACGGTGATCTGGCTCATATATTGGATTTCAGCTCAGTCCAGTTGGACAAGAATCTATCTTATGTTGAGGAGCCAGTGGCTATTTTGGACAGGCAGGTTCGAAAGCTGAGGTCAAAGAACATTGCTTCTGTGAAGGTTCAGTGGAGGGGTCAGCGGGTCGAGGAGGCGACTTGGGAGACCGAGCATGTTATGCCCAGCCGTTATCCTCATCTTTTCACCACTTCAGGTATGTCTTTATGCTCGTTCAAGGGCGAACGTTTATTTTAAGAGGGGAAGGATGTAACGACCCGGATTTTAAGAGTTATAGCCCCGATCCCCTATTAACTACTTCTCCCATATCTATTTCTGCTATTGTGACTTGCCGGGAGGTTTCGTTTCGGTTTTTGGAGTGTTTTGGGACACTTAGTCCCTAAATAGAGGTTTAAGCCTTAGGATTTGGACCGTAGTCGGAACTGTGTGAAGACGACTCCGAAATGGAGTCCTGTCGGTTCAATTAGCCCCGTTAGGTGATTTTGGACTTAGGGGCATGTTCGAATAGTATTTTGGAGGACTATAGCTCATTTAGGGTTGAAATGGCAAAAATCGAAGTTTTAGAGATTCAGACTGGTAGTGGACTTTTTGATACCGGGTTCGGATGCAAAATTTGGGGTCAATCAGACGTGGTTTGATGGGTTTCAGCATCGGTTGTCGATTTTGGAAGTTTCAAGTTCTTTAAGTTTGAATCAGAGGATGATTCATGATTTTAGCATTGTTTGAGGTGGTTTGAAGGCTCGACTATGTTCGAATGGTATTTTGGGATTGATTGGTATGTTTTGTTGAGGTCCCGGGGGCCTCGGGTGTCTTTCGGATGCTCAACGGGCCATTTTGGACTTAAGGAAGATAACAGATTTTATGGTGTTTTGTTGCAGACTTTTTCTTCATCGCGTTCGCAAGGGAGGTCTCGCGATCGCATAAGGAAATCTGAGAGGCCAGCGAAAGTTGTTCTTCATGTTCGCGAATTTGAGGATGCGATCACGTAGGTTGGTCAAGCTTTGCATCGCGAACGCGTGGGCTAGGTTGCGTTCGCGAAGAGGAAGTAAAGCAGTAGTGGAATTTAAGTGTTATTGTTCGCGAACACGTGGGGTTATTCGCGATCGCGTAAGCATGAGGGCTAGTGAACCGCATTTGCGTGGAGATTTTCGTGTTCACGTAGGGTTAAATCCTAGGGCAGCGAAGTTGTTCTTCGCAATCCCGAGGCTATTTCCGCGATCATGATTAAGAAATCACTAGGCAGCTTTAAAGGCTCAAATCGAGGGTTTATGTCATGTTTCACCATTTGGACTTGAGAGATCGGAATTAGGCGATTTTTGGAGGGATGGGTGTTTGGGGTAAGTGATTCTTACCTAGTTTTGGTAAATTCCCATGATTATGTCTTTAATTTAATCATTAAATTAGTGATTTGAGTTGGAAAATTGGGAAAAATGTGAGATAAGTTCTTAAGCCGAATTTTGGAATTTTGATCGAGATTTTGGTATCAGATTTGAGTAATTTTGGTACGAGTGAACTCATGAGTTAATGGGTGTTCATATTTTGTGACTTTTACCGGATTCCGAGATGTGGGCCCGGGGAGACTTTTTAGGGAAATTTTTCAATTTCTTGCTTTAGCTTTGATTTCATTAATTAGATTAATTTCTTATAGTTGTATTTATGGTATGTAATTTATTTTGACTAGATTTGGGCCATTCGTAACCGGATATTTGTGGAAAGAGCATTGTTACGGATTGATTGAGCTTAGTTTGAGGTAAGTGGCTTGCCTAACCTCGTGTGGGGGAAATCACGTTAGGATTTGGTGTTTTTATGATATCTGAGCGCCATGTACGTGAGGTGATGAGTGCGTCATAGGTCTATTTGTGGAAAAACCTGATTTTTACCGAGTAATAGCATGTTTGCATTTTATCTGAGTATACTAGCATGTGTAGTTATCCTGTTAGCCTAGAATAGCATGTCTACTTGTCTGAATTGCCTATTTAAACTCTTTACAACATGTTTAGAAGAATCCTGCTTCTTTCTTGACTTGTACTTAGTCTAAATTATAGGTTTCGTGCTGTAACTATTATATTCACTCGTTTGAGCTGCGTATTTACTTTGGGACTACGAGACGGTATCCCGGGAGATCCCCCTGCATATTTACTTTTGAGACTACGAGGCGGTTCCTAGGGAGTTCTCCCTACACATTTACTTTTGAGACTACGAGGCAGTTCCTCGGGAGTTCTCCCTGCATATTTACTTTTGAGACTACAAGGCGGTACCTCGGGAGATCTCCCTGCACCTTTATTTTTGGGACTACGAGATGGTATCTTGGGAGATCCCCTACTGTTTATCCTTGTGTTCTGCGTGCTACTTTACTATGTTCTGTTTGTTTAAATTCTAGTCTCTTATTATATTGTTATACTCTTCTTCTTATTTATTATATACCAGTAGGGCCTTGACCTGACCCCGTCACTACCCGACCAAGGTTGGGCTTGGCACTTACTGGGTGCTGTTGTGGTGTACTCACACCCTTTTCTGCACATGTTTTCCGTATGCAGATCTAGGTTCCTTTTACCAGCCTCGTCCTTAGTTGCAGTCGCTGCTGTTTCGGAGAACTTCAAGGTACATCTTCCCACGTCCGCAGATCCTTGGAGTCCCCCTTTATACCCCTATGTTGATTCTTCTCTTATTTCTATAGACACTGATGTATAGAACAGTTAGAACGTCGTAGAAGCGTGTGACTTACAGTGTTCCGGGTCTTGGGAGTGTTTTGTATATTTCGAGAGTTGATAATTGTATATGTCGAGCGTAATCTCAGTATATTATTAAAAATATCTATTACTGTTAGTTGTTAATTTTCATATTTTTTATTTTTTTTCGCAAGTGTTAGGCTTACCTAGTCATAGAGACTAGGTGCCGTAACGGCGATTCACGTAGGGAGAGTTTGGGTCGTGACATTGTACGTGTCATGTATTATCTTTAATTGGTAACGAATTTAAATTTTATGTTAAGTTGTCATTTTTTTTTGTGTTGAAGTGTTAAACTAATAAATATCTCGAAAAATAAAAACACATGCACAAATTATGTAAAACATAAATAATGTGGCTATTATATATTTAATGTCATATATACAAATAATAATAAATATCAATGTGTCCAACAACCTGTATGCTTTAAAGTATTGGCTGTCGTGAGGCGCATCCCATCTTGCCTGGCTATGCAATCAGGATCATCCTCATTACGTCGCCTTTTTATCGGAGGATGCGCTGCAATATGATTGTCTGTAAGGCTGGCAGACTCGGTAGAAGCGACCGTTGGGCCGACAGTAACTTATAGAATAATAAGATATTTTACTATATGAAATAATAATTACTAACGTACGTGTTAGGAAAATATCTTTTAATGGTCATACCATGGTCTCAACGAGCTTCTGAATAAGATCACCCATCTCTGGCATCTCAGTATCGCACAATACGGCCTCCGCGACGGGTGATGCCGATGTCTTTAAAAAAAACAAAAACGCTTTAGATATTACTGACTAATCAATGAGATATGAACAAATAGAAATAATAGTAATACAAACAAACCTGTGCATGACTAGCGCTGTAGGGATCTGTCGGAACATCGAGGTGCACTAGAGAATGCTAAAGGGTACTACATTAATTTCAATAACTACAAAGATACTATGCTAAAGGGCACTATAGTTTACTACAATTACGTGCACTAGATTACAATTACGGGCACAACATAACACTAAAAGGCACTAAACAACAATCAAGTCACATATTAATATATGCGGAACAATAAAATCTAAATAACATTAATTATTCATAAAATAATAATTTATCAATTTTACTAATCTTTTAGCACATAAATAATCTAATCCGAAAATATTAACAAATTAATTTAATCACAAAGCAATCATGAAACTACATATACCACAGTAAAAAATAACAAATAAATATTTTTTATAACAACTAATATCATTAATTATTTATAAAATAATAATTTATATATTTTGCTAATTATTTACTACAACAATAATCTAATCCGGAAAAAAATAATAATTAAATCACAAAACAATCATGAAAAAACATATATCACAATAAAAAACAACTAATACGCATTTTTTATACATGAGTTTTAACAAAAAGTAAGTCGGAATATCTCGATTCATAAGTTTTTGAAAAGTGAGGATTTGATGATTTGGGGGCCGAAACGAGCAATCCACTACGCGATAACGCCTTAGATCCGCTGTAAACTTGCTACAATATCGAGAAGTTACACTTTTTGTGGGACGGGTGGGATCCATTGAGTTTTTTTCTTTAAAAATGGAGGTGGGGGGGAGGCGCAGATTTTTTGATTTGGGAAGGGTCTGCTGGTTCGCTTCTTGTGGGGGAAGGAGATGTCATAGTTTTTTATATAGGTATAGTGCACATATATAGGGTGCTATAGTATAGCGGTTTATATATGCGCGCTATACCTCCCACACATTTTAATTTCAAATATAGCGCGGTTATTCACCGCGCTATACCTTAACAGACAAAACTTCCATTAAGGTATAACGCGGTGAATAACCGCTCTATATATAAAATGGTGCCCAATTTATTTTTAACCTATTTGTATTGCTTGAGTCCAAAAGAACCACACTTTGGTTCGCGCTCCAAAATTGTTCGAGTGATGAGCCTCAATCACTGAAAAGTTAGTGGACCCCGGTATAAAGAGGACATATGATCAATGTCTAGAGGACATGTGTATTCAATGGTATGAGCTGCCAAAAGTTGGTTTTATTGTTTTGTAAGGATTACTCTAGTTTAATGTCATCTAGGGGTATACATGGATCAGGTTGGTAATTCATTTTTTATTAAAACCAAACCAAACCTGCTATATCGGTTTGGTTTGGTTCGATTTTGTTAGGTTTTTCGAATTTGTTTTATTACATGAGTATTATTTCATTTTAATTTTAAAGTTAATAGATAAAATTTTGATAAATGAATATATGTTTAGTAAAAATTTAAAAAAATGACAAACATATGATCTAAACAATATTCTTATGGAAGAATATTTTTAGTAATACATGATAATTATTTTCTTAATTGTCTAGCAATAAATTTTCGTTGATTTACACTTTCAAGATTAATCGAATTTATTAATTAAACATAAAAATTAATATGATATCTAAATAATGATATTTTCTATTTAATTTTAAATTATTGAAATACCATTTCAAATTCAAAAAAGATATAAGAAATCTTGACATATGAATATGGAAGAATAAAGAGATGATTGACGCATTTCAATAACACTCGATAAGAAATTGATATTGTTTATACGTAAAACGATGCCGTTGAATTTATAGCGTGGTTTAAAGACAAACAAATTGATTTTATCCATAAATAATAAAGAAATGAGAATAGAAATAAGATTAATGATTGAAATTGAAGAAAATAAAGAGCCTGATTATGAGCTCGACCCTTCCTAGAGCGAAAGCAGAAACAGTGATAAAGCAATGAAGAAATTCTTCAAATTGAGCGAAAGACGATATGCTATAGCTTCATTGTGCAAAAACATTCATGTCCCACAATTGCTGTTAATCCTGTTATTTATAGCTCTACCTAGGGATACAAGATCCTAGAATCAAGCTCCTCTTCAATGAGAATAGAAATGCCATTGATGAGCATATAACGGCTGGATTTGAATGCAAATATTCTTTGTAATAGTTGCTCATTAAATGCTTAATCGATGTCAAGCCTTTGAATCTATATTTTTGATCATTCTTCCTTCGATATCCACCCGGTACTAGTTATGAACTTCGTACCTCATGCTAGTTATTTGTAGATTCATCATTTGTCTGTCCTCGGTTCCATGTGTCATTTTATCATTCGACCACATGTTATCAACCAATTTCACCCTATACCGATATTCCCCCTACTTTTCGGTGACGCAATCCAGCGTTAGCAGGAAGTAAATGAAGATTCCTTTCTTAGCGTGTTCTCCCATTTAATACCCTAAACGTGTGTTGCCCCGTGATTCAATAAACATTTTCTCCGGTTTTTGAGGTAATAATGACCATGATTTTTTTCATCTATAACTTTTCTGCTACTCATCATTTTTACTGCTTCACCTTCACTACTTCTACAACTCTTTCGCTTTCTCTAATTTTCTTAAAGCTTCTACTACTACATTCAACTTTCTGAGTAAGCAAATCTTCACCAATCTTATACCATCATGTCTTCCTACACTACTACCCTTGGAAACACTGGCCTCCTCTTTGTTGGAGGCCAAAAGAAAAACAAATCCAAGGAGGTTGACGTCGAGTCTAAGCCTCCAACTGTAAGTACCATCATACCTCTTCAACTCAGCACCGCATCCGATCTCCAAGAACAAACCGCATCTGCAAACTCCCAAAGTAGCAGGTTTTGTCCAGTTCACATGTGCCCCTCCTCCATTTGTCCTTCTAATATCCCTACTGTAAAGGAGGACGACAAATACACCAATGTCGAAATCCTCGCCCTAGATGGGGTAGAGCGAGTTATCTACTCCAGAGAAGGGCTTTTTACATTTATACACATTCCTTTACTTTGTGTCCCTTCACTTTTGGGTCGAGTGAGTACTTGAACCAATAATTCTAGAATTCTTCCACGGATACCAGGTCTGCTTGGCAAAAGTAGGCCCATCGATATGCCGCACGATGGCCTGCCTTCGTCAGTTGTGCAGCGAGACCGGGGAAACCCTGACTCTCTCACATATGATGAACCTCTACTCCCGCAAAAGTTTTCGTTAGGTCGTGTTAAACTTCAGTAAGCGTGGCCACCATGCCATTCTCACTAGTGTAGATGATGACAACGACCATAGATGGATGGAGCGGTTCGTTGTTTTTGCCACCAGGGACATCATCTCGACCACAACTATAGGTTCCTTGAGTCGTGGAATCATTTCAATAAGTTTATGAGTATTCATTCCTTTCCCTCGTAGAAAGATTATTTTGTTCTATGTTGATTTCTCTTTTTTGACTTCCTTAGTTTTAGCTACTTGCTGGGAACCGCCACGGGTTAATGGTTTGGACCGATGGGTCCAAACAATTATGGATATTATAACTCCGGAATCCCATCGGTGGAAAGATATGGCTCCCAAATACGGGTGGAGAGCTAAGAGCCACGGTGAGAACAATTCCCTTTTCCTTCAATCTTCATAGTTAAAGAACATTTTATTAACTATGTTTTGCTTATATAGGGCTTCAAATGGGTTCGGTCGTGTTCCCCGATGTCGACATCCTCGATGATCCGATGGAGGCCCAACAGGTACTGCAAGGTGCCCTTAACCAGAGGAGGGCTCGTGAAACCACTCATGCCTCCGGTGAAAGTGATTCCTCCCAAAGTCCACAGCATAAGAAACCGAAAAAGAAAAATTCTTCCTCAATTGGGACTCAGGGGAAAAAGTCTACCGAGCCGACCACAATTACAGTGGTCCTCGATGAAGAAGGGGAAGCCAGTGATGAGGGGGCTTCCCTCCAAAGAATAATAAATCTTCATCAGCTAAACTAGATGCTTAGCCGGGAGAGCTTCAAAACCCATCGTCAGACAATGTTTAGGCGCTTTGGGGCAAAATGGGCTTGGTTGAGAATGATGATTCTTGCTTACCGGCCCCAATTGCTGTCTTCGGTCCAAGGAATTCAGATCCTAAGCTCCTTCTTCCCTCAACCATTGAGAAAGCAATAATCACTACCCCTTCTTCTACTTCTCATTCTATACCGACAACTCCATACCCACTGATGCCAGCTACTCCTTCGCCATCAGCACCTACTGTATCTCCTCCACCTCCATCACCTGAACAAGAAGTGGATACTTCTCCTCCTCGGTCTCCTGAACACGGGAACTTGAGGAACACTTACACCATTCTTAAGATCCCCAAGGAAGGTGAAGCTCCACTCTTTTGGTTTTGAAGGAGTGGCATGTCCTCTCCAAGCCAGTGGAGCATGACAATTATATGAAGCCGCTGTCTTCGGCGAGGGATTGGAAAATATGTGCTCCCTTTCTGTGGAGTGCTTGATAAATAATAGCATGCATTATTCTGTGCAGGTTTTATACTAGCTTCCTTCTATCTTATTTTCCGTTTACATGCTGCAATGATAACCATAACTCTAACCTTTTCTTTTTAGGCCAACCTCCTTGCTTCCGAGGGCCTGCAAAGGTTGATACTAGATAAACAACGACTTGCTTCCGAGCGGGATCAACATTTGGCTGAAATAGATCAGCTTGCCTCATGCCTCCAGGTGTTGTAGGCAAAAGTTGCATTGATGGACAAGCTTGAGGCTCGGTTATAACAAACCGAGCAAGATAAAATGGCCCACAGCCAAGAGGCTACCCAGTTGCACAAAGACCTTATAGAGGCCAAGGAAAAATGGGTTGAGCTTCAGGATGCTGTAAACGATGTTGGCGGGCACGAGTTTTACTTCAAGGAACAAATTAATAATTTCAAGGCCAGATTACACTCCAAAAACGAGGAGGCCAATTATTCATAGGAGAAGAGGGTCAAAATGGAAGAGAGGATCAAAAAACCCATGAAGCAAAACTGCATACACTCAACCACCAACGTTGAGCTAGATTACCGACTCAACGCGATGAATGCTGAAAGAGAAGAGCTCCAGGCCACCATAGACCAAATCCGAGCAAAACTCTAGGATCAAGAAGATTTCCTTGTCTTTGAGAAGACTTATTTTATGTATCATATAAAGAGGAAGACATTGGAAGAAGCCAAAGCGGGCATTACCAACATTGATGAATGCATTGCCAAAGCCCAGAAACTGGAGTTAACTGCTCCGAGTATTTAGAAACCGAAACGGAGACTAAAGAGGATGAGGGCCCCGAACCGGTATCGGATCTGCCTCCTTCTACCGGGGGAAATATATACCCTTCTCTCCCTTCGGGTTTTGGAAGCAAAGAATAATGTATAATATTTCCTTTTACAATAATTATGCGGATTACGTTTACTATGTTTGGCACTATTGATAAATAAAAGATTTTTTTTTCCTAAGTGTTGTGCAAAAACATCATTTATACGTTTAGTTGATAAAGCTTCAGGCATATTATTTCATCCGATAGATTTTAATTTTGGGCATAAACACTTCCGAAATCTACACTTTACTGTGATAGTTTCATAATAGATGGTCGTTATGTTTATGGTGCTCTTGAAGAGGACATCTTCTGTTCATTCCGGCACAAGCATTTGAAGTTTTTATTAAATTTCAAATGATAAAATTAACTCATCATTTGGACAAGAAATAAGATAAAAATAAAAGGACTTTGCTTTATACCCTTTATCTTTAAAAGTACATAGGCATTCATTTGCTTAAGTAAATAAAGTTGTCAATATATATGGCTAACTTGTACAACTTATTTCTAGCGGGTTGGTCATGCAGTCCCTGGTCCTGATGAGACATTGATCTCGGTTCTGACAGTCACTGGTTTTCGTGGCACTCTTGGTGCTGTATCATGTATTACTTCCCCTCAGTGTTCGAATGCTAAGTATGAGAATTTAAATACTGGAAGTTTTGCATTTAGTGAAGGTCTTCTTCATCATTTTATACTACTTCTTCATCGGCGGAGACAACTTATGGACAATTAAATAATCTGTTTCGGGAGGCGAGACTTGCTATCAAACCAAATATTATTTAACCATCCACAATCTGTTTGCCATGCAAGTTTTAGTGCCTTGATATTGCAGGTCTTGGCTTTTCCAATGATCCCCCTTCATAGTATGCTTTACATTGATGCCTCGTTAAAAATCTTGCCAGATCGACTGGGACAAAAGCTGGTTGAAGAAAAAAAGAGTGTAACACATATTTTCAGTGCTAGTAAGGACCTTCATCAGTAATATCTTTTTAGGTGAGTTATATTTTAGTTGCTTGGTAGTTTGACTCCATCTTGAGTTTTTAATTCATATGATCCTTTATCGGTGATAGCTGAAATGCGGTACATACTGAAACTGTATGTTGCGTTCTTTATGGAGCTGAGAAGACAAGTTTCAGACAATATCAAAGAGACATATTCTAATTTTGGAAGGCAAAGAGAAGGGAATTCGAGACTGAGATGATATAATAATACATACTTTGACATCTTAATTCTAGGAATGTAAGAGCTCATGCTCCATTTCTTCGGCAGAGAAGTCGTTGGGCTCTCTATCCAATGTCTTTGGTGTTGAATGGATTCGACTCCACAGTCTACTTGCACGGTAATATTTTAACAGCTGAAGAATAGAACATAATATGCTCAAATTGGATAGAACTCATTGAGTATTTTCAATCATTCAAGAAATGAAACGACAGAACGATATGTTCTATTTTGTTATTAAAGTTTATTGTGTTCTCATTATATTAGGGTGTTGAATGGTTTATTGCACCTTGGTTATGTTCTTTATGGGCTATGGTATAAAGTGTTATTCGCTTCTCCATGATTATGGTCATGCACTTGTGTACTTCTACCTAACCAAGAGAGTTTCCAGTTGATCCATTCTCCTTTCAGATTGGTCAGTGTTTCCCTCTATTCTTCTCCCCCATGTGAGGAGATCCAGTGTGTCATTATTTCATTGTGGTTGCAGATCATATTGCTAACACCCACAAAGTAGTCAATTGTGGCCTCTCGCTGGAAGAAGTGTTCAGTAGACCAGATCTGAAGCAGCAAGTTACAACCCTTAAAGATATCGTACCTTCGTGCACACGCGGACAAAGCTCTCAACATCTTTGCTAACACCATCAGCACCAAAGTAGCTTGAAGATTGTCGCAGAAGGTTGCCAGGCCCACTGGTAGCAGGTTGATATTGATACGGCCCCGTCTCTATGGGAAGACCAATAATCCTAATAGTGCTATTGTAAAAGTGATAGACCTGAGACTATCCCGCATCGCCCGATCATATTAAAACTCTCATGAATACCATTCTTAGCTTTCACGATGCCCAACTTGTCGAACATCTGGTCGAGGCTCACCCATCTGTCCTCGATACATCTGAGGCTCCTGCTATTGGTATGACCTAAAGCATCCAAGACTGGTAGCATGTTGAATTAGGCGTACTTGCGTGTGGATGTGGATTCATCCCCCTAGGGTCACGCTCTCATGTTTCTCTCTTGATGGTGCACACGTGGATATTGAGGAAAATAGATCAGTGGTTTGGAATGGAATTTGAAAATATTAGGAAATTTGGCTATTGTTTGTTTGGATTTTGCATTTCATCTTTACTTGCAATTTCTGTGATTAATTACCTGATTTAACATCATATCATTATGTTGAACATTGAGTGGGCAGAGTATTTGAGAAATTGTACACATACACACTCAGATTCTTTTTTCCGTGCTTTATGACTTGATTTCTTTTTTGTTCTGTACTCGTTAAAAAGATAAAACTGTACAGGTTATAACTCGCATCATTTATAATTCGTGATCCCTTTTACCTCATCAAGGTTAGTTATGATACTTATTGAGTACATTGAGTCGGTTGTACTTATACCACACTCTACAGTTCATGTGCAAATCCCGGTACATCTGGTCACGGTGATTGCTAGATTGGTGCTAGTACCTATTCGGAGACTTTGGGGTAGCTGCTCTGATGCTCGTAGACCTTGATTTTCTTTCCTTTTTTTTCTTTAGTATTGTTCTACAATTTAGATAGTTTTATTAGAGTTTGTTTTATGTTGAGATGTTGTAGTGTTGTCACGACCCCAAATCCCTTCCGTAGGAAGTCATGACGGAACCTAGTCTCTAAGATTAGGTAAGCCTAATAATATGCGGAAACATCAAATAAAAACTTAAAATTTCAAAACTTTAACAATTTCATCAATAGACTATAAGTTCAATATGTATAATTTCCCAAAACCCGGTGAGATATAAGCCACAAGCTCTAGATACAATGCTGAACAATCATATACATCACTGTCTATCAAAACGTAAAGAAATAAGGAAACTAGGGTAGAAGGAGACTCTGAGGCCTGCAGACGTGGGCATGTGTACCTTTAAGTCTCCAAAGCAGCAACACAATGCACTAATATCGAGGCTAATAGTAAGCATGGTTTTCCAGAACACAAATAACCACAGTGTTGCACAGATAATCGAAATAAAAGATAACATGATCACATAACGGAGCTGGGGCTCCCAAGTAGCAAATAAGGATGTCAAGTAACAATTAACAGTTAAACAAATATCTCTAAATGAGTCATTAGTAATGTTGCACCCTATTTTGCACTAGTCAAAACAAGATTCAACTTATGGTTTCTCTGTTGTTGATAAAAGAGAGTCGCCACCTGATATTTGAAGGTATACTAGGGTACCTATTTTATTACAAAAGTTATATTCTTTATTGGTATGCTAACTGGTGAGATTATGGGTAAGGGTTCTTGTTCTTCTAAGGGAAAAGTGTTAGGCACCACTTACAATCTGCCTAAGGTAGCTCCATAGGACATAAACTAGATTCAAAAGATTAGTTGTTTGTATTGTGCTTAATTAGTGTTTAAAGAGGTACGGTAACAACAACAACAACCCAGTATAATCTCACTAGTGGGGTCTGGGGAGGGTAGTGTGTACGCAGACCTTACCACTACCCTGGGGTAGAGAGGTTGTTTCTGATAGACCCTCGGCTCCCTCCCTCCAAGAACTCCCCACCTTGCTCTTGGGATGACTCGAACTAACAACCTCTTGGTTGGAAGTGGATGGTGCTTACCACTAGAGCAACCAACTATTGTTTAAAGAGGTACGACATACATAATATTTGGACATAATATTTACAAAGAGGGTGTGTAATTTTAGTATGAATTTATAGAGGAGTCTTAGAAAATAACGTTGGTATATATATGCTTGAAAGACCTTTAAAAATGTGTATGGTGTTTGTATTTATGAAAACATGTGACAAGGGAAGCTAAGTTATAAAACACTTTTGTTTTTAAAGAATGGATGTTCATGTTACTTTAGTAAGATGAAGATGTTACAAAAATGATTTTAAGATATACCTTGGCATATTAAATCTTAGACTTGAGGAAACTGCTTGAAAATCTTTGTTTGAGTGGCATCACCTTGGTTTTTCGAAAATAATTGATTTTCTTTTAGAACGCCAATCTTGCGATTCATTTATGATTTTTTCTTTTGAAAGAGGGATTTTCGTCTCTTGCTAAGCTATTTTTGGGCTTCAAAATCTTCAAGAAAGGGTTAGCAAAACATAGCAGATTAATGATGTGAACAACTTATGATTAGCGAATGGAGGATTAGCTATTAGCTAATTTTTTTAATCCTATGTTATTTAAAGCTTGCCTAGGTTGTCTACATGATTTAAGATATAAAGTAAAAGCATTATATCTCATATGATAATTGTTGCATATAGGTCAGCGTTAAAACATCATGAATGCAGTAAAAAGCAACGAGGCAGTAAAGCTAAGGTATTGAGGCAGTAAATTGTAAAGGAGTAAAAGGGAGAGGATGGACTCTGGTTTTTGGGCCTCAAAGAGGTTGGCCCAGCAAAAACAAAGATGGAAAACGACTGACTTCGAACTTCCCAGAATGCAGCGACGCTGGACTTGGGCCTGAGTTTAAGAACTCAACAGGCCCAACAATTGTACATGTAAAGAAAACGAAAAGGTCATTAGAAAGCAGTACTCTATACATGTCCATACATGAAACTTACAAACATAAATAAAAGAAGGCAATTAACAATATTTAAATACTATTCTGCCGCATGCGCGTCAATATCATATCACAATAACAATTCGCACCATAAGTACCCATATACCATAACTTGCCACAAATCATAATATCAATGTTTTCACAACAATAACCCACGACTCCATTACAACGTATACAAGAATATCAACAACAACAACATTGAAAGTAAAATGCTCAAAAGGAAGATGTTTCAACAATAACAATCTTTCCTCAACGTAATAACAACTTTCCCAACTTCAACACCAAATAATTGAACAATGAGAGAAATAATGTATAACCATAATATTGGATAAGACTAACTCACAATAAAAGGGGTAATATTTAACAATGAGTCTCAACTAATTGAAATCAACAAGTAAGGGATAACATGAACAATTACTTTAAGTAATGAAAATCAAATAAGGAAAAAGACAACACGGACAATATTTATCGATGAAGAGATAGCACGTAACACTTAAAAGAGATAACAAATTCAATTAAAGCATGGGAGCAATTTAGCAAGTAGGTTATAGAACAAGTACTAAGCAAGTCAATTAAGGCATGCAAGGATAGCCTATTACAATTAAGGATAAATTAACTATGAGAATTTAGAACATGATATGGAATTCAATTAAAGCATGAAAATAGTCTAAGTAGCCTAAAGTAGTCAATTACCACGTATAACCCGTGTACCCACTCGCCACCTTGCGTACACAGATTTTACTTAGCACAATTGAATCAAACAATACCAATCCTAAGGGGTAGTTCCCCCACACGAAGTTAGGCAAGACACTTACCTCGACTAGGCCAACTCAACCCTCGGAAATTGCTTTTCCCTTAAAACTCGACGCCGCGTGGATCAAATCTACCCAAAATAAACTCAATATCATCAACAAATGCAAGAGAAAAGAATTATAAAAAATAAAGCTTTAATCTTTACACCTTTCTCAAAAGTCAACAAAAGTCAACCTGGGGCTTGCCCGATCAAAACATAGGTCCAATGGTAGATTCAGTTTATCCATGACACCACGAGTTCATATATATGGTTAGTTTCAAAATCCGAGTCCATATCGACTCTCAAAACCCAATTTATTATTTTTCAAAAACTTGACAAAGTTTCACAAATTTCTACTTTGATTCACATGATTTTTATATTAAAATCTAAGATGTGTTGATGGAATATGATTAGAAATAGATTATAATCACTTACCCAAGGATTGTAGGTGAAAATCCCCTCTCTAACTCGTCTCCGAACGAGTCTAGGGTTCAAAAAATGAGAGGACGAGTGATAAATCCCGACTTCCAACCCTTTTGATCAGTTGCAGATGTCGCAATTGCGACATGATTTTGCAATTGCGAACCCTCATAATTGCGAATAAAACATCACAAAAGATTTATTGGAATCTGCGACCCCTGCTGCCTTCGCAATTGCGTCAAGATCATCGGAAATGTGAACCTAGCCCATCACAGAAGACCTTCGCAAATGCGACCAAGGCATCACATTTGCGATACTTTGATTCCTGCTATAGTCACAAACGCGACTCGGGTGTTCGCAATTGCGACACCAGACACCAGCTTCCATTTTTCAATCCAAAACACTCTCGGAGAGTGTCCAAAGCTCATCTGAGCCCTCGGGGCTCCAAACCAAACCTTCACACAAGTCTAAAAATATCATACAAACTTTCTCGCGCGATCAAAACATAAAAATAACATCTAAACCACGATTTGAACTCAAAAATGCATGAAATTCAAAGAAATTTCAAGAATTTCTAGAATTACAGCTAAGCTTCTGAATCCTATCAAATCAAGTTCGAACGATGTCAAATTTTGCAAACAAGTTCTAAATACCATAACGGACCTATTCCAAGTACCGAAAGCAAATTCCGAGCTCGATACCTAAAGGTCAACCTACGGCCAAATGTTTTAACTTTAAATTTCCAAATTTTGGCGAATAAATCCACGGATTTCCAAAATTACGATACGAAGCTATCAGAGCCATAAAAGTATAGATCCGGGGTCATTTTCACAAAAGTCTATGTTTAGTCAACATTTTCAAATTTAAACTTCTAAGTCAACCTGAAAGCTTTCCGGAACAAAAATAATCAACCTCAAAATTCATAAGAGTATAAATACACATGTTTGAAGATGAAAAGGGGAAACATGTCATAATTACACAAAACAACCGATCGGATCGTTATAATTGGGCTGTAATTGATTTAAGTTGTAGCCAACCCATGTTTACATAGAAATTTCAATTATAGACTTTTAGTCTTTTAACCCTTTTGAAATTAATCTCGGAGTATAGAGATATTCGTATTTTCACGAGACTACGCAAGCAGCTCCCAATGGGACCTACTCAGGCGGCAGGTCGACCTACTCTACTTTAAAAACAATTTGGACGACCTTTATTTCTTATTTTTCGACCCAACCTCATCCCTACACTCCTTGTATCCCTCTTAAACAGATACCATAAGGGGTTTAGGAGATTCCAAAGTGATTACACCATATTTCAACATCCAAAGTTAGTTCTAGTGAAGAACAACACCTCTTTGAGGTTGTGTGTCATTAAGGATAGTTGTGGGCTGTGTTTGGATGAAATTTCAAGTTTTTACTAATGGATAAGGTGAGAATAACATCCTACAAATTGTGCTTAAGCTTTCTTGTATGTTAGTTAAGTTGTTAGGATGATAAACAACAAGATAATACGTGGATTATCTTAAGTCACTTCTATGGTGTTGTATTGCCATTCAGGGTTGTTGTAAGCTAAATATAATTTGGATATAGACTTGAAGCTACTTTAGGAGGTATGTGTATTGTGTTCTTGCATGTGCGTAAGGTTTTCTTGATGTTTATTAAGTTAAATGGATGGATTAGACATTAACTAGTGAATAAAGTTGCTAATTGAAGATAAATGGAGTTGTGGATTGTTTTCTTTGTTATAAATATATAGTATAAGGATGGAATCATTGATGAATGACTTCATTATCATGTTAATGATACTTTTAAGTTAATGTAATAAGTCTATAAGCGGTGATATAGGTTATACGAATTCCAATCGGAGCGTGTCGCTCGCCGTGAAGTAGTTGTGACTTGTTGTTGTTATATGGTGTCTTGTTATTGATATTTATATGTTGCTGGATTTATCTATTTGTTGTTGTTGTTGTAGGTATATGTAATTGTAGGAGGCCCTTGTTACAGGGGAGATGCTGCCCAAATTTACATAAACGAGCTACTAGTTTAAGTTGCAGAGTTAGCCTTTACTCGGCACTAATTTTGAATCTTCTTATGTTATGGTAGATTGAGTTGAGTTGTTTGAATAATTTCTTAGAAGGTATTAAGGAATCAATAGAGTTAAGGTGTGTTAAGTCTATCCCTTCTTTCCTTTTGGCATGATCCATATGATACAATGAAACGAGCAAACACACAACTTTCACAAATGACTATATTCTTAGAATTACTAGGGTTGCCTATATTCTTGATTCCACATATGTTCTATTATTATATTGTATGTTCATGGGTCTCAAAAAATACGTAAGTTGATAAATTTTATTTCGTGATAGTAACCGAAGGCATATTGATATTATGACATCCCAAAAGATCTTATTGACTTACTTCATTATGCATTGCATTCATTTATATATGTATGTTGACCAATGACTAGATGGCGTTATATACACATATATTATATGTATATGGGATACGGGAAAGGGTTATGGTATTATATACTATAATGACCCAGCCGGTCATTTCGAGAGTTATAGCCCCGTTCCACCATTTACTACTAGTTTTATACTTTATACCTGTTATGTGACTTTCCAGGGTAGTCGGTTTGGGTCCAGAGTGATTTCAGAATGAAATGAGACACTTAGCCTCAAGGTTGAAAGTTTAAGTTGAGATGATTTACCGGATGTTGATATATGAGTAAACGACTCCAGAATGGAGTTCTGATGGTTCTGTTAGCTCTATTGGGTGATTTTGGACTTAGGACGGTGTTCGGATTGTGATTTGGAGTTCTGTGGTGGAATAAGGCTTGAAATGGCGAAGGTTGAATTTTTTGGAAAGTTTGACCGGGAATGGACTTTATCATATCAGGGTCGGATTCCTATTTCAGAAGTTGAAGTAGGCCCGTAATGTCATTTGTGACTTGTGTGAAATATTTGGATTCAATCAGACGTGATTTGATAGGTTTCGGCGTCATTTGTTGAAGTTGAATTTCTTGGTTTCAATAGGCTTGAATTGGGTTGTGATTCGTGTTTTTGATATTGTTTGAGGTGAGTTGAGGGCTCGACTAAGTGCATATGAGGTTTTAGGACTTGTTCGTATGTTTGGTTGAGGTCCTGGGGGGGCTCGGGTTGATTCCGGAAGGTTAACAAATCAAAAGTTGAAGTTTAGTGATTGATTAAGTTTGACCTCTGCTGGTGTAACCGCACCTGCGAAGCTTTGATCGCAGGTGCGAGCTCGCAGGTGCGGGCTGTGATGCATAGATATAGTTTGGAGGGGAGTGTACAGGAGGTCGCAGGTGCAAAGAGTTTTTTTGACCTGCATGACCGCAGATGTGGTGAGATGTGCGTAGAAGCAGAAGGCGCGCATGTGCGATAGAGAGTTTTGCATCTGCGTGACCACAGATGCGACAGGCTGACCGCAAAAGCGGAAGTTGTAAGATGAGCTGGGACCGCAGAAACGGCTTGGACGCTCACAGAACCGAGTCCGCAGAAGCGGAGTGAGGGACCGCAGGAGCCGTATGGACTCAGATGCGTGGTTGATGTCGCTTCTGCAATGCCGCAGAAGTGGTTAAGTGTATGCAGAAGCGGAAAGCCTGGGCAGATTATTAAAATAAGGGTTCACGATTTTAGCTTCATTTCAAGCACAGTTTAGGCAATTCTTGAGAGGGTTTTCTAGGAGACTCTTGAGGGAAGTCCCTTGTGCTTATTTTTGATTAATAATTTTGCTTCACATTGATTTTCACACCTAGTTAGTGTGTATTTACCATGTAAATTGGGAATTTGAGGCTAGGGATTTGGAGAGTTTGATTTGGGGATTTTGATGACGATTTTGTATCGGATTTTTGATAAATTTGGTATGGTTAGACTCGTGGTTGAATGAACTTTCGAGTTTTGTGACTTTTATCAAATTTTGAGATGTGGGCTTGGCTGGCGGCTTTTGAGTCAATTTTAGACTTTTGATTAATAACTTAGTATTTTTCTTATGGAGTTGATTCCTTTAGCCCGTATTGATTATGACGCATTGTTTATGGCTAGATTCGAGGCATTTGGAGGCCGTTTTGCGAGGCAGGGGTGTGTTGGAATAGATATTTGCTCATTTTGACATATGTAACAGTTCTAAATTTGATTGTGAGCATACGAAACCCCATATTACGTGTAATGTATTTGGTTCTGAGGTGACGCACATACTAGGTGACGGGCGTATGGGCGTGTACCGTAGGAATTATGACTTGGTCAAATTTCGTGAAATCATGTAGTTGAATAATATGTTGTTATCTATACATTCTCCATGTAGTAGAGAAATTGAACCACAAATCATATTAGAAATCATGTTTAGACTATGTGTTGTCACTGTAAGGACCCATATAGGTCGTGTACATGTTGTATTATCTGCTAAATTGTTATTTTGTACTTAGTCACAATTGTAATTGTTTATTATATCTCAATCTCTATTGTTCCTTATTGATACATTATATCATTTCTGCTGGGCTGACTTTCATGATTATTGAGAGCACGAGAGACTGTAGAGATTGTTGACTGAGTGAGGCCGAGGGCGTGGTTGTGAGATATTGATATTATAGCACATGAGTTGTTCGCGCACCAGGTGAGTTGTCCGTGCAGATTCAGATATTATACTATAGCACGTGTGTTGTCCGTGCGGATTATAGCACTTGGGCTCAAGGAGCCCCTCCGGAGTCTGTACACACCCCCATTGAGCACAGATACCTGCTCAGTGCGAGTGCCGAGTGAATGGGAGGGCTGAGTGACTGTGCCATTGAGAGGATGCATTTGATTTCATTAATGTTGCACTTAGCTACCATGTATAACTGTCTTGAAATTTCTTAAAGATATTACACTCTGTTTCAGTTTAACTTGACATGAAATTATTGTTTTCACCTTAATCGTCGAACTTGGAAGCATGCCTACCTTTATATGTTAAAATCACTGTAATTGGACTAAAACTATGAAGCTCATCACTACTTCCAGCTTTTATTTAGTCTTGTTACTTACTGAGTTGGTTGTACTCACGCCACACCCTGTACTTCGTGTGCAGATTCAGGTGTTTCCGGACACGGCGGGTGTTGATTTCCACGCGCAGTTGATCTTTTGGAGATTTCGAGGTAGTTGCCGGCGTTTAGCAGACCTTGCCTCTCCTTCCCTATCTTTTCGATTATTGTATTTAGTTTTAGACTATATTACACCGGTTTTTCCAGACTTGTGATGTATAGATGCTCATGTAGTCACTAGCACCCGATGTTGGGAGTTTCCGTTATGTGTTTTGGATTATTCATCCTGTTTATAAGGAGTTTTATTATTTAAGTTATTTTAAATCCATTTTCTATTAAATTGTTGGAGTTATTTCGTAAGTGTCATCTTGCCTAGTACCACGATAGGCGCCATCACGATAGGTTAGGATTTTGGGTCGTGACATATACGCACCACCACCTGATCAACTAGTATACGTTGATGATTTTGCCCACATAGCCCGAAATGATATGATGGGATGCCCTAAGAGGCTTGATGATGTTATGTACGCATATACCTATGCATGATGTGTCATTTATATGCATATATATGACATTATGAGTGTTACATGATTCACAGAGCAATTCAGACTTACAAGTTGAGTTCTTTATTCCATGTTTCTTTCATGTCTTATATATACTGCTTCATGCCTTACATACTCTATAATTTATTTGTACCGACGTTCCTTTTCCCTGGGGATGCTACGTTTCATGTCTGTAGGTTCCGATAGATAGGTTGAGAGTCTTTCTAGTAAGCTATCAGCTCAGCGGAAGGTGTTGGTGCACTCTACTTTCTCCGGAGTTGCTTATTTGGTCAGTATGATTTGGATATATATTGTTTGGTATGGCAGGGCCCTGTCCCAACCTTTATGCTGTTTATATACTCTTAGAGGCTTATAGACGGATGTCATGTATATGGATACGTGTATGGCCTTGCCAGCCTATGTTTCGAGTGTACAAATGATCATGTCGGCCTTATAGTTCTCTATGTTACATGTATCGGTTTCTATATCATGTTGGGTTGTCGTATGTCTAGTATTCTATTATGTTGTATTCTAGTTATCTCATGATGGTCCATTTACCCATGATGGTGTGATAATAAAGATACGTTACGTTGGTACTCGTTGAGTAAGGCACCGAGTGCCCGTCGCGGCCCTCCAATTTAGGTCGTGACAAAAGTGGTATCAGAGAAGTTTCGTCCTAGGGAGTCTACAAGCCGTTTATAGTAGAGTCCTATTTATGGGTGTGTTATGCACCATACTTATAAGCAGTAGGCTACTGGGCATTTAGGACTGTCACTCTTTCTTCGTACTCTAGGTCGTGTGGTAGAGCTCAGTTGTAAGAATTCAAACTCCTAAATTCTATTGTATTTGTAATACAACGATACCTACATCTAGAAAGATAGTTGGTAAGAGATTAAATGTGACTGTGGAAGCGTTGAGTCAGAGGAACTCGATTTTGCATCATGCTTATGATGAGTAAATTTGAGGTCTTCGGCAGATCATGTGTGTACTAAGACGTGTAAGCTTCTTAATAAGAAGCACTAAGGCATGAATATCTATCCACCCATATGGTTTAAAGCAACGAGAGAATCAGAAGGTAGATACAAGTTTTAACAAGTAAAAGAAGCAAGGTAAATAAGGGTATGAGGTACCTAGTTAGTGAAGATTATCAGTATTAACAATTCAGGTAGAGAAATATAAACATTTTGAGTTACTTTCAACAGTAACAGAGATATATACAATTGACCACACCCATCACAAATATGTTGTATGTGAGCTAACAAATACAGTTTAAGAGAAAGATATGAGATCAGGATCCAGCTGGGGTTAGAGTAACCCAAAATGGTGGATGGATTCTTAACATTAGTTGACATTTTTGAAAGATATTGAAAAGATGATAGTAGTTCTCCTTGTGAGACACCCAGGTAGTGCACTATAGAATAAGTACAGTTAGATATGAATACTAGAATGTTCAGAAATTTTAGAAAATAGGCAGTGGAATCCTAGAAGGGATAAATACTTACCTTAGTATGGCTCTCGTCCCTAGTCAAGAGAGAATGTTAGGCGGCCGTAGATGGAACAAGGGGCGATAAAAGTGAAAGAATGTTTTATTAAAGTTTTCAGAATAAAGTGATAGACAGTAATATTAGCAGGAGAATAAAAAGAGAGTAAATAAAGCATTATGAGTAAGATGTGACAAATGGATGATAACGGTAAATCGAAATATGACAGGATTACGTAGTCTATAGCCAAGTGAAGGAAAAGACAAGAGGTTACAGGCCTTGAGACAATAAAAGAGTATAAGCCATAAAGTCATACCGTCATTTTGATAAATGTGTTGGTGACTGGAACATCATTACCAGAAGGTTAAGTTAGACCCCCGGAGTAATAAAAATCAGTATGGGCTAATGAACAAGATAAACTGAACATGAATTAGGGATCGGAAGATTTGATAATAGTCGACATCGTGTAAATTTCAGAGATAGCATTCAGACAACAATATAATGGACAACAAAAGATTAACCTTTAAAGTTTATTTAGGAAAACGCTTCCCTAAAGCAAGCCCTGTGAGAATAGTTAAGCTTAAGGGACAAATTGTGTCAATTACAATAGGAGTCACCCTCGTGCGTAAGAAATTTAATTATCCTTGGTACAAAAGGGTTACCCCAAGGCGAGTAAGAGTTTGTGAAGATGTGAAAAGACGCCAAAGATGAAGATGTAAAACATTTTTAGGTAAATCTTCATAGCATTAAAATTTAGTATTCCTCTAAAGGGAGGAAGATGGTTTGAGTTGGTATTAAGTCAGAGTTAAGTGGTTCAGGTAAATATAGAATGGTCAATGAAGAATGTGGTATAAAGTCAAAAGGAATGAGATTGAAATTACTCATGTTCAAAAGATATGTTATGGCTCCAAAACATTATGCAACACGACGCCGGGGAGAGGCAGTAAGGGTTCCCGCACCAGATGTTATTGAAAAACAAGAACAAATGAACACTTGATACATAATGAGCCAGTGCGAGAGGTAAGTTAAGACAAAGGACATATCACAAGAGAGATTACACAGAGTATAGATGCGAGAATGGAATAATGAGTAGTTAGTAGTTGATTTAGGAAGATCCTAGTTATGGCTAGACAAGAGGATGTAGATAAATCAACAGATCGTACAAGATAAATGTAGTGAACCCCAACATAGGGAATTCAGTCTCGCAGATATGACATTGTAATCCTTGAGAAATATTAAGATAGGAGTCGGGGTATTTAAAAGTACCGTATAAGTGTTACATAAAAAAAAAAAGAGTCCCACTAGGGAGATAGTCAAATTGTTATTTCAGAAGCAACACTACGAGCACAAGGGCGTTAAGGTAAGTAACTAGGGATAATTATAGGCGAGTAAGTACATCAAAAATTCTTTCAGGTGTTATGTAATAAGCTCACAGCTTTACAAGAGTCGGAGGGTCTCCCCTAAGTATTACAACAAAAGAGTAGCTGAAAAAAATAAGGAAGAAGGCTTCAACCTAAGCATAATAACTTGAAGAATAAATGGTCTTGTAACAACAGTCTCACAACAACATTGTATGCACTCCATAAGAAAATGGCACCTATCCGGGCTAATGAACGGGAAATAAAAAGAAAAAATCAAAGGTGATAATTCAGATAATATGAGTTACAGGAAATTCCAGTATTCCTGGGCAATAAGATAAGCCAAGTATTCATGCAACAAGTGATAAAATGATCGGGAAAAGTAGCTGCTTACATTTAAAGACAACTGAGAAGGCACGAAATAAAATGTATGGTGCTAGCGAGTTAAAGGAATATTGCGAGTAGTATAAATAGATATATGTAGGTCACAAGATAAAGTATCATATAGCAACAAGGTTTTAGGTAGATATGAGTAAGGATAAGAAAAGGTGAGTTAAAAGGTGACAATAATAGGTAAGGCTTTAGATATAAGCCCATCAAAACAAGAGAGCTCATGGTTTCCATAAGTTATAGAAAGCTCGGTAAGCCTGAATGTACCTAGAGGAGTCGAAGACTAAGAGAATTTAGAATAGATGGAATGATGACCTGGTATTAGAATAAGGGTGTAATTGTGATAGATAAAAGGATGACGTTTGGCCCTTTGATTGGGTAATGATTTAAAGAAAAGGGATTTCATGGGTGTCACGGGATTAGAATTCCCCCATAAGATGAATCACGTTGGTATGCTATAAAATACAAGTATTAAAGTATAGTATCGTCCCTAGGTGGATAAGCCAAATCACTTCAAATGTTCCTTGATGCAATGCGAGCCCAAGCGAAATTGTATTACATAAGAGGTTTCAAGTTATTAGTGGTAGATTATGGATCAACAACAAGGTGAATCAACAATGGATGGATAAAAGATACAAAGTGTAATTTGAGATTAGGCCGTCATTATTAAGATGAACAATAATGATAAAGTATTAAAGGACATAGATTTATACATATAGATAAGCAGCGAGAGAGCGACCTAGAGTTGGGTAGCAGACCTCGATAATAATAAACCGTAGTAAGAGTTATGGTGTAGTATCACCTACCATGTTGTAGTAAAGCCATGAGAATATATAGTCGAGGCTATGAAACAAGATATATCTATTGTTGTAAGTTCGACAAAGTACCAAGCGAAGAACTGCAGTATACCTATATATGCCCAGAGGGACAGCTTGTCATAGTTTTGTATATGTTCACAAGGTGAGGCTTAGATATTGGCAAAAAGATTGAGGAAAAAGAAGAGAAACGTCGCATAGGAATACACACAAGTACCGAGTCATATAGTCTGCACTACAGATGGTAGCAACATTTATAATATTTGAAGGATTCCGACCACAGGTCGTGGTGTGAGAAAGAGGCCTAAAGGGGGGAATGCCCTAGCCTTTGAATTTATTCACATAATAGTTGCCTATATGGAAAGGACAGTATTAAGGTATTCGTAAGAGCATTAAGCTATGAGATTGATAAGCCCATCAATCCGCATTCGAGGACGAATGTTCGAATAGGGGGAATGATGTTACACCCCATGTTTTCGTACGTGAGAGTACGTCGTAAGTCAATTGATGTAAGCTCAGAGATGAAATCATCCTTGGAAGTACGAAATTAAGTTAATCATATTACCGTGGAGGTTACAAATATATAAGATCATGAACTGGAAGTACCAAGAGGGTTGGAAGGCTTAGAAGCTAAACGACTTGAAGAAAATAAGTTCATCGAAAGTCGACAAGTTGAGAATTTTATAACAAGTACTTTTGGGGTGAGACGAGGGTGCCTATCATTATAATGAGGTTATGTTACGAGTTATTTTAGTCGTGTATTACGTTTTTATGTCAAGTGAATTGTGGAACAAAAGTTGGCAAAGGTCATCACAAGTTACATTCATAAATGTGCACGGTACGATACACCTACCAAATTTAATATATATGGGTCTAGTTTTCAACGCATTAAACCATTCGTTGATACGACATTGGAGTAGAGTGATATTCGCGTTTTCGCGAGACTGTGCAAGCAACTCCCAATGGGACCCACTTAGGCGGTGGTCGACCTACTTCACTTTAAAAACGATTTGGACGACCTTTATTTCTTATTTTTCGACCCATCCTCATCCCTACACTCCTCCTAACCCTCTCAAACAGATACCATAAGGGTTGTAGGTGATTTCAAAGTGATTACACCATATTTCAACATCTAAAGTTAGTTCTAGTGAAGAACAACACCTCTTTGAGGTTGTGTTGTCATTAAGGATAGTTGTGGGCTGTGTTTGGATGAAATTTCAAGTTTTTACTAATGGCTAAGGTGATTATAACATCCTACTAATTGTGATTAAGCTTGCTTGTATGCTGGTTAAGTTGTTAGGATGATAAACTACAAGATAATACTTGGACTAGCTAAAGTCACTTCTATGGTGTTGTATTGCCATTGGGGGTTGTTATGAGCTAAATATAAATTGGATTTAGAATTGAAGCTACTTTAGGAGGTATGTGTATTGTGTTCTTTCATGTGCTTAAGGTTATCTTGATGTTGATTAAGTTTAATGGTTGGACTAGACATTAACTAGTGACTAAAGTTGATGATTGATCAGGACAATAACATTTATTGGGAACAACTCAGAATATGGGAATAAGGAACTTGAGCCAACCATACTTGAAATTTACGGAAATATCATGGAATTGAATTCTAAGAGAGTAGTTTAGCCAACATACCTCGCTTTGAGATTTCCTTAAATTACTACAACGTTCCGGAAGTTTTGGCAATCCCAATCTATTTTGGGACATAACAAAATTGAACACAGATTAGGAAGATATTTATGGTTTCATCTCATTTGAACATTTTATCAAACAATAGATGTGCAAATTGGTTACAAGATTCATCCACAAGATTTCTTTCACTTCACAAACCAATCGTTTCCTATTTGAGCCCAACAATCTTCTCATAAAACTTATTGTTACATGAATGAATAAATAAAACTCTCATACCCAAGAATCATACTCTCAATCAACCATCTTCTACGCAAATCCAAAATTGAAAACTAAGGTATGGAACCTTACCTCTTAAATAAAGAACTTGAGGGATTTCTTGTTGGATTTCAATGCTTGAGCAAGATTTGATGAACAAGGGATTAGGAATTCCTCCTCTCACTCTAGGGAACTTTCCCCTCTCTTAAAATATCAGATTATCCATCCAAAATGACCCTAAGATCGTTTTATAGGAACTCGGGTCGGGTTATGAAATTAGAAAAACGTACCCGCAAAAATCTGGACTGCGCTACAGACCAGGCTAGGCACGGTCTATAGCGAGCTACGGACCTGGCTTCGTGAGCTCTGTAGCGAGCTATAGACCAGGCTTCGCAAGGGATATATCATTGTCTATCATGCTATAGACCTGGCTTCGCAAGATCTGTAGCGAGCTACAAACCTGGCCTAGCGAGCTCTGTAGCGAGCTACCGACCAGGCCTCGCGAGCTCTGTAGCGAGCTTCAGACCAGCCTTTGGGTATTTGAACATAACCTCTTGTAGGAATGTCCAAATGACGAATGGTTTGAAGCGTTAGAAACTAGACTAAAATGTCTTTAATTTTATAGGTAGATCACCGCGTAAGTCATTCAAGTGTGGTAGAAGCATGCGTTTGAAGTAGAATATTGTGCGAATTGAGACGTCCTTTCCACTTAATGTATCCTACTTGTTCCACATGAATTCTTTCCATTCACAAAACTCCTTAGTATGTTTCAACAAACCTTAAACATATATGTTTCATTTCGAAATAATGTGTTTCTATCCCATGGTTCTACTTTAATACTGTAACACACTATTCCCAATTACCGTTGGCGTACTTTAAAATACTAAATCATTAGAAAAACTTTAACGGGGCCTTACATTACACCTCCACCTACATTCATTGGGTGAGGCGGCAGGGTTGCTTTGTGTAAACATAGTTATAGAGGCTCTCATCTTAAATTCTATTAATGTTATTGATAGCTCTTAATAAGCTTGCTCGGGTTTAAACAGTTATCTATATTATTCTATTGCCGCCCTGATTCATCATATTCATATTGTATTTACGAATTCCTAAATTGATGTGTCGTTTTGATACTAGTACTATTAGACGGTACTAAATTGGCATTGCGTCTTTAAATGGATGCAGGTGGTTCCACAGCAGGAGATATTGATTAGTGATAGCAGTACACCTTCTTCCCAGCTGATTTGGTAAGCTCCACTTCATGCCCGGGTCATGTATTTTTGTTCTTTGTGTATTCCGTTTGAGGTATAGTTGGGGCCTTGTTGCCGATATTATCATTGTACTCTTCATTATCTTTAAAGGCTCCGTAGATAAAGTGTGGGTTGTAGATTGGTGCTGGGGAAGTCAAACTCATTATGTTGTGTTTGAATTACTATTTCCACTTCAGATTATGAAAAATGTGTGTTGAATTGAGACTTTAAAAATGATGCAAAACTATCGGTAACGAATTGGTATTGTAGACATGATCATGTTTTTGTCTAATAAATGAAACATATATATTATTTTTGTTCATAGATGAGTTTTGGTAGAAGGAAATCTAACATTCTTGCTTGGTCAGGTTATTTTGGTTGAGCGCCGGTCGCGCTCCTCGGTTTTGGGGCGTGACAAACTTAGTATCAGAGCCTAAGGTTTTAAAGTGTCCTAGTATGTCTCGCAACCGTATCTAGTAGAGTCCTTATTATCGGTGTGTTGTCTACCGCATCTATAATTACGATACTACATGGGAATTTAGGAATAATACCCTTCTTTCATGTTCTTGATCGTGCGACAAAGCTGGTTGTAAGATTGTTCCTCTTTTAACTCTTGAGTTTCTCTAATTTTCAGTACATGGAACCTAAGAAGAAGGTAAGAACTGGCCAAAAATCTAATGTCACCCCAGGAGTGGCAGTTGATCCTATATTTGATGATTCGGGTGAGCACCCAAGGGGTAAGGATATTCCCCCAGTTACCACGCTGCCTGATTCTACCACAATTGGACCGTACTTGTACCTACACCTACTGAAGGTGCCACGGTCCCTCTAACTGATATTCCAGTTCCACCTCCACCTCCAGCTTTCGATTCTAGTGTGTCTGATGTTGATACTAGGGGAGCCATACAGATGTTGACACAGATAGTGGCTTCTCAGGCCTAGAGATCGAGTGTTGGGCCTACTTCTTCTAGGTCCATGGAGAACACAGTGATCGAGTGTTGGGGCCTGCTTTATGGACCTACCTATATACTATGGGTGCGGTGTGAGGGGTCACATTGAGAGGGATTGCTGCTCGTCCTGCCGAAACATGGGCAGAGGTGCGGCGCAACCAGCTAATTTTGCGGCTACTACATCCACAGCACCTCCAGCTCGAGGCACCCCAGCGCCCACAGGGCGTGGTGCAGCTAGGAGTGGTGCACAGAATTCGGGTGGACCCAACATATTTTATGATATGTGGAGGTGTTAGGGATTAGAGGCTTCTCCAGATGTTTTCACAGGTATATATTTTGTCCAGTCCCATGATGTATATGCTCTTATTGATCCCGGTTCCACTTTGTCTTATGTCACTTCTTATGTTGCTATGGAATTTGGGATAGAACCAGAACAGCTTCATGAGTCATTCTCTGTATCTACTCCGGTTGGTGAGTCTATTTTGGACGCGCGGGTTTGTAGGGATTGTGTTGTCACGTTGCATGGTCAGGATACCGTGGCTGATCTTATTGAATTGGAAATGGTCGATTTTGATGTGATAATGGGGATGGATTGGCTTTATTGATGTCTTTCCGAGCTTGATTGCCGAACCAGAACTGTTAGGTTCGAATTTCCAAATGAGCCAGTTATTGAGTGGAAGGCTGATGATGTAGTGCCGAAGGGTAGCTTTATTTCTTACCTTAAGGCCATGAAAATGATCAACAAGTGGTGTATTTACCATTTGGTCTGGGTTACGGACACCGATGTTGAGGCACCTACGCTTGAGTTTGTGCCTGTTGTGAATGAATTTTTGGGAGTCTTTCTGGATGAATTTCCTGGGATCCCACCAGACAGGGAGATTTATTTTGGGATTGATGTGATGCCACACACACATCCTATTTCTATTCCACCATACAGAATGGCGCCGACAGAATTGAAGGAGCTAAATTTCACAATTGAGGGATTTGTTAGAGAAGGGTTTTATCCGGCCAAGTGTGTCGCCTTGGGGCGCACCAGTCCTTTTTCTAAGGAAGAAATATGGGTCACTGAGAATGTGTATTGACTATTGGCAGCTTAACAAGGTCACAATAAAGAATAAGTACTCACTTCCAAGGATAGATGACTTGCTTGACCAATTGCAAGGTGCTACATATTTCTCCAAAATTGATTTATGATATGAGTATCACCAATTGAAGATGAAGGAGCTGGATGTTCCTAAAACAGTTTTTAGAACCCAATATGGGCATTTTGAATTTTTGTTGATGTCTTTCGGGCTAACAAATGCCCCGACAACTTTCATTAATCTTATGAATCGTATTTTCAAACCTTTCCTCGACTCCTTCGTGATAGTGTTTATCGACTATATTCTTGTTTATTCGCGGAGTCGGGATGACCATGACGATCTTCTCAAGATAGTTTTACAAACCCTATATTAGCACGAGTTATATGCAAAATTTTCGAAATGTGAATTTTGGCTTGAATCTGTTACATTCTTGGGTCATGTAGTCTTTAGTGAATGAATTATGGTTGATCCTCAGAAGATTGCGACTGTGAGGAATTGGCCGAGGCCTACAACTCCAACAGAGATTCGCAATTTCTTAGGCTTAGCTGGATTTTACAGAAAGTTTATGGAGGGATTTTCTACTCTTGCCTCCCCATTGAATAAATTGACGCAGAAGGCGATTAAGTTCCAATGGTCAGATGCTTGTGAAAAGAGTTTCCAGGAATTGAAAAAAAGATTGACTATGACACCTGTGTTGACTCTATCAGAAGGTATAGATGAATTTATGGTATATTGTGATGCTTCAAGAATCGGGCTTGGATGTCTATTAATGCAACATGGCAAGGTTATAGCTTATGCTTTTAGACAACTCAAGAATCATGAAAAGAACTATCCAACACATGATTTAGAACCTGCGGCAGTGGTATTCGCATTGAAAATTTGGCGTCATTATTTATATGGGGTCCATGTAGATATATTCACGGACCATAACAGCCTTCAATATATTTTCAAGCAGAAGGAATTGAATCTGAGGTAGAGAAGATGGCTTGAGTTACTCCAGGACTATGACATTGATATTCTATATCACCGAGAAAGGCCAATGTTGTGGCAAATTCTCTTAGCCGGAAATCTATGGGTATTTTGGCTCATTTGGATACATATCAAAGGCCATTGGCCAAGGAAGTTAACCGATTGGCTAGTTTGGGAGTTCGTCTTACGGACTCTAGTGACGGATGGGTGATTGTACTAAATAGGGCAGAATAATCACTTGTTGTGGAAGTTAAGGAGAAACGGTACAATGATCCATTGTTGGCACAACTAAATGAGGGGATCCATAAAAATAATACCATGGCCTTTTCTCTTGGCATGTATGATGGTACACTAAGGTACCAAGGACGACTATGTGTTCCAAACGTGGATGGTCTCCGTGAAAGAATTATGACTGAAGCTCACACTTCAAGGTATTCCGTGCACCCAGGTTCTACAAAAATGTATCATGATGTTAAGGAAGTCTATTGGTGGAATGATATGAAGAGGAATGTGGCACACTTTGTGGCAAGATATCCGAATTGTCAGCAAGTAAAGGCCGAACACCAAAGGCCCGGTGGGTTGGTGCAGAACATAGAAATTCCAATGTGGGAGTGGGAAATGTTTAATATGGACTTTGTGGTAGGATTACCTCGTACTCCTCATAAGTTTGACTCGATTTGGGTGATTGTGGATCGACTCACAAAATCAGCACACTTTTTTCCGGTTAAGGCTACCGACACAGCGAAACAATATGCCCAATTGTATATCAAAGAAATAGTCAGGTTGCATGGCACTCTAGTTTCCATCATATATGATCGGGGAGCACAATTCACTGCTAACGTTTGGAAGAACTTTCAGAAAGTTTTGGGTACTTAGGTGAATCTTAGTACAACCTTTCACCCGTAGACTGACGGGCAGGCAGAGCGGATTATTCAGACTCTTGAGGATATGTTGCGTGCTTGCGTTCTAGACTTCAAAATATAGTTGGGATGGTCATTTACCACTCATACAATTTGCCTACAACAACAGGTATCACGCTTGAATTCAAATGACACCATTCGAGGCTTTATATGGTAGGAGATGTAGAACTCTCATTGGGTGGTTCGAAACTAGTGAAGCAGATTTGATAGGGCCAGACCTCGTGCACCAGGCCGTGGAAAAAGTTAAAATCATTAAGTAGCGGTTGAAGACTGCTCAGAGTCATCCAAAATCCTATTCGGATATTTGTCGTAAGGATTTAAGATTCAAAGAAGATGATTGGGTATTCTTGAAAGTTTCCCCCATGAAAGGTGTAATGCGATTCGGTAAGAAAGGCAAATTGAGTCTGAGGTATGTCGGAACGTACAGAATCATTCAGAGATCGGTGAGGTGGCGTACAAGCTTGAGCTACCACCTGAGATGTCATTAGTGAACCTAGTATTCCATGTGTCTATGTTGAAGAAGGTAGTTGGAGATCCGTCAGCTGTTGTACCGGTTGAGACCATTGAGGTTAATAAAGAACTGTCATACAAAGAAATTTAAGTTGCCATTATTTATAGGCAAGTCTGAAAGTTGAGGAATAAAGAAATTGCCTCTGTGAAGGTGTTGTGGCAAAACCAGCAAGTTGAAGAGGCTACTTGGGAGGCCGAGGAAGAAATAAAAAAGAAGTATCCTTACTTGTTTGTATAAACTATATGACCTTTTTATAAAATTCTCTCTTATGGATTCTTGTTTCATTTGTTCAGTTATGGTAAAGGTGTTTTATTTCTAAATATATTGCTTGTGAGGCCACAGTTGGTGTTGTTTTGTGTTATGTTACGTTGTTGGTTTATGTATATGTTGTTAGGATGTGTTTCTGGGGCTCTCTAATAGGTGGATATTCCTAGTTACAAGTGAAACTCTAGCGAACATTTTGGAAATTTCGGGAGTTAGTCAAATTTGGGGTTGTTGGTGTGTGGTATGAAAACTGAGTTGCATAAGATGCCAATAATAGATTTTGACCCTCATTCGAAATGATCCTAAGTTGGGGAGAATGTAAGGCCCCATAAAATTTTGCAAAGGAAAAATAATGTTTCATGGTGCCGGGCTAGGCTTACGTGTTTGAGGATTGTAAAGGTGCCGGAATTTTTGTTGCCGGCCTTTTTGGGTTGAACAATGCACCGGAGAGTAAAGGAAAATTTTCGGCAAAAGAAGACATTTCTTGTGGTCGCAGAATCAGTCTACGAATAGCATAATGGTCGCAGAGTGAGACAGGAAAGGGAAGGTTTGGAGACCAAGTTTGTGGCGCATTATGCGGCCGCAGACCAAATTTGCGGTGCATTATGCGACCACAGAACAGGTCTGCGGGCCGCATAATGACCGTAGACCAGGTCAGTAACGCCCAGTTTTGGAGTCCAAATTGTGTGGCCGATATGCGGTCCGCATATCGATTATGCGATCGCACACCTTGTTCCGGATCTCCATTTTTGGGTTTTAAAAACTCGACCCTACTTCGTTAAATACACGCTTTGGGCCATTTTTGAGCTAAAATATGATATTTTTGAGTGAGAGAGAGTGTCCTAGAGTGAGAAGTTGTTCCTCAATAATTGTGCTTCAATTCTTGCTCAAATTTTGGAAGATTAAGAAGGAAAACTCACTAGGTCTTCATCCTAGAGGTAAGATTCTATCCCCTAACCCTCCATTTCGAATTTTGTCTAGAAATGGGTAATTAGCAAGAAAACGTTGGGCATGAGAGTTGTTTATTTTACATGCATGTGTTATCAAAGGGTGTAGGAAGATTTTTCAGCTAAAAATGGTAATGATTGGGTTGTGGGTTGATGAAATCCTCCATGAAAAGACCTTGAAACCTTATGCACTCCTAGTGTTTGCTAAACTACTCAAATGAGCTAGAACCATGATCATCTTCCTAATTTTTATTCAATTTGTTATATATCTAAAATATATTGAAGTTTCTAAGAATTCCGGAACATTTTAGAGTTTAAGAAAGCTCAATTGAGGTATGTTGGCTAAACTCTTATTTAAGAATTGGAATCTCCATTATCCTTGTAAGTTCCAAGTTATTGATGACAAATCAAGTATTCCGATAAGTGTTGTGATAAATATATATATGTTCAATTCGTATTTCAAATGCTCTTATCATATTGCATTATAAATTGAGGATGTGTTCTAAAGATATGGATTGTGTATGTACATGTTATAATTACAGGTCGTGATTTTATGTGGTAGTTATTATGCAAAGTTGTGTAGAGATTGTGATTGCGATACACCTCCACACATATATATATTATGTTCCGCTTTGTGTAGGAATTATGGTATTGTGGGATTGCACCTCCACCTGCATACACTGGGGTGAGGCGGTACGACTGCTTTGTGTTTAGTTTTGGTATTGTTGTGGCACCACCACCCACATATATATATTGGAGTGAGCCGGCATAGCTGCTTTGTGTGGGTATTGGTATTGTTGATGCATTTTCACCCACATACATTGGGGTAAGGCGGAATAGCCTCTTTGTATAGGTTCTTGGTACTGTGGTTATACCTCCACCCGAATACATTGGGGTGAGGCGGCAGGGCCGCTTGAGTAGAATTGTGGTATTGTGCTTATACCTCCACCTGCATACATTGGGTGAGGCGCCGGGGCCGTTTTGTGTAAAGATGGTTACAGAGGATCTCATCTTAAATCCTATAAATGTTATTGATAGCTCTTAATAAGCTTCCTCTAGTTTAAACGGTTATCTATATTATTCTGTTGCCGCCCTGATTCTTCATATTCATATTGTATTTCAAAATTCTTAAATTGGTGTTTGGTTTTCATACTAGTATTATTCGACGGTACTAACGTCCCTTTTGACGGGGCGCTGCATCTTTAAATGGATGCAGGTGATTCCATAACAGGAGATATTTATTAGTGATAGCAGTACACCTTCTTCCCAGCTGATTTGGTGAGCCCCACTTCATCCCGGGGTCATGTATTTTTGTTCTTTGTTTATTCCGTTTGAGGTATAGCCGGAGCCTTATTGCCGGCATTATCATTGTACTCTTCATTATCTATAGAGGTTCCGTAGACAAAGTGTGGGTTGTATATTGGTGCTGGGGAAGTCAAGCTCGCTATGTTTTATTTGAATTACTATTTCCACTTCAGATTAAGAAAAATGTGTGTGAAATTGAGACTTCAAAAATGATGAAAACTGTCGGTAATGAAATGGTATTGTAGACATGATCACGTTTTTGTCTAATTAATAAACAATATGTATTTTCTTCATTCATGGATGAGTTTGGGTAGAAGAAAATCTAACAGACTTGCTCGGTCGCGCTCCTCGGTTTTGGGGCGTGACATCATATATTCACTAACAATCCTTTAATGTAGGTTTAGGGTAAACGATTACCTCTTGTAGCCCAAATCTTAAGAGCAAACCTTTGGAATATTCTTGGGATTTTGAAGAAATCCTACGGAATCCAAGAAAAAACCCTATTGTAACTAGTGATTGAGAAGTAAAAACATCATAAAAACTCACTTAAAAACTCACCTTAAGTGTGCATTGGAAGACTTGATCGGATGGGTGATGGAGAGAAAATCCCTAGCCTTGAAATCCTTTTATTTTTCTCTCTCCCTGCTCATGTACTTTTATATTGTAGAGGACTTTGCGGCGGGCGTGCGGGATGCGCGCAACATGAGCTATAACTATTCAGGCAATATTTTCTGGCGCACGTTCAACGCGCGTTACAGACAAAATGTGCTGGTTTATTCCTTGTAAACTCTATTTTCCTTTCGTGCTTGAGCGCGCGTTAGTGCCTAAATGCGTTGTATTTACCAATTTCAACCAACTTTTCAAACTTTATGTTTTTACTCCCTTTTGATATTTTGACAGTCCTAACCACCCTCAACTTGAACTATACATACATTACAATGTTCCGATCACCAGTATCCCCTAGTATGGGTCTGCATTGTGCACCGAGATTAACTGTATTACTCTCTTAAACTTACATAAATAGCCCGAGTCAACTATGCAAATTTACGGGGCCTTACATTCTCCCTCACTTAGTATCATTCTTCCTTGAATGAGGGTCAATGTCTTCCATAGATACCCATAGTGACTCAACACTTCATTCACACCCCATACATTCAAATTTGACTAACTCCCCAAATTTCCAAATATTTTGGCAGAATCTCCCCTGTATTCGGGCCTATCCACCTATCAAAGAGACCTAGAAACCAATCCTAACAACATATTAATCTCCCAACAACGTTACATAGCATGAGAACAAAACCAACCACAACCTCATAAGCATCATATTACCCAAAGGATCATATTAGCATAAACTGTACAAGCTAGAACATAATTCATAGAAAGTAGACTCCTAACATTCTTTGTAAAACACAACAATATGGTTACACAACAAGTGATGGTATTTCTTCTTCATCTCGTCCTCGGCCTCCCAAGTGGCCCCTTTCACTTGTTGGTTTCACCATAGTACTTTCACGAAGGTAGTCACTTTATCCCTCAACTATCGGACTTGTCTATCAAGAATGGCAACCACGATCTCCTGTAAGTCGTTTATTCATTAAACTCAATAGTCTCTACCGGAACAATGAGTGGCGAATTCCCAAATCACTTGCTTCAACTGGGACGCATGAAACATGAGATGCATGGAGGACAACGATGGAGGAAATAAAACTCATAGTCTACTTGGCCTATTTCCTTCACGATTCTATAAGGCCAAATGTACACTGCACTTATTTACCTTTATTAACAATTCACATAATGTCTTCATGGGATAAATCTTGAGAAGGAACCATTCACTTTCTTCAAACTCCCAAATCTCTATGTCAAACATCCGAATTGGACATTTGGCTATCCTTAACCTCCTCCACTTTATTTTGCGATGTTTTTGAATGAATACGACCATAGAGTTTCCTTATCAATGTGCTTGATCATGGAATGAGACTTCTTCGTTGACATGTTTGAACCTACAACCCCAGTAAGTTTTTTAATGCAAATAGGAATGGCGGGGTACGAGAGTGAGCTGGAATTATTGAAGAATCCACTAATGTGCTGAGTACTGGTATTTTACGAAGTTATATACTAAGAGGTATGAAGGTTACTACCAATAGCACTAGCACGGTTAAACATTATGATGACACCATTGATTAGAATGACTGAGACCTAGAGTTAACTAGTACAAATTGATAACGTGGGAACCATGTCCGTGATCCTAAGATGTAAAAGAAGCAAGTTGTGTAGGAATGTGATATATGGTAGGCATGGCCGGGACGATAAAGACGTTAGTATCAGTTATTCTTGGAAGACGATTAGTTATGAAAGGTATAATAGCAATTATTTTATATCATATATTCCTTGTTCGACAATGCTAAGTCTTAAGGAGAAATATCCAAGTATGTGACACCAAGTGCCTCCTTGAGTGTATGGAAAATCAATTTGAGCTCGGAATGGGATGATCCTTGAACCATGAATATGATAGGTGTCTCACAAATATACGAAACCGCATTTTTACTTGGCGAGATTTTACATAAGGAATCTAAGCTAAAAGTCCGTGAGATTGAAAGTAAAAAGGTTGAGCACTTTGATGTTATCACCCTAGAAAATTAACCCTCCCAATAGACGGTCATATATGGAAGGACTAGGAATATGATAGACTTGTCCACCAAATTAATATGTTCATGATATGTGCCAAAACCTGGAACATCCACCTAAAGTAAGGAAGGAAAGGGCGCGGTAAGGCTACTTAAGTTCAACCACACAGGAATGAAGCCATGTATCTAGGATGTATTAATATTGGGGTGGAATCATGCATGTGTTTGAGAGGTTCTAATGGTTAATATGATGCTCCGTGGAGAAAGGAAAATAATAAACACCTGTCCTCCCAAGGACGTGGAATGGTAAGGATAGTAAATTCCCAGCATATGACAATGTTCATGACATGGAAAATGATCCTAGAAGGGGAGTGTTAAAGATAGAGGAACTCGGGGAAATATTGTAGGGTAAATGGGGAAGGTTTGCGAGTGTTCATAATGACCCCACAATAGGTTTGTGACTTGGCAAGTACCTAAATGACAAGGAGAGACAGGACACGCATGAGAAACATATGTGATGCTATAGTAACCCCAAAAGTTCATTTGGACTTGATGGAGAACCCCTTAAGAATCCTACGATAAGGTGAGTGTTAAAGCGACTCATGGAAGGACACGCTCTCTCATGGTTATCCTAACAAGTGTCGGGAGACTAGCGCATTGAGTTTACTAACTAAGGAACACGGGTTAGAACATGTTGCAGAGGGGGAAAGAGAGAATGAACACTTGTTATGAGCTGGACATAATAACTCACAAACTACAATACCAGACAAGCTGTTTTTGTCAATTTCAACCAACTTTTCAAACTTTATGATTTTACTCCCTTTTGATATTTTGACACTCCCAACAACCTCATCTTGAACTATACATACATTACCATGTTCCGATCGCCACTATCCCCTAGTGTGGGTTCGTACGAACTCCGAGATTGACTCTATTACTCTCTTAAACTTACATAAATAGCCCGAGTCAACTATGCAAATTTACGGGGCTTTACATGGCATTGACAATTATGTAATTCAATTCATCTCAACAATTCAATAAACAATTTCATATTTAAAAATATTTCAATAACATTTTAACATGAATAGATAAATCCATGTAACCACCAAATCATGAATCATTAAGGAAAATGTATGACCATGGAAGAAGCTCAATATGGCAAAATCATAATTTATGCTCAATATATACAAGTCATAACTGTAAGTATGCTGCGAAGACACGATTACAAGTCATCACGTAGATATAGAATCAAGGAAGCATGAACAATAACTTCACATAGTTTAAACAAGGCATAATCATGACCCAAACTTTATCGTGTATGGTCATAACCTAGCTATGCATATATGCTCAACACCTTGCATATACGTGGCTCCTAAATCGAGCAACAAGTAGCAAATAGATTACCTATGGAGAGAATTCCCTTTTACAAGGATAAACTAGAGACTTTCCTCCACCCGGTAGTCTTCAATCTTTAAAAATAGCTTTCCTCTCAAATCAACCTCCAAACAACTCGAATCTAGTCAATTACAACTCAATAATATCAAACACAAACTTAGGAATTAATTTCAAACAATTAAGTTTTAATCTTTAATCAAATTCCCAAAAGTCAACAAAAATCAACAAGGGTCCACTTGGTCAAAATCCAAGTCAAGGGGCAGATTCTAGCTATAGATAACCCTACAAGTCCAAATATGTGATTAGATTTGAAAACTGAGTCTAAATGGAACCTCAAATACTCAATAAAATGGATTCCAAGGTATAGACTTGGTAACTCCGAGTAAGTGGAGCTTACCGACCAAGATGATGTTTGAATTTGTCTACTGGGAAGGTCTATCCAGCTATCTATCAGGACCTACAGGCATGAAATGCAGCGTCCCTAATAAAAGGGATATCAGTATGAAATAATGTACCGAGTATGTAAGGCAATAGAATAACTGAAAGCTGAAACTGAACTGATAATATAATAACTGAAAGTACCTGGGAGTCAAATATAATTTGAAAATACGTTTACCTGCTGATACTGACTCATCTCTCTTAATACAGTTAGTAAAATAGTTGTCCATCCCTATAAGGTTCGGTATGTGTAACTGCTCTGCCGTAGTAGGCTCGCTCATAGGCGATCGGCCATAGTAGACTCTGTATATAACTTACCATCTGATCAGAAGTTGCCCAATAGGGGTATGGCTACCGATTATAGTTCGATGATGATGAAAATACTATAATATTGTATATATATAGACCCTCTGCTCTCTTGACTGGAAGAAGACAACGCTCAATTGAATATAAAGTTCCGATAAGGAAGAATACTGTAACTTATGAGAGTAGGATAATGTATATAAATTCATGAGTATGAACTTCTCTTTATGCCTCGTTATCAAACACATGTAGTTACGAGATCATGCCAAAATGAAGAAAGGGGTTAGTCTTAACATACCTTAACTCCGTTGAGTCCTTAATAACTTCCAAGCAATTCTTCAAACAACTTAACCCAATCTACCACATCAAAAGGAGATTCAAAATCAGTGTTGAGTAAAGGCTAAGTCCGCAACTTAAACTAGTAGCTCGTTTAAGTAAATTTGGGCAGCATCTCCCCTGTAACAAGACCCTCCTCCAATACCATAAACCAACAACAACAAGAACACAACAATACAAATATGTATGCATCATTTTCCAACCTTATCTCCATCACCATATACCACAAAATAGCCCGCACACCCTAACCACTTCATACATGAAACGATAACCAAAGTAGTGCCAAACATTCTAAAATGTAACGACGAACGATCAACCCACCATTCCGTCATTATGTGGTGTTTCCCCACACCTTTTATCCTTCAAAACTTGATAAAACATCAGCACAAGAGGCCAACACGAGTGGACTACAAAACAGTCCACCAAAAGTGAAATAAATCGTACTCACGGCTTCCGATCACCGTCCCGTGACTTTTAACTATTAGGAAATAAATTTATCAACCTTCCTTGATATTTAAAATCTTAAATACAGAAAGTAGGCATTTTATTAACTATGAAGTACCTTCCAAAACTCAAACTACAAATAAAAAGAGAGACGATACAGTGATACTTACATCGTAGGGATTGTTCAAATGTTATCGCTTCTTGATTTCGTACCCGGGATGTTAATATTCTTTGGAACCCTTGTAGAGAGATTAAGGGTATGTTTTGGGGGGTTCTATGGCCGTGTTATATGAAAATTAAGAGAAAGACGATTTAAAACCCTATATATATCAACCTTTGAAAAGTCAAAGAGGTGCTAGCTTGACACCTTAGCATTGGCCCTTCATCCGACACTTATATCTTTTTATCTGGATGTCGTATGAATGAACGGATAAGAGAGTTAGAAACTACATTCTAAGACCTTAAATGTGGTATATAATATTTCCCAAAAAGACCTCATATAATACACGAAATGCATTGCTCAAAAAGCTTTAGTGACACACCTACTTGTCACCTATTCAGTCTGCGCCGTCTCGCGAAACTGCAAATATCTCTCTACTCCTATGTCATATAGACAAACGGTTTAATGCCTTAGAAATTAGATTCGTAGATCCTCAATTTGTTAGTTATATAATCCCCTAATTCTAAGTATATTGGGAGAAAAGCTGAGCTACATTTGACCTGAGTTTTAACATATTTATGAATGTAACTTGTGATGATCTTTTCCAACTTTTGTTCCACAACTCGCTTGACTTCAAAACATAACACACATCTATCATACGACTAACATAACTCATAACATAATATCCTTATCATTTTCAGCACCGTATTCTCCCACCAAAAGTACATGTTATGACATTCCCATCTTGTCGACTTTCGACGAAACTCTTTTTCTTCAATTCGTTTAGCTTCTAAGCATTCCAACCCTCTTGGTACTTGGTATTCATGATCTTAAATATTTGTAACCTCCATGGTAATATGATTATCTTATTTTATGTACTTTCAAAGATGATCTTATTCCTGAGCTTACATTAGTTGACTTATAACGTACTCTCACGTACGAAAACATAGGGTGTAATATCATTCCCCCCTTTGAAACATTTGTCCTCGAATGTTAGCTGATGCGCTTATCAGTCTCATAAACCATAGCTGTTATGAATATTTTAATAATGTCTTTGCCATCTAGGAAACTTTTCAGTGCATAAATCCAAAGGCCAAGGCATTCCCCCCTTTAGGCCTCTTTTTCACACCATGAGTTGTTGTCGGAATTCTTCCAATCTTGTAACTATTGCGACCTTCTGTCATGCAGCCTGTACGACTTTGTCCTAGTATGTGCACCTATGCGACTCTTCTGTCCTTTTTCCTCCAGCTTTTAGCCAATCTCTAGGCCTCACTTTGGGAACATATACAGAACTATGACAAGTTATTCCTCCCGGTATATATAGGTGTATTGAAGTTCTTCGCTCGAGACTTTGTCGAACTTACGACTGTTGCTATATCTTTTTTCGTAGTCTTTGATATCTATCCTTATGGCTTTACTACATCTAGGTAGGTTATACTATACCATAACACTTACTTCAGTTTATTATTATTGAGGTTTGCTACCTCACTCCAGGTTACTCTCTCGCTACTTATCCTATATGTATAAATCTAAGTCATTTAGTTCTTCCTCATTACTGTTCATTTTAAGAATGACGGCCTAATCTCATCTCATACGTTGGAATGTTTTTCCGCCTACTGTTGATTCACCATAATGTTGATCTATAATCTACCTCTGACAACTTGAAACCTCTTACGTAATACATTGTCACTAGGGCTCATGTCTCATAAGGGAACATCTAAAGTTATTTGCCTGATGCACCTAGGGACAATACTATACTTCAATAACCATATTTCATCGCATCCCAACATGATTCATCTTATGGGGGTATTCTAATCTCATGCAATTCATGATATCCCTTCTCTTTGAATAATTACTCAATCAAAAGCCTAAATGTCATCCTCTTACCATTTATCACAATTACACCCTTATTCTACTACCAGGGCAGCATTCCCTCTTTTCTAAATGCTCCTAGTCTTAAGCTCCTCCGAGTTCTTTCAAGGTGTACTGAGTTTTTATTTATAACTTACGGAAACCATCAACTCTGTTGTTTTGATGTGTTTAATCCTGAGGGCTTACCTATTCTCATCACCTTCTTACTTAACTTTTCTTATCCTTACTCCCATCTACCTAAAACCTTGTCGCTCTACCATACTTTAGCTTGCGACCGACACATATCTATTTATACTACTCGCAACCTTCCTTTAACTTGATAGCACCACAAATTTCCTTATGTTATTCTGGAACCTCACGCAAGACATCACATCGTCTCTAACTCTTCTTTACTCTCTTAACTAGACCTCTCAGTACCTAGAAACCATAGGCTAGAAGATATGCCACTAACGACACAATTATCATTTGTGGATACTGAATCAGAGCACTTCTAGCCCTCTATCTAAAGTCTGGACTATTCATAACCTTCTGCACTTGAGTATCTCGTACCTTCTTTACCTTTACCTTACTTACCTTTAAATCTAGCATCGTATTTTCTGTCTCTTGCATAACTACCCTTCAATATAAGTGGAATTCACATCCACAACTTGAACCTCTACTATAATACTTGCACCTCGGGTGCATAAACAATCCAGCGGGAGCTTCATACTTATTCTTTTTGAGGCTAATACTTTTCTAACTAGCTTTACCAAAGAGTCGTTATAGAATATGACTGTTGTACTATCTCTCTTGTACCTATGATATTAAGAGTGATTTTGTAGTGTTTTGAATCATGATTTCTATATTTAGTTGGGTCTAATAATAAGACTCCTAATTCACTTAGCTGATGTAACTCTTTAGTTTCCTCTTCTCTCTCAGCCTTTAAGTAGGCTTAAGCTATCTTCTGATCGGCGGCTCAGGGTATTAGTTATTACTTTCGCCTTTGGTGGATGCTATGGAACATCCATAATATAATCTTCTAACAATTGAAGCTTTTGTCTGTGAGGTGGACTCAATTCGTTCTTTTAACTTATACTGGAGTCCCCTATAGCTGTAGGAATGTCAATATATATGCTTCATGGATAATACTCCGAAATCTTAAGTGCGTTCATAATGTAACAAACTCTAGGTCATTGATCTAATAATTCCTTTTGCGCCTTCTCAGCTTTCTTTAAAAAGTAAGCAATTACTTTTGCTGGACGTTCTGCCACTTGTTGTATGAGTACTTGGCTTATCTTAGTGCACACACCTATTGGAATTTCATGCAACTCATATGATCTTGCATATTACTTTTAATTTTACTTCTTGTCCCTTAGTCACGACAGGTGCCACTTTGTTATGAAGTGCATACAATGTCGTAGTGAGACTGTTGTTACAAGATCATTTCTCACTATGCTTATGTTGAAGCCTTCTTCCTTATTTCCTAAGCTAGTCTTTCGGTGTAGCACTTTGGGAAGACTCTCTGACTCTTGTAAAGTTGTGAGCTTATCACATCATATACCCGACGGAATTTTTGATGTTCTTACTCACCTATAAATATCCTTAGTTACACACCTTTGAGCCCTTGCTCTCATAGGGTTACTTCTAAACTCATTTTTTTGTCTCCCCCGTGGCACTCTTTTTATTTCCGTAATACTTTTATGGCAACTATAACTACCTCAACTCCTATCTAAATATTTCTCAAGGATTACGATGTCATATATGTGAGATTGAATTTCTTGTGCTGGGTTTCACTATGTTTATCTTGCATGATCTGCTGATTTATCAGAGACCTCTTCTCTAGTCATAACTAGGCTCTTCCTAGATCAACTGCTAACTACTTGTCAGTCCATGATCATATCTATATTCCCTGTAACCTCTCTTGGGTTATGTCTTATGTTTTAACTTGCCTTTCGCACTGGATCCTAATGTATCAAGTGTTCATTCACACTTTTTTTATCAATAACATGTTGGCCAGGAACTCTTGTTGTCTCTCCTAGGCATCGTGCTTACATAATGTTCTGGAGTCGCAACATATCTGTAGGATCTGAACAAATGCAATATCATTCCTTTCAAATTTTTGCCGCATTCTTCCTTTACCATTCCATAGTTACCTGAACCACTTAACTCTGACTTAATACCATATCATGCAATTTTTCCCCCTTTAGGGGAGCATTAAGATTTAATGCAATGAAGATTTACTTGCAAATATTTTACCTCTTCATCTTCAACGTCTTTTTACGTCTTCGCTGACTCTTACTCGCCTTGCGGCAACCCTTTTCTGCCCCGGATAACTGAATTTCTTATGCACGAGGGTGACACCTAGTGTAACTGGCACACTTAGTCCCTTAAGCTTAACTCTGCTCACAATGCTTGCCTTAGGGAAGCGTCTTCATGAATGTCCTTTAAAGGTTATTCTTTCGTTGTCCATTCTATTATTGCCAGAACGCGATCACTGAAATGCCCACAATGTCGACTATTATCACATCATTCGGTCCCTAATTTTATCTTGTTTACTAGCCCATACTAATTTTTTTTATTACTTTGGGGGTCCAACTTAGCCTTATGGTAATCATGTTGGGGTCATCAACTCATTTCTCGAAATGAGGATATGACTTTATGGCTTATACACATTTATTGTCTCAAGGCCCGTCACCTCTTGTCTTTTCCTTCACTTGAGTATAGACTCTATCATCCTATCATATTTTGATTTACCATTATCACCAATTTATCACATCTTACTCATAATACTTCATTTACTCTCTTCTCATTCTTTTGCAAATATCTCTGTCTATTACCTTATTCTGAAAACTTCAACAAAATATTCTTTTGCTTTTAGCTCCCCTTCCTCCATCTACTGGCTCTTCGGGTCGCCTAACATTCTCTCTTGATTATGGATGGGAGCCGTACTAAGGTAAATATTTATCCTTTCTAGGATTTCACTTCTTGTCTTCTGAAATTTTTGAACATTCTAGTATTCATATCTGACTGTTCTATTCTAGAGTGCACCATCTGAGTGCCTCACAAGGAGATCTATTACCACATTTGTACTATCCTTCAAGAATTTTAGCTAATGATAACAATCCATCCACCATTTTGGATTACTCTAACCGTAGCTGGATCTTGATGTCCCATCTTTCTCTAAAATAATAAATGTTAGCTCCCATAGGGCATAACTGAGATGGGTGTGGCTTGTATACATCTCTGTTACTATGGAAAGTAACTCAGAATGTTTATATTTCTCTGCCTGAATTGTAAATATTGATAATCTTCACTAACTGGGTACCACGTACCCTTTTTCACACTGCTTCTTACACTTGTCGAAAGTTATGTCTACCTTATGATTCTCTTATTGCTTTTTACCATATAGGTGTATAGATATTCATGCCTTAGGGTTCCTTATCAAGAATCTTACACATCTTAGTACACACATAATCTGCTGAAGACCTCACATTTACTCATCGTAAGCATGCTGCAAAATCGAGTTCTTTTGACTCAACTATTCTACAGCCCCATTCAATCTCTTACCAATTGTCTTTCTGGATGTAGGTATCGTTGTATTAAAAAAACAAATAAAAGTTAGGAGTTTGAATCTTACAACTGAGCTCTACCGCACGATCTAGAGTAAGAAGAAAGAGTGAAAGTCCTAAATGCCATGTAGGCTCCTGCTTATAAGTGTGGTGCACAACACACCCATAAATAAGACTCTACCAGACACGGATTGTAGAGTCCCTAGGATAGAACCTGACTCTAATACTAAGTTTGTCACGCCCAAACCTAAAGAGGCGTGGCTGGCACTCGGTGCCATACTCGGCCCGAGCGTACCACTCTGTAACTGTGAACTCTGGAGGGGTAACCCTCAACTTAGGCCGATGAGATCATATTCTGAATCATCTGAAAATAACGTCTACAACTAGCAATACCAAACTAAACATCTACATAGGGCTGGTAGATCCACAATACAGATATAAAAAATGTACATGACTCGTCTACAAGCCTTTAGGAATAACTGAGTTGTATCATGATCGGGATAGGGCCTCGACCTACCCATCAAACCTGTATATATAAAATGGACTCCAAGGTATAGACTTGGTAACTCAGAGGAAGTGGAGCTTACTGACCAAGCTGATGTTTGACTTTGTCTACTGGGAAGGTCTATCCAATTGTCTATCAGAACCTGCAGGCATGAAATACAGTGTCCCAGCAAAAAGGACGTCAGTACAAAATAATGTACTGAGTATGTAAGGCAATAGAATAACTGAAAGCTAAACTGAACTGATAATATAATAACTGACAGTATCAGGAAGTCAAATATAATTTGAAAATATGCTTACCAGTTGATACTGACTCATCTCTCAAAATGTAGCAAGTACAATAGTTGTCCGGTCCTATAAGGCTCGGTATGTGTAACTGCTCTGCCGTAGTAGGCTCGCACATAGACGCCTGGCCATACTAGGCTCTGTGTCTCGGCCATTCTAGGCTCGCTCATTGGCGTTCGGCCACAGTAGGCTCGGTATATAACTTACCATTTGATTAGAAGTTGCCCAATAGGGGCTTGCCCACCGATTATAGCTGGATGGTGGTAAAACACTGTAATACTGTATATATATATATAAACCCTCTGCTCTCTTGAATGGAATAAGATAATACTCAATTGAATATAAAGTCCCGATAAGGGAGAATACTGTAACTTATGAGACTGGGATAATGTATATAAATTCGGGAGTATGAACTTCTCTTTATGCCTCTTTATCAAACACATGTAGTTACGAGATTATGCCAAAATGAAGGAAGGGGTTAGCCTTAACATACCTTAACTCCGTTGAGTCCTTAATAACTTCCAAGCAATTCTTCAAACAACTCAACCCAATCTACCACATCATAAGGAGATTCAAAATCAGTGTTGAGTAAAGGCTAAGTCCGCAACTTAAACTAGTAGCTCGTTTACGTAAATTTGGGCAGCATCTCCCCTGTAACAAGGCCCTCCTCCAATACCATAAACCAACAACAACAAGAACACAACAATAAAAATATGTTTGCATCATTTTCCAACCTTATCTCCATCACCATATACCACAAAACAACCCATACACCCTAACCACTTCATACATAAAACGATAACCAAAGTAGTGCCAAACAACTTAAAATTGTAACGACGAACGACCAGCCCACCATTCCATCATTATGTGGTGTTTCCCCACACATGTTCTCCTCCAAAACTCCATAACATATCGGCACAAGAGGCCAATACGAGTGGACTACAAAACAGTCTACCAAAGGTGAAATAAATCGAGCTCACGGCTTCCGATCACTGTCCTATGAGTTCTATCTATTAGGAAATAAATTTATCAACCTTCCTTGAAATTTAAAATTTTCAATACAGAAAGTAGGCATTTTATTAACTATGAAGTGCCTTCCAGAACTCAAATTACAAATAAAAAGAGAGGCGATACAGCGACACTTACATCGTAGGGATCGTTCACATGTTATCGCTTCTTGATTTCGTACCCGGGATGTTAATCTTCTTTGGAACCCTTGTAGAGAGCTTAAGAATAAGTTTTTGGGGGTTCTCTGGCCGTGTTCTATGAAAATTAAGAGAAAGACGATTTAAAACCCTATATATATCAACTTTTGAAAAGTCAAAGACGTGCAAGCTTGGCACCCTAGCATTGGCCCTTCTTCCGATGCTTATATCCTTTTATCTAGATGTCGTATGAATGAATGGTTAAGAGAGTTAGAAACTATATTCCAAGACCTTAAATTTAGTATATAATATTTCCCAAAAAGACCTCATATAATATACAAAATGCATTGCTCAAAAAGCTTTAGTGACACACCTACTTGTCACCTATGCAGTCTGCGCCGTCTCGCGAAAATGCAAATATCTCTCTACTCATATGTCGTATCGACAAGCAGTTTAATGCGTTGGAAATTAGATTCGTAGATTCTCAATTTTTTAAGTATATAATCCCCTAATTCTAAGTATACTGGGAGAAAATCTCAGCTACATTTGACCTAAGTTTCAACATATTTATGAATGTAACTTGTGATGACCTTTTCCAACTTTTGTTCCACAACTCACTTGACTTCAAAACATAATACACGTCTATAGTATGACTAAAATAACTCATAACATAATGTTCTTATAATTGTAAGCACCGTATTCTTACCCCAAAAGTATATGTTATAACATTCCCAACTTGTTGACTTTCAACGAAACTCTTTGTCTTCAATTCGTTTAGCTTCTATGCCTTCCAACCCACTTGGTACTTGGTATTCATGATCTTAAATATTTGTAACCTCCATGGTAATATGATTAACTTACTTTATGTACTTTCAAAGATGATCTAATTTCTGAGCTTACATCAGTTGACTTACAACGTACTCTCACGTAAGAAAACATGGGGTGTAACAGAACTATACAAGTTTTGAGAAGTGAGTATCTTTTGTCAAAATTTTGAGAAGTGAGTATCTTTTGTCAAAATCTCGCCACTACCATGTTGGACTTAAACTTGATACTTATTGAGTACACGTTACTATACTTTTGTATATTTTGTGTAGATCTATTCCTGGTACTAGCAGGAACTAGGAGGTGTTGTTGGGTTGATGTTATAAGACTTTGTGGTGTGCTACCTTATTTAGATTTGCAGCTTTGGAGTCACCTTCTCTCTTATCTAATCCTTATTGTTGCTCTCATTTAAATAGTAATTGTATGATGCCTTAGACAGTTGCTTTGTTATTCGGTTGTAGTTGCTCATATATTGTACTATCAGTTTCGGGTGTTGTTTATTGTATTTTTGCACGTTTATTGATATTTTTGTTATATTTCGTGCGGCATGTTATACTTTATAGTGTGTTAGTTGATTCATCTAACATATTGAGTTAGGCATCATCATGAACTTGGTGAAATTTGATCGTGATAACCTACCATGACATGTTAGATATTAGTTTTAGTATGACATACCAATTCTATGCAATTTGATCTGTAGGATGAATAGCAAGCCAAAAAGGAATATCCAAGCATACTTCGGTAGAAAAGAAAATCACAAAGGTGATTGGAAACACATAAGTCAAGGAAGTCAATCCTATAAAAGAAAAACAAATCAATCAGGAGAAGATCAAATCACAACTGTGATTTGGACCACACAAGGCAGAGAAATAAATCTCGGAAAAGGAAATCAAGAAATCAGCGATGATGAGATTGAAAATTCATATGAAGATTGTCTATTAACAAGAAGGATATATCCATCAGTGAAAAGATTGAAGAGTCATATAGAAAGATCTTTAACTGTCAATTTACAAGGAAGAAAGATACAAGCATTCGATGCTCTAACCTTATTCTTGGAAAAGATATCATATAAATCTTTTTCAATGGTCGAATCCTTTGGATTTCACATCTTTGTTCTAGGAAGATTCAAATTATGGATATTCTACCCTAAATCAAGGACGATCTATAACAGCTACTATCAAGCCTGCAGGCTATATATCTGTAATGACCCGGCCGGTCATTTTGAACTTTAGCATTCCATTCAGTGCTTTAATTCTTGAGAAGTTTCATATTATGTATTATGACTTGCATGTATGGTCGGTTTCAGTTTTCGGGGGGATTCGGGATCGATTTGGAAGCATGATCCTTATTTTAGAAGCCTAAGTAGTAAGAATTGACTGGAGTTTGATTTTTGTGTAGACGATTTCAGAATGGTATTTTGATAATTTTAATAGTTTCGTATGGTGATTTTGGACTTAGTCATATGTCCGGATTTGGATTTAGGGGTCCATAGGTTGATTTGATACTTTTTTGGCGAAAGTTAAAAAATTGAAGATTTGGGGGTTGAAAGGTTTGACCGGGAGTTGAATTTGTTGATATTGGATTTGGATTGTGATTCCGAATTTGGTATAGCTCCGTTGTATCATTTGGGACTTACATGCAAAATTTGAGGTTATTCTGAGTTGATATGATATAATTTGGCGCGAGTTGTAGAAGTTGAAAGTTCATTAGGGTTGACATGAGGTGTGATTCATAGTTTTGATGTTGTCTGATGTGATTTGAGGCCTCGAGTAGGTCCGCATTATGTTTTTGGATTGTTAGGTGTATCTGGATAGGGTCCCGAGGGCCGAGGGTATTTCGGATGGATTTCGGACCATTTCTTTTTGTCCTGGACTACTGTTTTGCTGGTGTCTGATGTTGTTCATTGTGATCGCGGCTTGTTCTTCGCATTCATGTAAGGTAATTTGGAGGCACGCACAATTTGTTTTTCTTGTTCGCAAAAAAGTAGCATCGTTCGTGGAACTTGGGACATCAGCCCTTCGCAGTTGCGGGGTTGGTTACGCATTCGCATAGTATGGGAGACCGACTGGCCATCAGGACTTTTAGCCTTCGCGTTCGCAGGAGCTTGGCCGCGTTTGCGTACGCGCAGTTTGGCTAGACATCATGTTCCCGCTTGTCCTTCCGCGTTGAAGTAGCACGTTTTGGCAGTTGTTGAGTTTTGTCTTTGCGATCACAAAGGTAAGTCCACGATCGTGCTGAATAAATACCTGGGCAGATTTTATAAGTACTCGGGCTTTTGTTATTTATATTGTTTTGAGTTAGAGAGCTCGGATATGGGTGATTTTGGAGGAACTTTTCACGCTTTTGATTAGGTTATGTATTCTTGACTCGGATTTGGTTATATGTCATGTTTTCATCTTTGTTTTAATCATTAAATTAGTGATTTGAATTGGAGAAATTGAGAATTTTTGTAAATACTTTCTAAAACATAAAATGATAATTTGAAGGCCAATGTGAGGTCAAAATTGGATGATTTTGGTATGGTTGGACTCGTATCGGAATGGATGTTGGAATTTTGTTAGTTTTGTCAAGTTTCGAGGTGTGGGCACAGGGTGGACTTTTTGGTTTTCATTGAAGATCAAAACTTTATTATCCGAAATTGTTTCCTATGATTTTATTTATGATATATAGTTATTTTGGCTAGATTTGAGCCGTCCAGAGATTGTTTTACACGGGAAGGTCGTTTTAGAGTATTGATTTAGCTTTTTTCAGGTAAGAATCTTGCCTAAATTTGTGTGGGGGAACTACCCCTTAGGAATTGGGTTGATTGTATTATTTGAATTATGTGAAAGACGTATACGCGAGGTGACAAGAGCGTAATCAGGCTTAAATATGGTATTTGACAGGTTAGACTCTTAGGCTTCTTTCATGCATTAATTGAAGTTGTCATATCATGTTACATCCTCCGTGTAAATTTTACTCGTACATGCACTATTTGAATTTGTTAGCACGTGCTCTATCTTTTATTTGTCAAGTTTACTCTTATATGTTTATTAAAAGTCGTTACCTCTTTTATTATCATGTTACCTCTTTTATTATTGAATGATTCTTATTTGAAGTTGCTATTACACGATATCTCTTCGTTGTCGAGTTATTCTCCTGCATTTAGACGTAGTTGCGATTTCATGTCATATCTTTCGTTGTTAGCTTATGTTATACACTAAAATTGGAAGTTGAAGTTATTGAGAGGCATTAACCTATTTTAGTTGAAGTTGTTGTTCAATGGAATATCTTTCATTGTTGAGTTATTTTTCCGTTTCATTTAATTGCTATTGATATTCTTGTACAGATTGTGGTTGAGCCGTGGGCTATGTATTGTGGTGATATTGGTATTGTTATTTTGGAAAGGTTGTGGCCTATGGACACTTGTGGCACTAGTTGATATGTCGTGTTATTGGGACATGTAGATTTGTTGTGTAGATAATTATTGTTATGCGGAGCATAAGGGTGGCATCTCACTGTTGTAGATTATGCGGAGTGATAGAAGTTGCTATTGATATATTGTCTGGGCGGAGTGATACAGGTGGCTATTATGTTATTTTCTGGGAGGAGTGATGAGGGTGGCTATTGTGTTATTATCTGGGTGGAGTGATACATGAGGCTATTGTGTTATTATCTGGGGGAGAGCAATACGAGTAGCTATTATGATATTGTCAATACAGAGAGATAAAATTGGCTATGACAAGGATGATTTGTGACGGCATGGGGGCATAATATTGAAGATATTCATGTGATGGCGTTATTTTCCTTGAGTGTGTCATGCACCTTACGTGACTTGTTGCATTATTTTCACTGAGCTACTCGATGTCTTGATATTACTTGTTGACTTGGACTGTTATAGTACACTCGCACATGCATACACCGTAGCATGCTAATTATATTAGTTCAGGAATATGAAACTTGACATTCATTGATCATGCACTTGTATTCTTGTATGTCTTCTTTCATTGTGATATTGAGCATGTGACCACGCCAGGTGGATTGTGATATTGAGCATGTGATTATGCCGGGCGGATTATGATATTAAGCCTGTGACTACGCCGGTGGATTGTGATAGTGAGCATGTGTCCATGCCAGGCGGATTGAGGTATTGGCACGTGAGTTGTTCGTGGAGCACGTGAGTTGTCTGTGCGATTGTGGTTGATAAATTAGGCACGAGGTGCCATATGTATATGATTTATGATTTGAGACTCGTGGCTTGTGGTTTTGAGAAGTGGTACCTCGAGGTGATTTTGTTGTAAACCTTGTTTTAGAACGGCGTGATTGTTTGGTAGTCATTTGTTTACCTTATTTGGTTTCACTCGTACTTTAACAGTGTTTTGATTACTTTACTGTTTTTAATACATGTTTATTCCTTATTGCCATTTACTGATTCTTGCTTCTATTATTAGATTTATACTTATATATTGCATAGATTATTATTTCTAGTAGGTATCTTAACTTGTACCTCGTCACTACTCCACCGAGGTTAATCTTGATACTTATTGGATACCGACCGTGGTGTACTCATACTATACTTTCGCACATTTTTGTGTAGGTCTAGGTATTGGAGATAATGGACTCATGCAGAGTTTGCTTCTTTGATCGCGAGGATCCAAGGTAAAGCTGCTTGATCCCCGCAGTCCTTTGGAGTACTTTTTCCTTTGAATTGTACTGTTAATTTCCTATCCGAACAATATTGTATTTTTTTGAGATATTTCTATATATTCAACTAGAGTTTGTGATTCTGTAATATTTAGTCTTGGGAGGATTGTTGCGATTATTTCCGCCTAGACTTGTATCATTTTTACTTCGGTATTTATGTTAAACTCTGCTTTAAAAATATCATGCTTAACTGGTTTAACTATTGTGAGTAACCAGCTTACCTAGTCTTAAAGACTAGGTGCCATCACGATGCCTAAGGCGAGATTTTGGGTCGTGGCAAGTTGGTATCAGAGCTCTAGGTTCATATGTTCTATGAGTCACGAGCAACTTTAGTAGATTCTTGCGGATCGGTACGGAGACGTCTTTACGTCTGTACTTATCTTCAAGAAGCTATAGAACTATTAGGAAAATTTCACTTCTTTCATCCCTATCGTGCGGATTTATTGATTTCGGAGTTTCATCCTTTGTATTTATATTCTCTCACATATGGTGAGGAACCTCACTATCGGGTCAGTTGAGCAGACACCCACGCCCCCTGCTAGAGCTGTGAGAGGCCGAGGTAGAGGCTGAGGAGGGGGTGCCAGAGCAGCTGCAGAGGAGGTGCCAATAGTTCCGTTTGGGGCACAGGCACCTATTTCTAACCCTGGACTTCAGAAGACGTTAGCGCAGTTCCTGAGCATGTTTGGTACATTGGGTCAGGTGGGATTAATCCAAGTTGTACCGGCTACTTCACAGACTAGGGGAGGAGCTCAAACTCCTACCGCACGTACTCTAGAGCAGCAGGTTCATGTCGGTCATACACCGGATATTGTGCCAATACATCTTGTTATCGTAGTTCAGCGTGAGGTTAGGCCAGAGGCATCATAAGAGGGGCAGAAGAGGCTTGAGAGGTTCAAGAAGTATGATCTTCCTACTTTCAGTGTCATAGTTACTGAGGATGCGCAGGGTTTTCTGGATAAGTGCCATCGTATTCTCCACACCATGTGTATTGTAGAGGTGAGCGGAGTTGCTTTTGCAATATTGCAATGGTCAGGAGCAGTGTATAGGTGGTGGCAGGCTTATGAAGAGGGTAGGCCAGCTGATGCAAACCCACTCACTTGGGCTCAATGTTCAGAGATGTTCTTTAGGATGTTTGTGCCCTAGACCCTCCGGGATGCATGGCTCACAGAGTTTGAGCAACTGCGTCGGGCACTATAGCGGTGTTGGAGTATGCCATCAGGTTCAGTGGGTTATCCCATCATGCACCTATTTTGGTTTCTACCGTTAGGGAGCAAGTTCGCAGGTTTATCGAGGGGCTCAGTTATGGTCTGAGATTCAATATGGCTCGGGAGCTGGAGATTGATACTCCATTTCAGTAGGTTTTGGAGAATGCCAAGAGGTTAGAGAGTGTCCGGGTTCAACAGAGGGAGGATAGAGAGGCCAAGAGGCCTTGAGGTCCTGGAGGATTTAGTGGGTTCTACTCTTCGGCTCTGACCCATCACAATGCTCCGTCAGCCAGCCATTCCAGTCTGCACTTCAGACTACCCATGGTACTCCAGCTAGTCGGGTACCTCATGGTACTCATATGGGGCAGTCATCTTTTAGTGCACCTCCTGCACAGAGTTCTCACAACGTTTATTCCAATTATTTGGCACAAACTCAGCACCAGCAGCCACACCCACAAAGGGGTTGTTATGAGTGTGGCAATACTAGGCACATCATCAGAGATTGTCCCAGAACCCGTAGGGGTGGGCTTCATCAGAAAACTCAGGCTATGGGCTCTACTCAAGTTGCTACTCCACCAGCACAGCCAGCTATAGGTGGAGGACAAGCAGGTAGAGGGTGTTCTAGAGGGGGAGGCCTAGCCCATTGATATGCTTTCTCTAGTAAGGCTGAGGCCACTACACTAGATGGTGTTGCTACAGTGTGATGACCCGATAGGTCATCTTGAGTATTAGCCCTTAATTCTTGAGAAGCTTCATATTATGTATTATGAATTGCATGTATGGTCGGTTTTAGTTTTCGGGGGGATTCGGGATCGATTTGGAAGCATGATCCTTGTTTTAGAAGCCTAAGTAGTAAGAGTTGACCAGAGTTTGATTTTTGTGTAGACGATTTCAGAATGGTATTTTGATAATTCCAATAGTTTCGTATGGTGATTTTGGACTTAGGCATATGTTCGGATTTGGATTTAGGAGTATGTAGGTTGATTTGATGATTTTTGGCGAAAGTTAGAAAATTGAAGGTTTAAGGGTTGAGAGGTTTGACTGGGAGTTGACTTTGTTGATATCGGATTAGGAGGCTCACATTAACCTCCATACTCAAACAGCAAATGCACGCAAAAAAATATTCAAGTTAAGAGGTTTCAGAATTAAGAACCTTAAACCCTATAGACATGATTGCTAGGTGACTTTAAATTAAAGCATGCATGCCATTTCAGATGCAAGATATCGCTTGTAGAAGGGATTATACAGTTGTTATAAGTTGATTATTGAAATCGCAAGTTTCAAATTATTAAACCTTTAAGTGCTATGCATGGGTGATCTACGCAGTCAAAAGATAGCAAAAGTTGTTGGGGAAAAGCCCCAGAATTATTCATGCTCTCTAACAGTAGCATACATAAAACAATATTCGAGTGGTCTAGCATTAACCAATTATGTCGAGCAATTATTCCCGATAGGCAGGATCTCTAACGTGTAGTACTTACAGCCTATTGTATTGTCATATCTTAATCATATATGCATATTTTCTAGGTGAACAACGCCAAACGGAACAATTTGTAGTGAATAACGCAAATTGAAAGAACAATTAGTGACAACTGGTTCCTATAGGCAGATTTTCTAATAGCACATAGCAGTAAACATAATTGCAGCATTTTTTTATTCATGTTTGCTAGCAGGCAATGCGTGTGTGCATGCTTCCCCTAATGGCATGATTTTTATAGTGCACATAGTGATTGAATAGCACATATGGCAAATAAATTACTAAGTCCTATAGGCATATTATCTACCCATTTTGTATGCAAATATTAAAATCTACCCTTTTCCCATTTTTACTAACATCCCATTATTCGTTACAAAATTATTATAGGCCCAATAATAAAGTAGTTACAAACGTGGTACAAATAATGACAGTAAGCCCATAGCAGGTCCAAAGAAATACCCAACATTGTCTGGGCCTTCAGCAACATACCCACACTTTCAACACAAACCAGAATCCATAGAATAGCTCAAAAGCCAAATCATACAACAACGTTGCCAAGCATTGAATCGCTTAAACCAAACAGCTTACAGGTTCATGGGACAATAAGAAGAAGGAACTGGGACAATTCAGGTTCCAGTATTAGGAGAAATGATTAAGGACCCAAATCCTAGTGTGTCAGAGTTCACAAGGGCCTCAAAAGGACCCTGAGCAGTCCTTACACTAAGGAGGTCAGTAGTAAAGCCTAGGTAGCCTTTGCTTTCAGCCGGCTAAGAATGAGAACTTTAAGAGAGCATAGGAGACAAGTGAAAGGGAGTGGACAATGGTTGAGAGGCAGGAATTGAGGGATACAGACATAATCAAGTTAAGCATATAGAGCAGATAATCGAACAGGTCACAGGATTTAAGAACAAACTTAGTAAAGATTTAGAAGCAGGTTCAATACTTAGTACATAGGCAGTTACACATTAGAAGAGTTAAAGAAAGAACAAGTTTGCAAGATTGGCAAAAGTTATCGTACACAGATTCATAATACCAAATAAGTGAAAACCTAAAAGGTCCAAATTATGCTAAGTATAGGTCCTAGTGTTACAAAATAGTCATGTTAATTTAGTAGCAGAACATCATTTAGACATGATAGAGAAGCAGATTATGACAATTACTGGTGAATCAAAAGATCCAAAAACATTTTAAAGGGCATATCGACAGAGAATTAGTCATGGTTGACTAAAAGGATCTTGACACATGATTAAAATATGCTACATAGGCAAGATACCATTACAGACATTCAGAATAGAATAGGGAGATAAACTCGTGCTATATAGTAAAGGCAAACATTCAGGTTTTGAATACAATCGATTAGTTAAACTAAAGAGAGTGAAATTAAGCAGATGAAGCATGTTCAAATAACAAAATTGGCATTTTGAGCAAAACTAAACACTGAAGAGATGCTAACTAAGGCAAAGGTCACACAGTAGTGGTTCAGAACATATTGACTTACGAGAATCAAAATTACTTCAATCAGGCTTAGGCATGTTTCGACTAGCAATATTATGAAGTTAGAGGTTAAAGAGACCTAAAATTGAAGTAAAGCAAACATAATTGCACACAAGAATAACCCAGAAAACACATTAAGCTATGAACCTCAAAAGTGAAAACATATGCGAATTTCAGATATATAAGAATTGAAATTGCAAAAGTACAGTAACTCACCACTTAAACGAATAACAGTAAAGAATCAAAATTCTACAAGAACCCAGAATCTCAATGCGCCAAAGTTCCCGAGACCTTCGAGAGAACTCCGGGCAATGCTCCCACCAAAAGGAGGTTGAGTAACAACGTCTTAGTGGCCTTGGCTTTCAGCCGGCCAAAACTGAATATAGAACACGAAAATAGCAAAAGCCCCAATTTGTTAATGTAGATTATGTCGATTCCCCTCTCTCGAAGGTGAATGGGGAGCGGTTTATATAGCAGTAACAATTGAACGACCACACAAGGAAACGGAGTAAATCGAACAATAAATAAGGAAATAAAGCATGCAAAATTAGTTCAAAATCAATTTAGGAGAGAAATCGGGTAAACCCTAATTTTTTAGGGAAAGTGTAAATCAACAAAGATCTAAATGAAATCGGACTCATATAATATGGTATTGAACGTATGTAGACGTAATAATGCTCAAAATCAAAGATTCGAACCACTTTGGTTCGATTTCAGAAGGTATTGCTTGCTATGTTTAGGCAAGCACCTAGGTAACACCACAAATGGACAACCAGTACCAAAAAGTTTCAAATATGGCAAGAGAATAGTAGAGAGGGATTAAGGGGAGGCAGGTAGGGTTTAGTGAAGAGGAGAGAGTAGAGAGGACTTAGGGGTGGCAGAAATTGGGAATGGGTCTTTAGGGTTTGGGCTTGGGGATATAAGGAGAGATGGTGATTTATTGTGGGTCGTTGATCATTGAAGATTAACGGCCAGGATTGAATAAGAAATATGGCGGGCTAAATGCAACGGGTCGGAACCGAATTTTTAAATTAAAGGTTTGGGCCTGATTTTGGTCAAGAAATATCCTTGTATTGGGCTATAAATTAAATATGCAAAATTATTTTAAACATAATTCATAAAAGAGATTAATAAATAATAAAAACATCACTTATGCAGTAAAAATAATTTAGAATGCTAGCTTGACATTACAAAAATATAAAAAATGCTATTTAGCACAAATAATACAATAAAAAGTAATTATGCATAAAATATAGACTATTATTGTAAAATTATGTAAATAACTTAACAATACAAACATAATTATATGAAATGAAGTAAACATATTATGAAACATATATATGGGTACAAAATAATAAATTGGATGATTGAGTCATCACAAAATAATGTAAAGGATAATTAATAACTATTTAAAAATTTTAAATGCAAAATACATTGATTTTGAAGTTTTAAAATTAGCTAATGATGCAAAATGATGTTTTAAAAGTATTTATACTTATTTAAAAAATATGAGGGCAAACTTGGGTATCAACAACTACCCCACTTTACCCGGAAATGATGAAAGAGTTGTCGGGTAAAGAAAATAATAATTAATTTTGGCCGAATTAAATAAGGGGTGATGTAGTTTGAAAAAATGGGGGTCGAACCCTGATTCCTGAGTTGCCTACATATCCCTGGTATTACGGGAATTAGGTCGTATGTAGTTGTGGATCTAACGGTGAGCGAAAGCGATGGAATTGTTATAGGAATGGTCATATGTTTTGGAAAGGGTTCTTTTGGGTAGGACAGCATCAGATGAATTTATGCAAAATCATGAATATGAGTCTGGAATGTTGCGGATGTATCATGGAGCGAGTATCTGAACGGTCATAGACTAAAGGGCGGGTAATTGATGGTGGTTAGTTACATTGAAACAATTGCAGGATGTGAACGTTATGAACGGATACCGGAGTGAAGGTTGCTCCCGTTTGAAGAACAGTTACTTCCTGGATTACCTGCAAAACTTAAAACACGATTCATGCAAGTATATATGGATTTGCGGGAATTTAAAGATGATGCAAATGCCCTTTGGACCATGAAAGTTGTCTTTGGACGGTGAGGATGATATCCTTAGACTATGATGTCCTGGGCCATGAATCGTGTGACAAGGGATTCGCAGGCCATGCAATGATGTCCTCGGGCCATGAGGATGGTGCCTTTGGACTATGACGCCTTTGAATAATGATGTACAATTTTGAGAGATCCTCAGGCCATGGAATAGTGCCTCCCGTCTATGAGGATGATGCCTCCGGACTATGATGCCTTCGGACAAAATGGCAATATTTCAGCCCATGAAGTGCAAAGATGTGATGCTTGGTCACATGCGAAGATGAGACAAGACAAGGCTTATTCTTGTGTAAGATGAGGGCGGTGCTTAACCCTAGGTGAACAGAGGATATTGCTAGGTCTTAGATGGCGTAGTGGAGATAGTATTTAATCTTATACATGGAAAAGGCAATGCTTAGCCTTATGCCAAATGGGAAGACAGTGCTTAGTCTTGTGCAGGGAAAGGCAGTGCTTAGCCTTATAGAATCAGGGAGGTAGTGCTAAGCCTTATGCAAGAAGAGGAGGCAATGCTTAGCCTCATGCAAATAAGGGAGGCAGTTCTTAGCTTTATGCAATTAGGGAGGCAATGCTTAGCCTCATGCAAAGAAGAGACATTGCTTAGTCTCATACAGGGAAAGGCAGTGTTTAGCCTTATGCAATTAGGAAGGCAATGCTTAGCCTCATGCAATCAGGAGACAATGCTTAGTCTCATGCAGGGAAAGGCAGTGCTTAGCCTCATGCAATCAGGAGACAATGCTTAGTCTCATGCAGGGAAAGGCAGTGCTTAGCCTTATGCAAAGAGGGAGGCAGTGCTTAGCCTCATGCAGGAAGAGGAGACAATGCTTAGTCTCATGCAGGGAAAGACAGTGCTTAGTCTTACGCAATTAGGGAGGCAATGCTTAGCCTCATACAATTAGGGAGACAATGCTTAGTCTCATGCAGGAAAAGGCGACGCTTAGCCTTATGCAATTAGGGAGGAAATTCTTAGCCTCATGCAAAGAGGGAGGCAGTGCTTAGCCTCATGCAGGAAGAGGAGACAATGCTTAGTCTCATGCAGGGAAAGGAAGTGCTTAGCCTTATGCAATTAGGGAGCCAATGCTTAGCCTCATGCAATCAAGGAGACAATGCTTAGCCCCATGCAAAGAATAAGAGACAATGGGAGAGTAAAGTATTTCTTAGCTGACAATGTTTGCACTAGATAATTTGTTGTCTTGAAGGCAGTGTCTTGATGTGTCTATGAATATCGTTGTCTTATTGTGCCTGCATTCAAAGGAAATTTGTGAGTTCTGTGGGGGAAGGTTAGTTCGTGCTTTTGTATTTTGTTTTGCCTGTGCTCCTGTCTTGAGATCCTGTTTGAGTTACCCTGGGTAACATCTGGCTACTATAGAAATAAAGTTTTCAAAAAATATGCATGCATTTGATAAATATAGTTGTTTAAAATGTAGTAGTATGCGATTTCAAATAATTTAGATGAACCAGTGACTGTGACATATTTTAGAGACATTGCGACCTCCTTGCTTTAGCATTTTGAGGGTTCCCCTCAAAATTCTGTCCCAGTTTAAATGCAATACTTTGGTTGTTCCTTGTATGACGATGTCGGCTGAACTTGCTTTAGAATTTTGGGGGTCCTCCTCAAAATTCTGCCCTAATTTTCTGATCATGGCTAAATGAAGATTTTATTAAGATGTGACCGAACCCACAAGGCTGCCTATGTATCCCATCTTAAAGGGGAATCAGGTCATGCGTAGTTCAGTTATATTAAATGAAGAAACGTAAGCAATCCTAAACATAGTATCTCTTGATTGCGTCTGAATTAATAGGTTTTGGCCAAATTTCTCCGTCTATTTCTACAACTATAAGTGCTCCTATGGTTAACACTCGATGAACCATGTAGGGACCTTGCTAATTGGGTGAAAACTTCCCTTTAACTTCATCTTGATGCGGGAAAGTCCGTTTTAACACTAACTGCCCCAGTGTGAATTACCTTGGTCTGACCTTTTTGTTGAAAGCTCTTGTCATTCTGTTCTGATAGAGTTGACCGTGACATACTGCATTCATTCTCTTTCCATCAATGAGGGTCAGTTGTTCATATTGGCTTTGTACCCATTCTACATCGCTGAGCTCGGCTTCTTGTATGATTTTTAGAGAAGGGATTTCTACTTCGGCAGGGATAACCGCTTCAATACCGTAAACCAATAAATAAGGAGTTGCGCCAGTCGATGTGCGAACTGTGGTACGATATCCAAGCAGAGCAAATGGTAGCTTCTCATGCCATTGTTTGTAATTATCTACCATTTTCCTCAGTATCTTCTTGATGTTATTATTGGCGGCTTGTACAGCTCAATTCAATTGTGGCATGTATGTTGTGGAATTCTTATGCTTGATCTTGAAAGTTTCACATATGGACTTCATCAGATCACTGTTGAGATTGGCAGCATTGTCGGTGATGATTGACTTTGGTACTCCGAACCGACAAACAATGCGATCTCGAGCAAAGTTTGTGATGACCTTCTTAGTTACAGCTTTGTAAGATGCAGCTTCAATCCATTTTGTGAAATAGTCTATAGCCACTAGAATAAATCTATGCCCATTTGAAGCAGCGGGTTCAATTGGACCGATGACATCCATACCCCTAGCGGAGAAAGGCCATGGTGCACTTGTTGCATTGAGTTCATTGGGTGGCACTCGTATCATGTCAGCATGTATCTGGCATTGGTGACACTTTTGGACATACCTGATGCAGTCTGTCTCCATGGTCATCCAGAAATACCCTGCTCTTACTATTTTCTTGGCTAAGACAAAACCATTCATGTGCGCCCCGCAAGTTTCGGCATGTATTTCCTCGAGCAATCTGGATGCTTCCTTGGCATCGACACACCGTAATAACCCCAAGTCAGGAGTCCTTCTGTACAGAATCCCTCCGCTTTGAAAGAAGTGGTTGGATAACCTTTAAAGTGTGCATTTCTGAGTATGAGTTGCGTGCTCCGGATATTCTCCTTTTGCCAAGTATTCTCTGATGTCATGGAACCATGGATTTCCATCACTTTTTTCTTCAACATGATCAAAATAACCTGGTTGCTTATGAATTCCTATTGGGATAGGGTCGATGAAATTCTTGTCTGGGTGTTGTATCATGGAAGATAGAGTTGCCAATGCATCTGCGAACTCATTCTGAATCGTCAGAACATATTTGAATTGTACCTTCGTGAACCTCTTGATCATCTCTTGCACACAGTACAGATATGGTAATATCTTAGTGTTTTTTGTGGCCCACTCTCCTGAAACTTGATGTACCAAGAGATTGAAATCTCCAATCACCAGCAACTCCTGAACGTTCATGTTAATGGCCAACCTGAGTCCTAAGATGCAAGCCTCATATTCTGCTATATTGTTGGTACATGGAAACCTGATTTTTGCAGATACTGGATAGTGTCGGCCGGTTTCTGATACTAAGACAGCTCCAATACCTACTCCTTTGAAGTTTGCGGCTCCGTCGAAGAACATCCTCCAACCATCGTATGCTTCAGTGATGTCTTCTCCCACAAATGCTACTTACTCGTCGGGAAAATACGTTTTCAATAGTTCGTATTCTCCATCTACAGGATTTTCTACCAAATGATCTGCCAATTCTTGCCCTTTGACTGCCTTCTGAGTTACATAGATGATGTCGAACTCACTCAGCAATATTTACAATTTCGCCAACTTTTTGGTAGGCATGGGTTTCTGGAATATGTATTTTAACGGGTCCATTCTTGATATGAGATATGTGGTATAAGCACAGAAGTAGTGCCTCAACGTTTGAGCTATCTATGTCAAAGCACAGCAGGTGCGCTCTAGCAAAGAGTATCGTACTTCATAGGGTGTGAATTTTTTACTCAGATAATATATGGCATGCTCCTTTCTTCCCGTCTCATCGTGTTGTCCTAGAACACAACCAAAAGCCCCATCTAGTACGGACAAATAAAGAAGCAAAGGTCTCCCTTGTTCCGGTGGGACCAGAATAGGTGGTTTAGATAAATACTCCTTAATTTTGTCGAAGGCTTTCTGGCATTCTTCATTCCAATTCAATCCCTCGGTGGCTGACGATGAATCCTAGCAATTTTCTGGCAAAAACTCCGAAGGCACACTTTGCAGGATTCAGTTTCAGATTATACCATCGAAGCATAGTAAAGAATTTTCTCAAGTCTGCTATATGATTTATGCTTCTCCTGAATTTGATGATGACATCATCCACGTACACCTCTATTTCCCTATGTATCATGTTGTGGGAAATGGTTGTCATAGCTCCCATGTAAGAGGCTCCAGCATTCTTTAGGCCAAACGGCATCCTTTTAAGTAGTACATCCCCCATAGTGTGATAAAGGCTGTCTTTTTCGGCATCCTCTTCATCCATCCAGATCTGATAATACCCCGCGAAGCAATCCACAAAAGACTGGAGTTCATGCTTAGCACAATTGTCGATTAGTATGTGTATATTGGGCAACGAGAAATCATCTTTGGGACTTGCTCTGTTTAGATCCCGATAATCGACACATACTCTGACCTTCCCATCCTTCTTCGGAACTGGCGCAATGTTGGCTAACCAAGTCGGATATTCAACCACTCTGAGAACTTTGGCTTTGATTTGCTTAGTGGCTTCCTCTTTTATCTTCAAACTCATATCTGGCTTGAATTTTCTGAGATTTTGTTTCACCGGTGGACACATGGGATCGGTGCGTAACTTGTGAGCCACTATGGATATGCTCAAATCAGTCATATCATTGTAAGACCATACAAAGATATCTTCATACTCTTTCAGGAACTGGATATACCCTTCCTTCTCTGACGGTGATAGGTGAATGCTTATACGGGTTTCCTCGGCTGTTTCGGAATCCCCTAAGTTAACCATCTCGGTCTCGTCCAAATTAGACTTAGGCTTGTTTTCCAAATTTTCCACTTCTCTGACAATTTCCTCGGGTATTTACATCCTCTTCCAGATCCTCTGAATCACTATCCTTATGGTGCGTTGTCTCATTACATGTCACACTCATAGGTTCATCGGGATAGGTAATAATAATGTTGTAGAGAAAAAAATGTAAAGAATAATAATAAATACTAAAAATAACAATGCATTAAATAAATCTTGAAAACGTCAAACAAGTTCGGCTCGATGACTCGAGCAATTATTTCAAACAAAATATGTTGAGAACAAAATATTGAAAATGTCTTAGATGTTCATAAAATTTCTTTTTTTTAAAATAATTGATGCTAATTGTCAGGCTACACAGGAACTCGACGGGCCTGGCATGGTGCAGCAGCCCAGTTCTTGAGACAACTCCTTTCTCCATGGTCTGAATAATAAGGTCTTCCTCCTCCTCCTCCTCAACTATCACACTACAACCCATATCTTCATCTTCTAGAAATAGCTTCCTTATGCCAGCTAGAGCTTCATCTTCTTCAGACCCCCATATCATGTCGGCTTGATGAAATGTCTGGTGTAAATGTGGTACCGGTTGTTCCAGCAGATAATAAGGACCACGCCATGGAGACGACCAATCTTGATACACTTTCCAAGTGTATTCATATCCAAACTCAAAGGTTGTACCATGGCGCTTCAACTATACCGGTTTAGTGATCCCTTTGCCGAGACCCTTGCCAGGCTCGTACCCCGTCCATAGCAACATACTTTCTATCTTGTTGCTCCACCATTTGTCCTTTTCAATTGCGTTGACGCACTCAATGCCATGGTATGTTTCTCCACCCATCTTCCTCCTGTTCTCGATGACTAGAACAGTCTGATTGGTATAGATGGGATTAATCCCATCTCCATGGATGATCACTTCCTGATGATTCCATTCAAACTTCACAACCTGATGCAGAGTGGAAGCTACGGCCCCAACGGCATGTATCCAGGGTCATCCCAACAGTAGATTGCAGGTAGCAGATATATCCAGCAATTGAAACTCATCATCAAACAAGGTTGGGCCCATCTGTAGGCTGAGGTTGATTTCTCCAATTGTGGCCCTTTGAGATCCGTCAAATGCTTTCACATTCATACTTCCTGCTCGTATCTCATGCAGACCTTTACCCAACCCTTTCAGAGTAGTCAGCGGACATATGTTGAGACTTGAACCCCCATCTATCAGGACCCTGGCAATGAATTTGTCCTCAAATTGCACTGTAATATGTAGTGCCCTATTGTGACTAAGTCCTTCCGGTGGCAGCTCATCTTCATGAAAACTGATTTTGTGGCTTTCCAATACTTGTCTGACCATATTGGCCATTTCCCCACTGGTGATGTTGGTGGGTACGTAGGCTTTACTCAGCACATTCATCAGGGTATTCCTAAGTGTCTCGGAGTTTTGCAGCAATGATAAAATGTATATCTGAGGAGGAGTTTTGTTCAAATGGTCAACCACAGAGTATTCTCTTGCTTTAACCTTCCTCCAAAGGTCGTCTGGGCCGGTCTCGATGACACGTGGCTTAGACGCAGCTTCTTTGCTTGTTCCTCCCAAATGCTCAGGTGTATAAACCCTACCGGTTCTAGTCATGCCTTGTGTTGCACCTATTTCTTCCATTTTCGCTTTTCCTTTCCTTCTTGCCTCCGCAACATAATCCCATGGTATAGCTTTAGACTGGTAAGATGGCATAGGTGCTACCATCACAGTGAAGGGTATGGTTACCTCAACTTCAAATGGCATTAGTGCGGCTACTTCAACTTCAATTGGTGCCTGGGTTTGCACTACAATGGGTGTGAGTGTGACTGGAGATGTTTTAGGATTATGCCCCTCCCGTATGAGTCAAATTGACCCTTTCGGATCCCATTCTTCATCATTCTCTATCACATTTACTCCTTCACCTTTGTGATCTGGGAGAGGATTGTTACAAACATTAGGTGCAGTCTCCTTTGCCTGTATGACTTTAGTGTCAATTAATGTATAGATCTTGTCCTTCAGAGTGCGACATTCCTCAATGGTGTGACCCTTCATGCCTGAGTGATAGGCACATGTCTTGTTTGGGTTAATCCACTGTGAAGAGTTTTCCATAGCAACAGTGGGAATGGGAGTGACATAACCGACATCCTTCAGTCTCTCGTAGAGTTGGTCTATAGGCTCAGTAATCGGAGTGTATTGTCTGGGTGGTCTGCGGTCGAAATTTGGGCTTGGTTTTTGATAATGCTAGCGGCCTGGTGGTGGTGAGTGGTAATATGCGGGTTGGGTGTTATGAGTGTGGTAGGTGGCAGCAGGTTGTTGGTATCTAGGGGGAAAGGCTCGTATGCGGGTAGAGGTGTTTGGTATGTAAGAGGAGACTTCGGACCTTGGGCTACCATTACTGCACCCACTTCTTTCTTCTTAGAGATACCTCCCAACTGCAAAGCTTTATTTGTGGCCTGGAGTGCTTCGAAATTTGTCACCATTCCACTTTTGATCCTTTATTCTATTCTCTGTCCTAGCTTGATGATGTCAGAGAACTTATGGTTTTCAATAACCATCAACCTTTCATAGTATTGCAGGTCTTGAGCTTTGACGAAGAACTTATTTATCTATTCTTCTTCAAGTGCCGGTCTTACCTTCGCATCTTCAGATCTCCATCGAGTAGCATACTCGCGGAAGGTTTACATTGGTTTCTTCTTGAGACTTTGAATGTAGAAAACATCTTGTGCATTTTCTGTGTTGAATCTGAATCGATCCATGAAACCTGATGACATGCTCGCCCAATTAACCCACTTCTTTGGGTTCTAACTGATGTACCAAGACAAAGCATCTCCAGTGAGGCTCCTCATGAACAACTTCATATGGATTCGTTCATCTTTGCCAACTCCTACCAACTTGTCACAATATATTCTTAGATGCACTTTCGGATCACCAGTTCCATCAAATATTTTGAACTTGGGAGGTTTGTAACCCTCCGGCAGTTCTACATCCGGTTGTATGCATAGGTCCTCATAATTCAAACCCTCAATGCCCTTGCCACCTTCGACACTCTGAACTCTTCCAGTGAGCTTCTTGAGTTCTTCCGCCATGTTCTTGATGAGTAGGTCCATTTTGGTGGATTCCGGTATATATAGGGCTTGTTGTGGGGTGTGGGGTAACATTTCCACATATATGGGATTGCTTTGGTGGAGTCTGGGAATCTGGGCATAATGGTGGTCATTGGTTGAGTTTTTTGCATCAGGAGTAGGATGTGGTGCATTCTGAGAGGTATGGTATGTGGTTGTTTGTGGGTATTGAATTGGATGGTGATGGTGTTGTTGAGGAGTAGGTACCGGTGGAGGGTTATGGTTCTGAGGAGGTGTGGCGTATTGATGTGGTGCGAGAGGATTTGGTGGTGGATTTTGATTCTGTGTGTTTTGGGGAGGTGTCGGGTTTTGGGCGTTTATGTTTTGTTGGTTGATATCAGGGATGTTTAGGGTGAGGGAAAGGTTTGCCAAGTTCCAGACCTGCTCAAGTTCCCCTTGTATCTCCAATATTTTTTGTTCCAGACGTAGGACCAATTCATTCTGTGCTGGAGTACTTCGATCGTCCGAAGTTTCAACGTTCTCTACATTGTCTTTTCTGATAGCGCTTAAATTGTCCATTTTTCCTTTTCCTTTGCTTTTGCCTTTATGATCACTTGGTGGAGGAGGAGGTGGAGGACCTCTGGATCTAGTATGATATACGGATGATGCCAGTATGCATGAACCAACCTTGGGGAATGGGAATAATCAAAAGAAAGAAAAACAAAAGGTAACCAAGTCAGTAAGGGATATTGAAAGAATGCTTGCAATATTGAACATGCCTTGCAAAATCATGTAACAGATTCGCGTCCTAATTTGGGGGACCTCGTTATGCCCGAGGTAGGCCTAAGCGACACATAGACTTGGAGAAAATTGATGCCAATAATTGTGTCATTTCATTAATACGGAAATGAATCAAATCCTTACTAAAATGACAATAATAAGAAAGTTACTAATAGCATTTGCCTTATTACAAACGAAATCTAAAACTAAGATAAAAAGCAGTAACGAACATCATTTTCTAATCTACTTGGTCCCAGAAGGACCTTCCCCATGCTTGGCTCTCTTGACTCCATTAATCAAATTCCACAGGTCGCGTATATCCAACAACAGGTAAGCCTTTGCTAGATGCCCCCTTCATTGCCATCCATGTTCTGGCAATCTGAAAGCCTCTTTCTCATCTTTCCCTCAAGCTCCATCAACCCTTGCTCCAAATATTCTAATCTTTCTATTTATTTAGTGGCGGTTTCCCTCGATTCGTTGATTGCTTCCATATCCACTTTGTGTTGTTCTAGATGTCTAGCTTCAGACTCGAATACCCTTTTGCGTAACCTCCTATACTTGACTTGTGCTTTAGCAGTGTCATCTATGATCCTGTTTTTCAGATTAATTCCCGGCTTTACGTCTCCTTCTATATCATCCACTAACTATGATGGGTAGAAGTACACATGGCCAGCATGATACCTATCTGGCTCAATAATATCCTTTTCCACAATGACCTTCTGATTCCACATATGTTGTGCCTCGAACTTGAATGGAATAACGTCCCCTTTAAAATCTACTTTGTACTGGACCATGTTGGAAACCCGAGGTATAACCTGTTTTCTTCCCGCTTGTCTCATTACCCTTATAGGAGCATAAGGATAGATGCCCCTCAACCCGATTATTACTAGGTGAGTAGTGTCCCTTAACCTGATGATGAACTCACTGCTAGGAAACCATTCAAATATCCAATGTACATGCTCGTCCGTCAGACTGCTGAAGAAACGCACCCAGCTCACAGCATTTCCAGGTTGTGCAAACCTGTCTGGGATAAATGTAATTCTCTTTGGGTGATGGTAAGCTATGTATTCATTAAATGGTCGATGCAAAAGCTCTTGGCGATATTCTTCTCTTTGAAAATGCTCTAGTAACCAAACTTGCAGTAACAGATTACAACCCTCGTAGTGCCTGAATCCCTGCTTGCACTGATCTAGAGCGCGGTACATCTCGGCTAGGATCATGCGGATGATGGTATAAGTCTGTCCCTCGATGCCTTCCATCAAAGTCCTGGCGACCATGGCTAAACGGGTATGAATCCTTCCCCCTTTCATTGGAAATATCAACAACCCCAAGAAGCAGACAATGATCACATAAACCCGATGGTGCGTCCAACCAAAGGAAGTAATGGCAGGTTCATCATGATGAAGGTGATATGACTTCTTCAAATAAAGTAACTCATCATGTGGAGCATGCTTTATGTAGAGATAATGTGGAGTATAATGTAGAGCATGCTTTATACAGAGATAATAACACATTGCCAAAATTTTGCATGATAAATATGTAAAAAGCGATTTCAGAATATTCAAGTTAAGAGGTTTCAAAATTAAGAACCTTAAACCCTATAGACATGATTGCTAGGTGACTTTGAATTAAATCATGAAGGCTATTTCATATGCAAGATATCGCTTGTAGAAGGGATTATACAGTTATTATAAGCTGATTATTAAAATCGCAAGTTTCAAATTATTATACCTATAAGTGCTATGCCTATTTGATCTATGCAGTCAAAAGATAGCAAAAGATGTTGGGGAAAAGCCCCAGAATTATTCATGCTCTCTAACAGTAGCGTACATAAAACAGTATTCGAGTGGTCTAGCATTAACCAATTATGGCGAGCAATTATTCCCTATAGGCAGGATCTCTAACGTTTAGTAGTTAGAGCCTATTTTATTGTCACACCTTAATCTTATAGGCATATTTTCTAGGTGAACAGTGCCAAATGAAAAAATTTGTAGTGAATGACACAAATTGAAAGAATAATTAGTGACAACTGATTCCTATAGGCAGATTTTCTAATAGCACATAGCAGTAAACATAATTGCAGCATTTTTTATTCATGTTTGCTAGTAGGCAATGCGTGTGTGCATGCTTCCCCCAATGGCATGATTTCTATAGTGCACGTAGTGATTGAATAGCACATATAGCAAATAAATTACTAAGTCCTATAGGCATATTATCTACCTATTTTGTATGAAAATATTAAAATCTATCCCTTCCCCATTTTTACTAACACCCCATTGTTCGTTACAAAATTATTACAAGCCCAATAATAAAGTAGTTGCAAACGTGGTACAAATAATGACAGTAAGCCCACAGCAGGCCCAAAGAAATACCCCTTCAGCAGCATACCCAGACTTTCAAAACAAACCAGAATCCATAGAAGAGCTCAAAACCCAAATCATACAACCACGTTTCCAAGCATTGAATCGCTTAAACCAAACAGCTTACAAGTTCATGGGACAATAAGAAGAAGGAACTGGGATAATTCAGGTTCCAGTATTAGGAGAAATGATTAAGGACCCAAATCCTAGTGTGTGAGAGTTCACAAGGGCCTCAAAAGGACCCCAAGTAGTGCTCACACTAGGGAGGTCAGTAGTAAAGCCTAGGTAGCCTTGGCTTTCAACCGGCTAAGAATGAGAACTTTAAGAGAGCATAGGAGACAAGTGAAAGGGAGTGGACAATGGTTGAGAGGCAGGAATTGAGGGATACAGACATAGTCAAGTTAAGCATATAGAACAGATAATCGAATAGGTCACAGGATTTAAGAACAAACTTAGTAAAGATTTAGAAACAGGTTCAACATTTAGTGCATAGGCAGTCACACATTAGCAGAGTTAAGGAAAGAACAAGTTTTCAAGATTGGCAAAAGTTATCGTACACAGATTCATAATACCAAATAAGTGAAAACCTAAAAGGTCCAAATTATGCTAAGTATAGGTCCTAGTGTTACAAAATAGTCATGTCAATTTGGTAGCAGAACAACATTTAGACATGATAGAGAAGCAGATTATGATAATTACTGGTGAATCAAGAGAGCCAAAAACATGCTAAAGGGCATATCGACAGAGAATTAGTCATGGTTGATAAAAAGGATCTTGACACAGTATTAAAACATGCTACATAGGCAAGATACCATTACAGAAATTCAGAATAGAATAGGGAGATAAACCCGTGGTATATAGTAAATGCAAACATTCAGGTTTTGAACACAATCCACTAGTTAAACTAAAGAAAGTACAAATTATGCAGATGAAGCATGTTCAAATAACAGAATTGGCATTTTGAGCAGAACTAAACACTGAAGAGATGCTAACTAAGGCAAAGGTCACACACAGTAGTGGTTCAGAACATATTGACTTAGGAGAATCTAAATTACTTGAATCAGGCTTAAGCACGTTTCGACTAGCAACATTATGAAGTTAAAGGTTAAAGAGACCTAAAATTGAAGTAAAGCAAACAGAATTGCACATAAGAAGAAACCAAAAAACACATTAAGCTATGAACCTCAAAAGTGAAAACATATGCGAATTTCAGATATATAAGAATTGAAATTGCAAAAGTACAGTAACTCACAAGTTAAACGAGTAACAGTAAAGAATCAAAATTCCACAAGAACCCAGAATCTCAATGCATCAAAGTTCCCAAGATCTTCTAGAGAACTCCGGGCAATGCTCGCACCAAGAGGAGGGTGAGTAACAACGTCTTAGTGGCCTTGGCTTTCAGCAAGCCAAAACAGAATATAGAACAAGAGAATAGCAAAAGCCCAAATTGTTTAGTGAAGAATATGTCGATTCCCCTCTCTCGAAGGGGAATAGGGAGGTATTTATATAGCAGTAAAAATTGGACGATCACACAAGGAAACGGAGTAAATCGAACAATAAATAAGGAAAGAAAGCATGCAAAATCAGTTCAAACTCAATTTAGGAGAGAAATCGGGTAAACCCTAGTCTTTTTAGGGAAAGTATATATTAACAGAGATCTAAATGAAATCGGACTCATATAATATGGTATTGAACGTATGTAGACGAAATAATGCTCAAAATCAAAGATTCGTACCACTTTTGTTCGATTTCAGAAGGTATTGCTTGCCATGCTTAGGCAAGAACCTAGGTAACACCACAAACGGACAACCTATACCAAAAGGTTTCAAATATGGCAAGAGAATAGTAGTCGAATCCCATTATCAATGGGATTAGGAAAGGGAATAAGGGGAGGCGGCTAGGGTTTAGTGAAGAGGAGAGAGTAGAGAGGATTTAGGGGTGGCAGAAATTGGGAATGGGTCTTTAGGGTTTGGGCTTGGGGATATAAGGAGAGATGGGGATTTATTATGGGTCGTTGATCATTGAAGATCAACGGCCAGGGTTGAATAAGAAATGGGGCGGGTTAAATTCAATGGGTCGCGACCGGATTGTTAAAGGGGCCGTTTGGTTGGGCTCTTGAAGAGTGAAGTGGAGTGGGCCAAAGGTTTGGGCCTGATTTTGGTCCGGAAATAGCCTTGTATTGGGCTATAAATTAAATATGCAAAATTATTTTAAAAATAATTCATAAAAGAGATTAATAAATAGTAAAAACATCACTTATGCAGTAACAATAATTTAGAATGCTAGATTGACATTATAAAAATATAAAAAATACTATTTAGCATAAACAAAACAATAAAAAGTAATTATGCATAGAATATAGGTTATTATTGCAAAATTATGTAAATAGCTTAAAAATACAAACATAATTATATGAAATAAAGTACAAATATTATGAAATATATATATGGGTGCAAAATAATAAATTAGATTATTGAGTCATCAAAAAATAATTTAAAGGATAATTAATAAATATTTTAACAATTTAAATGCAAATGACAAAATTGATTTTGAAGTTTTAAAATTAGATAATGATGCAAAATGATGTTATAAAAGTATTTATATGTATTTAAAAAATATGAGGACAAAATTGGGTATCAACACTCATGCCCGTAAACTACCGAGCGAAGTGCAAATGCTTAAAATGACTGGTTGGATCGTTACATTCTCCCCCACTTAAACATGCGTTCATCCTCGAACGTGTCCAGAGTTGTTCTCAAAGCCATCAAACCACCGTATAACCTTGCCATGCACATACCCGGGGGTGATCCCACGTCACCCTATCCCTTATAGGTCTGATAACACAACATAACTGAAATTTATCAATTCAACCTCGTTCATAAGCCTTAGAATCCAGTTGTTTTTTCCAACATCCGAAATTTCTTATAAGATCTGAATCTCGCAATCTACACGTTGTATAAGTTTGAACAAGCTGTACCAAACCGCAACCATAACCCAAGCTACAATCACACGATATACCACGTGACTCAAATACCCATAGCAAAATCTCTAATCATAGTAACTGCTCAAAACCACCCAATATCGGTAATAAACCTCATGTCAAACAAAACCTCATTCTAAAACCTTCGTACACTGACGATGATCAAAGAAACACGCAGAACTCATAACCATTCATCAGATCAACCAGTCATGGAATTCCCTCTCATTCGACAAGAACTATAGCCAATTCTAAGCCGACTTTTGAAATTATCCTTCCAAACATGCTGTAATCAATTTTGATAGTATCCATTCTAGGTCCAACGATGTCATCTCATCCAACACGACCACTCTAGTGACATGCCACATCACTACAATCTAAATCCATGATATGTGCAATATGTGCACCAATAAGCAACATTCCAAATATACTCAAATCATGAAAAACTGACTCAGACGGGAAAACTGTCCCGCAAGCTCAACAAGTACCACCACAACGTAATGCTAAGAACCTATCACACATGTAGAACCAAAATACACGAATCTAACACAAGGGATCATATCTGAACATAACTCTGCTGCAATGCGTGACCCCATCCAAACACTGCTCCATATGAAATATCTCATCCACCATGCTCAAAATCAATAACCACGCAAAATTCGACAACAAGCACCCAAAGTGCATTACTGTAACCCCGGAGAGCAAATAACACAATACCACAATCCGGAAAGAACATAGCCAACGCGCAAACAATCATACAACACTCAAATACTCATCTCGCTCAAATTTCGCTATAAAGCTTAAATAAAACCACACTGTGTGTGCATATAACCCACGAATCGCAACCCCTCGTAGCATAGAAGAGTAAATCACAGATCATTTCAGAACACGAATAAGCTCAACAACAACCGAATGGCACATCCCTCAACAATAGCAGTATAGAGCCAACCAATCCGACTCGATATAGAATACCCATCCTAGTTGGGCCTACCAATGGGTCCCCAAATCAACTCTGGTCACCCACCAATAGATAAATAACCCTCTGAAGGTCAACAATGACTTAATCATAACACACACTATCATTTGGCTAGCTTCGGCAACGACTTCACAGTCCGCAACCATGAAACAATCTGTTCCTGAGAACTCCCAATCTCCAACTCCATAGGACACACGAATCACCATATTTGATCCCAACTCCACCGCCATAATGCCTAACATATCTATCATACACGATCATCCCATGAGGAATACTTCTAAACTTCTTCCGTACCACATGGCAAAATTTGAATACCAGCAGTCGATCAACCAGGAGAGTACCGCAATACCAGTGAAGCATCCATAAATCAAAATACATTACCCCTTCTGAAATGTATACTCGCATCAAGCCATACCGATTAGTAATATCATTTACCTAGTCATCTGCAACCGTCCATGCTACCTACGAATTTATGTCCTTCCCTTCAAAACTGAACTGTGACCTTGCACATGCAAATCGCAATCCCACACAACACACCGCATCTACCATGCCATCCTGTGAAGAGTACAAGAATCTCATAATCAACTCTAAGTCACAAACAGAATAGATAACCGATCAGTCAGAAACCTTCCATTAGCTCTCATCCCGGAGAAAATCCTAATACGTAACATATTCCTCACGCCGGTAAGAAATATACTCCTCGAACCGTGGTAAAAACCATTGAGAACTCTTCGAAGTCCATTTGCACATAACTAAGCTATCCGAACCGAATCTTTCTAACTCAACCCAGTCACGCAGGTTGCCAAAACCCAAGAGCATTGCCACGAAACTCCTGTGGAGACTAGCCACATCATAAGTACCCAAAGAACTGATTATATCCATTACTGTGCTGATCTAACCTACTACCGCGCTGTCCTATTTCTCCAAGTCCCTTCCAAATTGCCTTCAAATTTATACTTCTCCTTGCTGGAACACCACGATCCTAAACTAAAATTTACCACACAATAGACCCTACTATAAAACCACAACGCCCTAAGGCCCATAAATCGCTGACTTCCCTCTTAAGCACCCCGAAGCACCACAACCGAGACACCCACTCTAAAGAGACCTTATGTGAACCTAAATTGTTTCCTTCACCTTCTTGATACTGAAATGCATAAACCCCAATGATATAAAAATGCCACAAGTCTTGACATCGTCCAATGTAACTCTCAGTTTCTAGCCATATACCAATCTTGAAAATTCTAAATCGCTACATATAAATCTTGAATTCATCAAAACCATTCTCGAGAGTAATCCACTCTACTCAAATCTCAATTAAACAAACCAAACGGACCGAACAACATGTGCCCCATTAGCACACCAACACCCAAGGGAGTAACCCACACTCCTAAGCAACCGAGCAAATTCCTACTCCATGTACACTACATCCTTCGCGAATAACCACTCAATTATTTTATGATTCCCATATACCCATAGAGTATAATACAACTTGTATCCAGAAATTCCTTTAACCGAGTCATCCTCGATTCAACTTTTACAAGTCATAACTGATTCACCATTATAATTATACCCCGAACCGAAACCAATACAATACATAACCGTGCAATCAACTCGTCGATAGTAGACTCCCCCACTTGGCTCAAAGCCACAGAACAAAACACTCGATAACATCACGATAACCATACTCTATAACTTCCAGAATCGCACACTGAAATTCAACTAAATCCTTCGTAAGCTCATGTAACACAAACCATATAATACCTCAAATCATCTGCAAATCTCGAATTCATCCTCGTGATGATTAAGCCAACTTCCACAAGCGATCCAAACTCAAATTGCGACATATATCATTCACTGGTAAAAGAGAACTCTCTACAAAATATCATAGGGATCACACAACCTCAGGACACCTCGCAGGAGATAACCAACCTGCTTAGCCTCAAACTGACGTCTCTTATACCCTGTCATAGCCACAACTACTAAGCAATCACTTAATCTCCCTGAGTCTAAACTCATAACACGACAAGAAAATCTACGTCACTCCACAACTAAACAAGATGAGAGGTCCTTCAACACACCCATAACTCTAGGCCATACGCCAAATCAAGACATAAATCAAACACCCAATAGTCCTTGCTACATCTCAATTAAACTCTTCCCGTCACATTCGAACAATCTGAAGACATCTCGCAGTCACATCATACTCACCACATAGTCATCCAATCACATTTTCCACTAATAGGGACACAAATGGACATATAAGTCCCAAAAGCATGTGCTCACACAATTGAAATCTTCGTGCTCAAGCTACAGTCAAAACCCAACCTCAAGTCCTCTAGCCTGGCCCATCATCAACATGCCAAAATCACATATCGCACCTCAACCATGGAATCATAAGTCGTCGTTGTACAACTGATATCTAGCGCTCATGTGCGCATACGAATGCATGGAAGGAATTCAAAGGGTTACGCTTCAGGTTGAATCAATGTCGCACAATAAGGAAATAAATATAGGAAGTATATCCTAAATGTCCTGTAGCCTCTTGAAGATAGGTATGGACGTCATCATACCGATCCGCAAGACTCTACTAGATACTTTCTCATGACTTATAGAACCTATAAACCTAGAGCTCTGATACCACCTGTCACGACCCAAAATTCAACTAGTCGTGATGGCACCTAACCCAACCCGCTAGGTAAGCAAATTAACAACTATCCAATTTCTAATAACATTAATAAGATAATTATTCAAAAGAAATTATCTGAATCTTATACATTTCCCAAGGACTGGTAGTACAAATCATGAGCTTTTAAGAATAGAATTTACAAAACTGAAATGAAATAAATACATAGTCTGTTTGAAAAGTACATAAACAGAGTTCTATAGACCTAAAGCTACCATGAACAAGGGGCAAATACAACCGGGACGCAGGTACATCTTCAATCCAGCTCTCATCGAACACAGCAACACCAGCAACCAACATCTGCACGCAAGGTGCATAAGTGTAGTATGAGTACAACCGACCTCATGTACTCAATAAGTAACAAACTTAACCTTAGGTTGAAAGTAGTGACGAGTTAACACAAGGTCGGGTCCAACACCAATATTCCACAACAATTCATAACAGCATAGTACAAGTAACAAAAGAGTATCTCAGGAATAAAAGGCTCACTTCGTTCACAGTTCCAGAAAAGTAGGCATTTCTTTTCAAGTATCTCAGTGAAAACCCAAATCTTTTTACCGAAAAAGCCAAAAATATGAGTAAGTTTGAAAATTATAATTTTTCCAAATATTCTTTCCACAATAAATAAGATGTTTTATTTTCTTTCCAGATAGCAAGTGTGAAATACCTCTCTATGATCATATATTAATGTGTGTAAAAAGTCATGAATGACGTGATACCGTACAACATGGGGAAAAATGCATCTATATGCCTGTATGTCATGTGTGCATGCCAATGCCATGTATCTCAGAGATGAATCATGTACTCACACTCTCAGAGTACTCAATCTCACTGTCTCACACTTTCCACTCATCATGCTCAACCACTCGGTACTGTATATGGCCCATACAGCCCAGGAAAAATCCATCCCGGAATATATACATCGCTGACCATTAGTCACTCAGTACCGAGGAAGGCCAATCCATCCCCATGGATAAAATCCATCTCCATGTATATAAATGCTTCAGACAAGAATCATGTCCATGGAAGATCCATCCCTCAATATAATCAACCGCGCTCATTGGGGGTGTGCAGACTCCGGAAGGACTCCTACAACCCAAGCACTGCCATAAGCCAGATTCAGGCATAAATCAATATAGCATGTTGCGGCGTGCAGCCCGATCCCATAACTGTCACTCATAATCAGGCTCTCGGCCTCACTCAGTCATCAATCTCTCCAGTCTCACTCACAGGCTCACAATGTCATAAAACTAGCCCGACAACAATGATATGATGTATCAATAAATAACAACTGAGACTAAGATATGATATGAATGCATGAATATGACTGGGTACGAAATATCAATGAAATTAGTGAGATGACAGCAAGAAACGGCCACTATGTGTCCCAACAATATCGGCATAAAGCCTAAACATGATATCTAGCATGATTGACAGCTCAATTACTTTATCACATGGTGAAACACGGATAGCAACAAAATAGGGCCACTATTCAGTGCCACGGAAACAATGGAGTCCTAATTCGCATGGTGCACGCCCACACGCCCGTCACCTATCATGTGCGTCACCTCAATACCAATCACATAACACGTATTACGGGGTTTCAGACCCTCAGCACTAAGTTTAGAAGGGTTACTTACCTCGAACAAGCCAATATCAATACCGAGCAAGTCAAGCGATGCTCCAAAGATGCCATCCGTGCGTTCCGACCTCCGAATGGCTCGAAACTAACCAAAAACAACTCAAGTACATAAAACAATGCTAAAGGAACCAATCCCGATCGAAAAATATCAAATCTTGAATCAAAAGCCCAAAATTGGCCAAAATCCCAACCCGAGCCCGTACCTCGGAACCCGACAAAATTTACAAAATCCAACAACTCATTCAATTACAAGTACAACCATACTAGTTTCACTCAAATCCGACTCTAATTCGATGTTCAAAACTCAAAAATTCACATTATGAAACTTTAGGCCAAAACCCTCAATTTTCTCTTTAAAATTCACAATTCAATCACCAAAAACGAAGGTAGATTAATGAAATATAACCAAAACTGAGTAGAGAACACTTACCCCAATCCTTGTGATGAAAATTGCTCTAACAATCTGTCACGACCTAAAATCTCACCCGTCGTGATGGCGCATATCTCAATACTAGGCAAGCTGAAAATCTCAATAAACCATAATTTCGCTCAAGATTGAAAATATAACATTTATATATAATACAAGCACTCCCCAAAACCTGGTATCACTAAGTATATGAGTATAAGTCTGGAAAATACGGTCTATAATAGTCTGAGACCAAATACAGTAAATAAGGAGATAGAGAAGGAGAGACAAGATCTGCGGAACACGGCAACTACCTCAAAATCTCTTGAAAATCAACTACGCGAAATGATCAACACCCGCTATGTTCAGGAATACCTGGATCTGCACACGAAGTGCAAGGAGTAGTATGAGTACAACCAACTCAGCAAGTAACAACAATAACTAAGGAACTGAAGATAATGATGAGCTACACAGTCATAGTTCACTTTCAGTAGTTCCAGCAAAGAATAGACATGCTTTCAAATCCGGCAGTTTAAGTCAAATCAATTTTATACAGTTCAATTTCAAGTAATCCGGACATAAATTCTTTCAGAGATTTCATAACAATGACAGATACCAACCAAGTGCAACAACAAATGCAAAGCAAGCACAGCCTCTCGAGCAACAGTCACTCAGCTCATCACAACAACTCAACCACTCGGCTCTCAGCCCTCAGCACTCACACTCAATGGGTACCCGCGCTCACTGGGGGTGTGTACAGACTCCGTAAAGGCTCCTACAGCCCAAGCGCCATAATTTTCACGGACAACTCACGTGTTGCACGGACAACTCACGTGCTACAATATCCTGCACGGACAACTCACGTGCCATAATATCCTTACCTCACCGACAGGCCCTCGGCCTTACTCAGTCCTCAAACTCTCAAGTCTCTCGGGCTCTCAGAAATCACAAAGATCAGCCCAAACAAAGATAACATAGTATATCAACAAATATCAAGAAAGATTGAGGTATGATACGCTAGTAAAATCATGACTGAGTACAAGATAGCAATTAGCAAATAATTCAACAAGTACGTGACCTTTATGGGTCCCAACAGTACTATCACATAGCCTAAGCATGATTTTTAACATGATTTACAGTCAAATTTCTCCAACACAAAGAGAGCTTATAGCTAACAACAGATTATTCAACTTTACAGTTTCACGGGACGGACCAAGTCATAATCCCTTCGGTGCACGCCCACACGCCCGTCACCTAGCATGGACATCACCTCCAAAATAATCACATGACGCAAAATCTGGGGTTTCACACCCTCAGGACCAGATTTATAACTGTTACTTACCTCAACCCGTGTAATTCTTTATTCCGCTATGCCCTTGTCACGAAAATTGGTCTCCGAAAGCCTCGTATCTAGCCATAATTAATTCGAATCAGTCGATAAAAATTATTGTAATTAATTCCATAAGGAAATACTAATGTTTCCAATAAAATCTGAAATTAACCCAAAATCACCTCTAAGGCCCACGTCTCAGAACCCAACAAAAGTTATAGAATATGAATGCCCATCCAACCACGAGTCCAACCATATAAATTTCACCAAAATCCGACACCAACTCGACCCTCAAATCTTCAATTAAAGTCTATGAAGATTTCTACTATTTTCAATCCAATCCTTACCCATTTGAACTAAACAATCTTTCCACAACCTTATTAGTATGTATATATGATACTCTACACCCAAGAATCATACTATTAATCACCCATCTTTACTCCAAATCTGAAATTGAAGAATTAGGGAAAGGAATTCTTACCTCTTTGAAGCCCTAGCAAGATCCTTGTGAAATCTTCAAATCTTGAACAAGAATTAATGGATAAATCACTAAGTCTTCACTTTCTCTCTCTACAATGCTCTCACCTCTCTCTAAAATATCATATTTTTGGCTCAAAAATGAGCTTCAAGGGCTATAAATCGAAGTTGGGTCGGGTTAAAAATTAGAAAGAATGGAAGCTTCGACGCAGTTATGCGGTCGCATATCCGATCACATAACAGGTATGCGGTCAGTATACCGGCCGCATAATTTGGCCTCCAAAGGTGGGCGTTACCGACCTGTTCTGCGGTCATTATGCGGTCTGCATACTTGTTCTGCGGTCACATAATGCACCGCAAAATAGGTCTGCAGTCGCATAATGCACCGCAGATTTTCCTCAAATCTTGCCCTCCTCCTGTTCAACTTTGTGACAATTATGCGGTCCGCAAAATGATTCTGCGACCGCATAGTGGTCGTAGAAATGACCATTTTTCGATAAAATTTTCCTTTACACTTCGCCGCATTGTTCAACCCAAAAAATCCAAATTTTCGAGAAATTTCTATAATCTTTGTACTAATTGTTCTACCTCGGCACCACCAAAACTTAATTTCCTTAGCAAAATTTCTGCGAGGTCGTTACACATAAGTTAGCATCCAGTCAACCTTTTGAACTTAAATTCTAAACCTTGGAACTAAGCACTCTAAATCATTTCAAAGCCTCACCGAACCCAAACCAATTACCCCGGCAAGCCAAATAACAACAGTAATTCACAATTTGAGTAGTAAATGTGGGAACGGGATTGCAATAGTCAAAATGACCGGCTCGTTCGTCCTCGAACGGGCTTAGAATCATACCTGGAGTCTCAAATAGATGTGGATATTTGCTCCGCATCTCCTGTTCAATCTCCCAAGTAGCTTCTCCAACTGGCTGGCCTTTCCACTGCACCTTCACCGAAGCTATATTCTTTGATCTCAACTTTCGAACCTGCCGATCTAAAATAGTTACCGGCTCCATATCATAAGTCAAATTACCGTCCAGCTGCACTGTACTGAAATCCAAAATATGAGACGGATCCCCGACATACTTTCGGAGCATGGATACAT
>AWOL01S0007691.1:347248-363720 GCA_000715115.1 Nicotiana otophora
CCAATTTTCTTAAGTATCTCAAAAGGCCCAATATAGCGAGGGCTCAACTTGCCCTTCTTCCCGAACCTCAACACACCCTTCATGGGTGAAATCTTGAGCAGAACCTTCTCCCCAACCATGTGAACAAAATCACGAACCTTCCTGTCGGCATAACTCTTCTATCTAGACTGTGCCGTGCGAAGCCGTTCCTGAATTACTTTAACCTTCTCTAAAGCATCCTGAACCAAGTTAGTACCCAATAGTCTAACCTCACCCTACTCAAACCAACTCGCCGGAGACCGACATCGTCTCCCATATAAAGCTTTATACAGAGCTATCTGAATGCTTGACTGGTAGCTATTATTGTAAGCAAACTCCGCGAGTGGAAGAAATTGATCCCAAGAACCCCCAAAATCAATGACACAAGCACGTAGCATATCCTCCAATATTTGAATAGTGCGCTCGGACTGTCTGTCCATCTGAGGGTGAAATGATGTACCCAACTGAACCTGTGTGCCCAATTCTCGCTGCACTACCCTCCAAAGCTGTGAGGTAAACTGTGTACCCCGATCTGAAATAATGGACACCGGCACGCCGTGTGGGCGAACAATCTCGCGAATATAAATCCCAGCCAACCACTCCGAAGAATAATTATTACCAACTGGAATAAAATACGCGGATTTGGTTAGCCGATCTACAATCACCCAAACAGCATCAAACCTTCTCAAGGTCCGTGGGAGCCCAACTATGAAGTCCATGGTAATATGCTTGCATTTCCACTCCGAAATTTCAAGTCTCTGCAGCAATCCGCCCGGTCTCTGATGCTCGTACTTTACCTGTTGACAATTTAAACACCTAGATACAAACCCAACTATATCTTTCTTCATCCGCCTCCACCAATAGTGTTGTCTCAAATCCTGATACATCTTCGCGGCGCCTGGATGAATAGAGTACCGCAAACTGTGAGCTTCCTGGAGAATCAACTCACGCAAACCCTCTACATTAGGCACACATAGCCCGCCCTGCATCCATAATACACCGTCATCTCCAATAGTGACTTTTTGGCATCACCGTGCTGAACCGTGTCCTTAAGGACAAGCAGATGTGGATCATCATATAGGCGCTCTTTGATGCGATCATATAACGAAGACTGAGAAACTACACAGGCCAAAACTCGATTCGGCTCGGAAATATCTAATCTAACAAACTGATTAGCCAAGGCCTGAACATCCAAGGCTAAAGGCCTCTCTGCTACCGGTAAGTATGCTAAGATGCCCAAACTCTCCGCCTTACAAATCAAGGCATCGGCCACCACATTGGCCTTTTCCGGGATGATAGAGAATGGTGATATCGTAATCCTTTAGCAACTCCAACCACCTTCACTGTCGTAAGTTAAGATCCTTCTGTTTAAACAAATGTTGTAGACTCCGATGATTGGTATACACCTCAGACTGGACACCGTACAAGTAATGCCGCCAAATTTTCAAGGCATGAACAATAGTTGCTAACTCAACATCGTGGACTGGATAATTCTTCACATGTACCATTAGTTGTCTGGACGCATAGGCAATCACCCTACCGTCTTGCATCAGCACTGCGCCGAGACCAATACGCGATGCGTCACAATACACAACATAAGACTCTGAACCTGTAGGCAACACCAATACTGGAGCTGTAGTCAAAGCTGTCTTGAGCTTCTGAAAGCTCTTTTCATATTCATCCGACCACCTGAACTGAGTATTTCTGGGTCAATTTAGTCATAGGCGATGCAATAGACGAGAAACCCTCGAAGTGACGATAATAACCGGCCAAACCGAGAAAACTCCGAATCTTAATAACTGAAGATGGCATGGGCCAACTCTGAACTGACTCTATTTTCTTCGGATCCACCTTAGTTCCTTCACTGGACACTATATGTCCCAAGAATGCCACTGAACTAAGCCAGAACTCACACTTAGAGAATTTGGTATAAAGTTTCTCATCTCTCAACCTCTGCAATACAATACCCAAGTGTTGTGCATGCTCCTCCTGGCTATGTGAGTATACCAGGATATCATCAATAAGTACCACGACAAATGAGTCAAGATACAGTTGAAATACACTATTTATCAAATGTATAAATATTGTTGGGGCATTGGTTAGCCCAAAAGACATCACAAGAAATTCATAGTGACCATAACGAGTTCTGAATACCGTCTTTAGAATATCCGAGTCCTGAATCTTCAACTGGTGATACCCAGACCTCAAATCAATTTTGGAGAACACCCTCGCTCCCTGAAGCTGGTCAAATAAATCATCAATACATGGAAAGGGATATTTATTTTTGATTGTAACTTTGTTCAAGTGCTTATAATCGATGCACATCTGCATAGTACCATCTTTCTTTTTCACAAATAGAACCGGTGCACCCCAAGGTGACACACTAGGCCTAATAAACTCCTTTTCAAGGAGTTCCTGAAGTTTCTATTTCAATTCTTTTAACTCAGCTGGTACCATACGATACGGAGGAATAGAAATGGGTTAAGTGCCCTGCGCCAAGTCAATACTGAAATCAATATCCCTGTCGGGCGGCATACCCGGCAGGTCTGTAGGAAATACATCAGGAAAGTCTCTCAGTACCGGTACTGAATCAATAGTAGGAGTATCTACATCAACATCTCTCACAAAATCCAAGTATGACAAACACCCCTTCCCAACCATATGTTGGGCTTTCAAATAAGAAATTACCTTGCTAGGAACAAAATCTAGAGAACCTCTCCACTAAAACTTTGGCAACCGCGGCATGATCAACGTCACGGTTCTTGCGTGACAGTCCGGAATAGCATGACATGGAGACAACCAATCCATACCCAGGATTAAATCAAAATCAACCATACCGAGCAATAAAAGATCAACCTTAGTCTCTAGTTTCCCAATAGTTACCACACATGACCGATACATATGGTCCACAGTAATAATATCACCCACCGGTGTAGATACACTAACATGTAAAACTAAGGACTCACAGGGCATATGCAGATAATGAGCAAAATCCGATGATACATATGAATAAGTAGAACCATGGTCAAATAATATAGAAGCTTCCCTGTGGCACACTAAAACAATACCTGTGATCACTGCATTTGAAGTAACAACATCTGGCCTGGCAGGAAAAGCATAGAATCGGGCCTGACCGCAACCTGATCAACCTCTCCCTCTTGGGCGACCCCTAGCTGCCTGACCCCCACCCCGAGCTGGTTAGGCGGGTGGTGTAACTACTGGTGCTGGTGTCATTGATCAAGAACTCTGCTGTGGATCCCCACTCAACAGCCTAGGACAGTCTCTCTTAAAATGACCCAATTCTCTGCACTCGAAACAACCCCTCCTCTGACGGAACTGCTGCTCCTGATAACCCGAAGAATTACCTGTAGAAGCCTAAGCAGACGATGCCTGATGAGCACTCTACGCTGGTAGTGCACTGAATGAAGACTGGCCTGATTGAGCACTGTAAATACCATGGCTAGCTGATGCACCACGATGAACTGGACGACCCACCTGAGCGTGTCTATAAGACCGGCCCCTACCACGGTAAAACTGACCCCCTGAAGGAACGCTGCTGAAATCACAAGAACCACGAGGCCTCTTAGCCTCCCTTTCAACTCGTTCCTGGATGCGAACCATCTCAATCTGCCGAGCAATGTCAACAACCTCATCGAAAGTAGCACCAGACACTCTCTCTCTAGTCATGAGTAATCGCAATTGAAAAGTGAGGCCATCTATGAACCTCCTAATCCTTTCCTTGTCTGTAGGAATCAACCAGATAGCATGATGGGCCAATTCTAAAAATCTCATCTCGTACTGCGTCACGGACATATCACCCTGACGAAGCTGCTCAAAATGCTTGTGCAGCTCCTCTCTACGGGAATGAGGTATGAACTTCTACAGGAATAGACCGGAGAACTGTTGCCAGGTAAGGGGTGTTGCACCGACCGTCCTACACCTCCCGTAAGACTCTCACCATCTGAAGGCAGTCCCAGAAAACTGAAAAGTAGTGAATGAGACCACACTGGTCTCCAGAATACCCGCTGTCCAAAGCATCCGCTGACACTTATCTAGAAAATCCTGGGCATCCTCTGACTCAGCACCGCTAAAAGATAAAGGTCGAAGACTCTCAAATCTCTCAAGTCTCCTCTGCTCATCATCTGCCATAACAGGAACTACCGGGGCCTGAGCAGCTATAACCGGCTGGGCTGGTAGTGCCCCCGGTATCTGAAGCCTCTGTACTACCTGGTCTGGAGTATGGGCAATGGGGGTATGAGTACCTCCTCCGGCCTGAGATGCGGCAGGTGCGGCCTGAGCCGAAACCCCCTGAGCCAGACCAGTGCAAGCTGCCAATATCTGGGCCAAAGTCTCTTGAAGGCCTGGAATCTCAATGGGAATAGCTAGTGCCTGAGCTGATCCTGTTTGCTCAGCTATATCTGGAATCAGCTCCTGAGCTAGAGAAACTGGTGGTACTACAGGTGCTGGTCCAACTGTGGTATGAGCTACACCTCGACCTCTACCTCGACCCCAGCCTCTACCACGGCCCAGGCCTCTCGCGGCCCTAACTGTTGGCATTGGTGGTTGACCGCCTGATCTGGTAGTACGTTTCCTCACCATCTATGAGAGAATAGATTAAGAGAAATTTAGTTTCCGGAATCAACAAATTCCCTCAACGGAATACAAGAAAGTGAAGTTTTCCTACGGTTTCTGCAGCATCTCGAAGATAAGTATAGACGTCTCCGTACCGATCCGCAAGACTCTACTAAACCTACTCATGACTCGTAAGACCTATGTAACCTAGGCTCTGATACCGACTTGTCACGACCCAAAATCTCACCCGTCGTGATGGCGCCTATCTCAATACTAAGCAAGCCGAAAATCTCAATAAACCACAATTTCTCTCAAGATTGAAAATATAACATTTAAATACAATATAAAGGCTCCCCAAAACCTGATGTCACTGAGTACATGAGCACCTAATATGAGTACAAGTCTGGAAAATATGGTCTATAATAGTCTGAGACCAAATACAGTAAACAAGGAGATAGAGAAGGAGAGACAAGGTCTGTAGAATACGGCAACTACCTCAAAATCTCTTGAAAATTAACTGCGCAAAATGTTCAACACCCGCTATGTTCAGGAACACCTGGATCTGCACACGAAGTGTAGGGAGTAGTATGAGTACAACCAACTCAGCAAGTAACAATAATAACTAAGGTAATGAAGCTAATGACGAGCTACACAGTCATAGTTCACTTTCAGTAGTTCCAGCAAAGAATAGACATGCTTTCAAATCCAGCAGTTTAAGTCAAATCAATTTTATACAGTTCAATTTCAAGTAATCCGGACATAACTTCTTTCAGAGATTTCACAACAATGACAGATAGCAACCAAGTGCAACAATAAATGCAAAGCAAGTACAGCCTCTCGGGCAACAGTCACTCAGCTCATCACAACAGCTTAACCACTCGGCTCTCAGCCCTCAGCACTCACACTCAATGGGTACCCGCGCTCACTGGGGGTGTGTACAGACTCCGAAAAGGCTCCTACATCCCAAGCGCCATAATTTTCAAGGACAACTCACATGCTGCACGGACAACTCACGTGCTATAATATCCTGCACGGACAACTCACATGTCATAATATCCTTACCTCACTGACAGGCCCTCAGCCTTACTCAGTCCTCAACCTCTCAAGTCTCTCGGGCTCTCAGAAATCACAAAGATCAGCCCAAACAAAGATAACATAATATATCAGCAAATATCAAGAAAGACTGAGGTATGATACGCTAGTAAAATCATGACTGAGTACAAGATAGCAATTAGCAAATAATTCAACAAGTACGTGACCTCTGTAGGTCCCAATAGTACTATCACATAGCCTAAGCATGATTTTTAACATGATTTACAGTCAAATTTCCCCAACACAAAGAGAGCTTATAGCTAACAAGAAGTTATTCAACTTTACAGTTTCACGGGACGGACCAAGTCACAATACTTTCGGTGCACGCCCACACGCCCGTCACCTAGCATGTGCGTCACCTCCAAAATAATCACATGACACAAAATCTAGGTTTTCATACCCTCAGAACCAGATTTATATCTGTTACTTACCTCAACCCATGTAATTCTTTATTCTGCTATGCCCTTGTTACGAGAATTGGTCTTCGAAAGCCTCGTATCTAGCCACAATTAATTCGAATCAGTCAATACAAATTATTGTAATTAATTCCATAAGGAAATACTAATTTTTCTAATACAATTCGAAATTAACTCAAAAATCGTCTGTAGGGCTTACGTCTCGGAACCCGACAAAAGTTACAGAATATGAACGCCCATCCAACCATGAGTCCAACCATATAAATTTTACCAAAATCCGACACCAACTCGACCCTCAAATCTTCAATTAAAGTCTATGAAGATTTCTACCATTTTCAACCCAATCCTTACCCATTTGAACTTAACAATCTTTCTTATATGATACTCTACACCCAAGAATTATACTATTAATCACCCATCTTTACTCCAAATCCGAAATTGAAGAATTAGGGAAAGAAATGCTTACCTCTTTGAAGCCCTAGCAAGTTCATTGTGAAATCTTCAAACCTTGAACAAGAATTGATGGATAAATCACTAAGTCTTCACTTTCTCTCTCTAAAATGCTCTCACCTCTCTCTAAAATATCAGATTTTTGGCTCAAAAATGAGCTTCAAGGGCTATAAATCGAAGTTGGGTCGGGTCAAAAATTAGAAAGAATGGAAGTTCCTAAATAGTTATGCGGTCGCATATGCGATCGCATAACAGGTATGCGGTCCACATACCGGCCGCATAATTTGGCCTCCAAAGCTGGGCGTTACCGACCTATTCTGCGGTCATTATGTGGTCCGCATACTTGTTCTGCGGTCGCATAATACACCGCAAAATAGGTCTGCGGTCGCATAGTGCACCGCAGATGTTCCTCAAATCTTGCCCTCCTCCTGTTCCACTTTGCGACCATTATGCGGTCCGCAGAGTGATTCTGCGACCGCATAGTGGTCGCAGAAATGACCATTTTTCGATAAAATTTTCCTTTACACTTCGGTGCATTGTTCAACCCAAAAAGTCTGAATTTTCGAGAAATTTCTATAATCTTTGTACTAATTGTTCTACCTCGGCACCACCAAAACTTAATTTCCTTAGCAACATTTCTCTAAGGTCGTTACACATAAGTTAGCATCCAGTCAACCTTTCAACTTAAATTATAAACCTTAGAACTAATCACTCTAAATCATTTCAAAGCCTCACCGAATCGAGACCAATTACTCAGGCAAGCCAAATAACAACAGTAGTTCACAATTTGAGCAATAAATGGGAGAACGGGATTGCAATAGTCAAAACGATCGGCCGGGTCATTACAAAATCGCTCCATTCTGAAGTCCATAGCTCAATATGTGATACAAATGACCAACCCTCGAACTTATAATATTCTGCCCAGCGATTCCGACCACCGCTTCTACTGAAAAACTTCGCTTTTGCGAAAATAGCCTTGCCCAACAACCCCCGCACCTGCGGATATCAAATTTCGCTTCTGCAAAGATTTTTGCACCTGCGCTTCCAATCTCGCATCTGCGCGTACGCTGGTGCGCTACAAAAATCTGCTTCTGCGGTCTTCCTCACCCAGCCTCTTCTCGCTTTTGCGACTCCACTAGCTCTTCTGCGACCATCGCACCTGCGCAATACCAGTCGCATGTGTGATCACATCAGAACTAGCAGCCTTCAGCAATGCATTATGCAACGAAAGTGATCCGAACCTCACCCGAAACTCACCCGAGCCACTCGGGACCCTGTCCGAATATATCTACAGGTAGAATAACATAACACAAACCTACTCGAGGCCTCAAATCAAACATAACAACATCAAAATGATGAATCACACCTCAACTCAAAATCAATGAACTTTGAAAGTTCAAACATCCACAACCGATGCCGAAACTTATCAAATCACGTCAGATTGACCTCAAATTTTGCACACAAGTCACATTCGACATTACAGACATGCTCCAACTTCCGGAATCGGAATCCGACCCCGATATCAAAAAGTTCACTCCAGGTCAAACTTTTTAAAATTTCAACTTTCGCCATTTCGAGCCAAATTCAACCACGGACCTCCAAATCACAATCCGGATGCGCTCCTAAGTCGAAAATCCCCCAACGGACCGACCGGAACCATCAAAATTCCAATCCAAAATCAAATGCTAAAAAGTCAAACTTGGTCAACTCTTTCAAATTTAAAGCTCACTAGTTGAGAATCATTCTTCCAAATCAGTCCCGAATAACCTGAAAACCAAAACCGACGATTCACACAAATCAAAATACATTATACGGAGCTACTCATGCCCGTAAACTACAATAAACATGTAAGAATTCAGGCATGGAGACTGTAGGAAAACTCATAACAAAGATTAACAATTATCAATAGCTTAATTGATTATCACTCTAGAGAATCATAACAGAACAAGCTGACCATAAAAGGTTGTCAAACTAGCAAAGCATAAATATCAAACATGTCAAATACATACAGCATAATTATAATCTACAGAACTTAACTCGACATATCTAAATCATTCAGAGAGATGAACAAAAGAAAAAGGGAGAGAAAGATGTTGACCTTCTTAAGGGAAGCAGACCGAATGAATTCTTTTTGTTTCTCAAGATCCCAGAACCTTCGAGCTTGAACCAGCAAAAGAACTAGACAAAAGAGAGGGGAAATAGTAAGAAAGCTAAGACCATAAACCCTAATGTTCTTAGTGTCTTTGTGTGCTTAGTGTTCGTGACTGTATGTGTGTTCAGTGTTAGGTTATTATAGATGAGAAAATTAAAGGCCCTATTTATAGTGCCATTTAAGGCCTTAGAATATCATATTTCAAACTAAGATAGTGGAAAGTGATGATAAGTTGATGATGTGAGCATAGTCGGGTAAAATCAGAGAGAACAAAGGTGAAATCAGTGTTTGAGTTTACCTGAGTGGAGAGATATGAGAGGCTGAATGTTGAAGCACAAGAAACTACCGGTCAGAACCCTAATACCCAGAGGTCATTGCATTTGACCTCTGGGTGTCGAATATTAATGATGAAGCCAGCAAACGTCTTATGCTTGCTTTGATTTGAAAGGACGAAAGAAAATCTAGCGAGTTGAAGTTTCATCTTTTGGTCTGACTTCTTCGATTAGGGATTTTGAAATTGAATGGTGAAAATAGAAAGAATGACGAGATCAGGAGTACAGGAACAAAATGAACAGCCATGCATGCCATGGATTTGAAAGGCCAATGGCGATTTGAAGCTTCATCGTTGGGGTTAGGGTTTGAATTTGGGAGATTTGAATTTCGATGATGAAAAGGGGAAAGATTCAATGAGAATCGTGGATATGGGGGACAAATGAGATGACTTGAGGTTAATTTCATGACCTTGCACTAATTTGTGAAAGGTCTGTTGATTGATGGAGCTAGGGCAGACGGGAGAAAAGAGATAGGAAGGGGAAAGAAGGGTGGCTAGGCAGGTGACAAATGATTTAGGGTTTGGGGGGTTTTGGGGCGTCTCTAAGGTTAAGCTTAGGAGATAGGATACGGGCCGTTGGATCTGGTGATCAACGGTTTTGGGCATTTAGGATTTTTTAGAAAGAATTTTAATGGCCATTGGATTATGAGGTTTAAACGGTGGAGATGGGGTCTTTGGGCGGCTATTTTTAAAATAAAAGGAAAATCAGGAATTAAATGGGAGCCGTTGATCAGATGGATCAACGGTTCAAATGCCCGTGTGTGTTGTTTTGTGAGTGATAAATGAGGGTAACGTGGCACGATCTCATTGGTTCGCAAGTAGTGGTATGGCTTGACAACTTGGAATGAGATGGGATATTTAGACTGGGTCAAATCCGAATTGGGCTTAGTATTTTGGCTAAAAATAATTTAACTAATAGCCATTTTGTATTTAGTTAAGGAATTGCAATTGTAGCCTTTTCGTTTGTAACCCTTTTAAAATCAATTTTAATAAACTTAACAATTTTAATAAAAAAATATGGTAAAATTATAATTACTATATGTTGCTAATTATTTTAATTATTTATTTATAAATGACACATATTTCGAATTATAGCACTAATTTCAAAATATTAACATAGTAACCTAATCCACTGGAAATAGTAATTTTGTCAACTTATAAAACCTATGTGATGTATATATAAAAAATATTTTTTTATTATAGTAAATACATTTGTAATTACACAATATTAGTACTACATGATTGATTTTGAAACTAATACTTAATTAATTTATAAAATAGATATTCATTAATAGAATATACTTTTAAAGTATTTATTGTAAATTGTTAAGTGTGAATAAATTAATTTTAAAAAAAAGGGTCAAAATTGGCCGTCAACACTTATTAGAAGTTGTTACCTCTTTTATTGTTGAATGATTCTTATTTGAAGTTGCTATTACATGATATCTTTTCGTTGTCGAGTTATTCTCTTGCATTTAGATGTAGTTGCTATTTCACGTCATATCTTTCATTATTAGCTTATGTTATACACTAAAATTTGAAGTTGAAGTTATTGAGAGCCATTAATCTATTTTAGTTGAAGTTGTTGTTTAATGGAGTATCTTTCATTATTGAGTTATTTTCAGCTTTATTTTGTTGCTATTGAGATTCTTGTACACATTGAGATCGAGTCGTGGGCTATGTGTTGTGGTGATATTGGTATTATTATTTTGGAAAGGTTGTGGCCTATGGGCACTTGTGGCACGAGTTGATATGTCGTGTTGTTGTGATATTGGCACATGTGAATTTGTTGTGTGGATAATTATTGTTATGCAAAGCATAAGAGTGGCATCTCACTGTTGTTGATTATGTAGAGTGATAGAGGCGGCTATTGATATATTGTCTAGGTGGAGTGATACGGGTGACTATTATGTTATTGTCTGCACATAACAATACGGGTGGCTATTGTGTTATTGTCTGGGCGGAGTGATACATGTGGCTATTAAATTATTGTCTAGACGGAGCGATATGGGTGGCTAGTATGATATTGTCAATATGGAGAGATAAGGGTGGCTATGATATGGATGATATGTGACGGCCTGAGGCATAATGTTGAAGATATTCGTGTGATGGCGTGATTTTCCTTATGTGTGTCATGTCCCTTACGTGGATTGTTGCGTTGTTTTCAATAAACTACCCGATATCTTGATATTACTTGTTGACTTGGACTATAATAGTACACTCGTACTTGCATAAACTGTAGCATGCCAATTATACCGGTTCAGGAGTATAAAACTTGACATTTATTGATCATGTACATGTATTCTTGTATATCTGCTTTCATTGTTATATTGAGCCCGTGACCACGTCGGGCAGATTGTGATATTGAGTCTGTGATCATGCCGAGTAGATTGTGATATTGATCCTATGACCACGCCGGGCGGATTGTGATAGTGAGCCTGTGAACATGACAGACGGATTGAGATATTGACACGTGAGTTGTCCGTGCAGCACGTGACTTGTCCATGCGGTTGTAATAGATAATATGGTCACTAGGTGCCATGTGTATATGATTTATTATTTGGGACTCGTGGCTTGTGGTTTGAGGAGTGGTACCTCGGGGTGGTTTTGTTGTAAACCTTGTGTTAGAACGACTTGATTGTTTGGTTGTTATTTGTTTACCTCATTTGGTTTCACTGGTACTTTAACGGAGTTCTGATTACTTTACTGTTTTTAACACATGTTATTTCTTATTGCCATTTGCTGATTCTTGCTTCCATTATTAGCTTTATACTTATATACTACACATGTTATTATCTCTAGTAGGTGTCTTGACTTGTACCTCATCACTACTTCACCGAGGTTAGTCTTGATACTTATTGGGTACCGACCGTGGTGTACTCATACTACACTTCTGCATATTTTGTGCAGATCCAGGTATTGGAGATAATGGACTCAGGCAGAGTTAACTTCTTTGATCGCGAGGATTCAAGGTAGGCTTGCTTGGTCACCACAGTCCCTTGGAGCCCGTTTTCCTTTGAATTGTACTGTTAATTCGCTATTCGAACAATATTATATTTTGTTTTGAGATATTTCTATGTATTCAGTTAGAGTTCATGACTTTGTACTACCTAGTCTTGGGAGGATTGTTGTGATTATTGCCGCATAGGCTTGTACCACCTTTACTTCGGTATTTATATTAAACTCTGCTTTACAAATATCATGCTTAACTGGTTTAACTATTGTAAGTAACTGGCTTACCTAATCTTAAAGTCTAGATGTCATCACGACGCCTAAGGTGAGATTTTGAGTCGTGACAATATCGACCAAGGAAGAATAAGCAACGCATACGTTGTCTTGCCAACTTCAAGCTCATTAACAAGAATTATAGTTCAAGTTGGAGAAAGAAATATATCGATGAGACATTACATAAAAAGAAACTAATTGAAAAAAAAAAAAGGTTGGTGTGTGCATAGGAAATTTGCCAACGAAGTTGTACTCATTTCATCACAAGATCTTATAGAGATAATCCTCTTATAATTCAACAGGACTAGACTAGAATTCATATTGAATTTGAACCAGTATAAAAATATCACATGTCACGTTTACTTTTGTACTTTATTTATTTTTGTATATCTACTTACCTAGATAATCAACTAGTTATTGATCAGTACAGTCGACTAATATACAAAAGAGATATATTTCACCCCCTCTAGTACTTTTAGATATTTCTCTTTAAAATATTTAACTGGTATATTATTTTAAATATATTGCCAAAGCCTTATTGACGTTACATTTTGAGTAACCAAACTTACTTCTTACGTAATTATGATACAAATATGATTTTGTTATTACTTGCTAACTAGTCCAGCATGTATAGAATCTTACCAAAATTGCATCAGAAAGTTTTAGCATCCTTTGATTGCTTAAAATTTCTGAATAATTGTTTACGACTCTTAATTAAGAAAGACAAATTTTTGCTGATTCTAAAATGTTTTATGAAACTATTTCAATAATGTGCTTGATAAAAAATGAACCATATTCTAATAAATGTCAAAATCTACGTATATGGATAGTAACAATAATAATAATATATTAATGATGACGATGACCAACCAAATCTAGCTAAGAAAAGGGAAAATTTGTCGCATCCTTAGTTGTTTATTAAATCTGGTTGGCAATAAAACTAGTGATAGCAGTTGCTCCAATAAAATAATCTCTCATAGTTGTATTAACTTATGAAGATCACCAATTGTATTGTTTAAGGTACATTTGTAATTTGTAAATATTCGGGCCGTCCATACAATGACCTAATTTATCCCATGTAGATTAATAAATTTTTTGTTGATTGATCTGCATTTGAAAATAATTAAAACATTGTACATTTTTAGTTTTGAAGATATTTACTTATTCGTCTTTTCCATATATCCAATTGAAGGACATTTATATATATATATATATATATATATATATATATATATATGCACTATATTAAAAGCACGAAAGTACTTAGTTAAATGTCGTTCGTCTTTTTTACTCTTTGTAAGTACAATTTATGTTGGATAAATTTGTAATTATAATACAAAAAGGTATTTCGCGGAAACCAAAATTGAATTGCCTAACAATTTATGTCACTTTAGGTTTTAGCATTATATTCTTCTAACATAATTAGTGTCATTTTAGATTAGGATTCTTTAACCAGAATTGCGGAGCAATTAATGTTAGTCTGGATTTAATTTCTTTTATCATAATTAAAGCCACTTTTTGATCTTCTAGAATTCTAAATCAAAAGTAAATAAGGAACAACAATTAATGACACTAGGTTTAGTATTCTTTTAGTAGTACTTATAATAATTTCCGTAGGTTACAAAGTTAATTTTTTGTTGTCTAGAATTTTAAACCAAAACGAAATCAGAAGCAACATTTATTTTTGCTTTAGGCTTGGTATTCTTTTACCAAAATCGAACAAGAAGCATCAATTAATGTTAGTTTAGGTTTGCATCAATTAATGTTAGTTTAGGTTTAGTCTTCTTTTACTAAAATTGCCGAAGGACACACACAAAAAAAAAGTTAGGTTTTCTACAATTTTAAAATCACAACCATTTAGAATAAGGAGCTAAACACTCTATAAAAGGAGTCAGTATTTCATATTTTTTATCATAAAGTCTTGATAACGTGGACGTGTGCGGAGGTAATTTTTTTGTGCTTGTCGGTTTTGATTTTTATTTATGATATCCCATGTACCAATATCAGTTTAAAATTATCTTCAGTAAATAGTTTTTTACCCTTTTTCATTGAAGCTTAGTTAAAAAATCTATAATGTATGTCTTTTTGTTGTGTGTTGCACAAACTTTTTGGGTTAAACCTACATGAGTAGTCAAGTTTTTATTTTTCTTTATACCTGATTTTTAAGTTTTTTCCTCTTTTCTTAATATGTTTTTATAACTGAATGAGCGGTACTGATATCTATTTGATCTGAAATAGTATTTGCTAATGTATGTCTTTCTGTTGTGTGTTGCACGATTTTTGTTTGGTTAAACCTACATGAGTAGTCAAGTTTTATTTTTCTTCCTAATTTTTAAGTTTTTTCCTCTTTTCTTAATATTTTTTGTAATTGAATGAGTGGTATTGATATCTATTTGATCTGAAATAGTATTTGCTAAATAATTAAATATATATAAATATCAACTAAAATTTTAATTATTAAATTTTTCTTAATTATTTGAATTATGTTGAAAGTCCTAATATTTAGGACTTTAAACTCGATTAAATTTTAGTTTATATAATCTTTTTTCTTCTTTGAATTGTGTTCTTTATTTGAAACCACTTTTTTGTATTAATAATTCTTATTTGTGTGGCAGACAATTCAAGACTCCTCTTGGTGATGACCATTCGCAGATAGATATTTTGGATACAAAGATAGATATGTAGGATACAAAGTCAAATACTCTATAGCCTACAGGTAAATAAAATTAGATAATATTTATTTTAATAGTTTTTTCGAAGAGATATATTACTCCTTCATGTATAAAATAAATTTGGAAAGAATTACTTCAGCAAATATAAAATCAAATGTGATAACTTTCTCAATATTAGTGTAATATATGTTATATTCTTTCATAATATACTTTATTTTAGACGTATATTAACTCATCTGTGATTTTAAATCACATTTTGTAACCTTTTATATCGTGAATATTTTTTTAGAGATATAGAATGCTTTTAGTAAACTAGGGAATCGCTCCACCGAGAAAGCATGCAGGTGGTTTGAACCTACGACCTCCCATTTGGGGATTTCCTGCTCAATCAACTTGGCCACCCTTGTGGGTATGACCTGATTGTCACATTTTATATGTATCATGTACCACCGGCCACATTTTATGAGTAAATGATCAAATAATTCAGTTGAAAAGACTTGAATATATGACGATGCATGTCCGAAGAATATCTTCAATTTTAAGCCACTAAATTTTATTAAAATTTGAAAATTTAAGGAGCCTAGTAGGTGAAATAAAGAAAATAAAATAATATTCATTAAACATGTCTTGAAATATAAACTTTTGTTCTTTGATGGTCAAAACTTCGAGTAATATGATGGATTATTAAAGAATATTAAATGTCAATTTGTTAGACCGACTTGACTTGCATGAAAAGTAATCACTAAGATTGAAGAATAGAAAAAATAAATATAAAATTAAATAAATAAAATTCATAGCTAATCGTAGGGGCGCAATAAAATTGATAGTCTAAAGTCAAACTATAATAAGAGACCTTAAAGTTTTTCATGAAATTCATGTACTAACGAGAAAAATTTAAAAAGTTTTACTTTAACGTTTATGAATCAATCAAAAGAGATAAGAAAAATAGTTATTTTAGAAAAAGTAAATTGACGTTGAAAAGTTAAATCATTAGAAGTATAAAAATAAATATACGTAGATTAGGAAAAATAACACTTGAAGAGGGAGATAAAAGTATTAGGTAATTAATAAGAGAAGAAAACTTTATCATAATTTATTCACTCATTCAAATAACCTTAACCAAATCCAAAAAAGCATATAATTTAAAAAATATTTTACCAAGGATTATATGATATATATAACACTTAATGCTTGGAATAGTATTTTTACACCAAGAACGTTGTCTATAAAGAGATATTAGATCAGATATAAAAATATAACATATCATAATTTTCTTCGTACAATAAAATATATATAAATACAAAAATTATATAATTAACCTACCTAAATTCTTAATCTTTGCAAGTTCAGAAGATATCTAATAAATCTGCATTCAACTATTTTGTCAATAATATTTATTTTTTAATTAAATGAATGTTGCACTATTTCAATGCCAATTGGTATTACAAATAATTATTTTTACTCTAAATTTTATACACTTATTTATTGATAACCGCGAAAAATACGTATTAACGCACGTACACTAAATCTAATATATATATATA
>AWOL01S0007691.1:366144-387319 GCA_000715115.1 Nicotiana otophora
TATATATATATATATATATATTATGCTAAAGTCGAAGGAAAGCTACTTTGATATTATAAAATTCGTGACTGAAATTTGAGAGAGACGTGAAAGCAAAAGCCGAGGGTAAATTCTGAAACTGGACAATCAATACAGATTTCCTAAATCCCAAATAAAGAGGAAAACATTTGAGTCCATAAATAAGGAGAGAAATTTGAAGCGGAGAGCCAAAGAAAAGAAAAGAAAAGAACATAACAAGTTGAGTTTATACTTTATACGTTGTCATAGAGGGCAACATACATAGAATATTCACATCACAGAAAGAGAAAGGACATGAAGAGGAGGTTAAAAGAGAGGAAGAATAGCGTACCGAAAAGGCTACTTTTATAAGCCACTCACTGCTATTTTCTCTTTCCCCTCTCAACATTTGTTTTTTTCTTTTGGTTTGTTATTCGACTAAATTATACACCACCTTTTCTCATTTAAGTATGGTTCTTCTTCCTCTTTTCCCTATGCCTACCTAATGCTAATGGCATGGGTTGCTCTGATGGTAAGTATCCTCCACTTCCAACCAAGAGGTTGTGAGTTCGAGTCACCCCAAGAGCAAGGTGGGGAGTTCTTGGAGGGAAGGATGCCGAGGATCATTTGGAAACAGCCTCTCTATCCCAGGGTAGGGGTAAGGTCTGCGTACACACTACCCTCCCCAGACCCCACTAGTGGGATTAGACTGGGTCGTTGTTGTTGTTGTTGTACCTAATGCTAATGGCCCCATTGCCCACTCCCCTAAAATCCAATTATCTCATCAACCTCTTGCTTCTCTGTCTCAGCCTTTTCGTTCACCCGACACGCATTGATTGCAAAAGTACAATTCAACCTTTTCCTTTCTTAACTTGAACTTACCTTCTTGCCCTTCGTTTCATTTGAAGTATTTTGTTTTTAATCAAATAAATTTTTACTTGAACCTTACGTTATATGTATAGACAAAGTTGAATGAGAAAGTTTCTGACTTTCGTGATATAAATAATGTTTAAGTGATTTTTTTTATTAAAAAGTTTAACTTAATAATTTAATGCAATAAAGTGAAAAATAAGTGACCATCTATGGAATTAGCTCACATCTGTCTCTCTGATTTTTTACTAGACGTATACTTGTGACTTAATATCCAACTTCATAATATAACACTTTTGTATATAATTTGCAGCCTTGTTGACTTCTCATTCCTAAGAAAAAGAAATCTCCTTAAAATGAATTTTTAAAATGAAAATTTAAAGCAGTTAGATTTACGTCTCTGTTAACATTTATTGCCATAACAATTTGAAATGTAACAACAAAAACTAGAATAATTTGAACAAATGCAATTATGTTGCTGTAGGAAATTGACTTCTTTTGTGGCGAATATGAGGAACAAGAAGAAAGGGAAGCAAAACTTTTATGTTTGGATGACCAAAACTATTTACACTTGCCAATTTTTAATCACAGGGGATTATTTGGATAAAAATATTCACATTATTGCTATAATATATCAAAGTGTCCACCTGTTTAACGTCATCTATATGCATATACGTATCTGTTCGCAGTGGCGGAAGCACGTACACTAAAGGGGTGTCAACCGACACTCATTCGCCGGAAAATTACAATGTATAGCTAGGTAATTTTTAAAAACAATATATATATATATATACACTATATAATGACACTCATTGACTTCTTGATGAGTTTATTTCTTTATGTTTTGACTTCCCTTAATGAAAATCTTGGCTCTGCCACTGTGTGTTCGTTCCCCTAACTTCAGTTTAATATCAAATATCTCTTCAAAAATTAGGAAACTATTATTAGAACTATTAATGAACATAAGATATGAATTCACAATAATTACATAGTACTCTCTTCGTTCCAGTTTATGTGAACCTATTTCCTTTTTGGTGCGTTCCAAAAAGAATGACCCCTTTCTAAATTTGGAAACAATTTAGCTTAAACTTTCAATTCTACCCTTAATGAGAAGTTTTTATAACTACACAAATACTCTGGACCCCTTTTTAACTTGTTTAGGACCACAAATTCAAAAAGTCTTTATTTTTCTTAAATTACGTGCATAGTCAAACAAGTTCACATAAATTAGAACGGAGAGAATATAATAATATGTATAAGTATAGGAAACAACCTCTCAACCTTCACAAGGTAGGGGTAAGGTCTGCGTACACTCTATTCCTCAGACCCTACTTTTTGAGATTAGACTAGATTTGTTGTTGTTGTAGTAGTAATACGGAAGCATAACCCGACACTTTCTTCCCAAGTATGTCTTAGTTATGACTTGAACTATGACATGAACTTAATTCTTATGGTAATGTGGTGGTCTGAAAATGTTATTCTGAGAGATATAAATAAGTGCTTTTTAGAATAAGAGAGGTGCTTTACTAGCTTTAACATAAACCTGTCACTAACTACCAATCGTAATAGGTAAACCTGTCATTAACTGCCGAGCGTAATAGAGGTACACATTCAATCAATTTGTCAAGTTAATCTAGTTTGCTTTGTGGATAAATAAACTGGTGATCGAGTTGAATTGAACTTGGTTAGAATTGATCTCAAACTAATTAAGATCTGAATTGTGCCCTTCCCTTGCAAACCTTGTTATATTTTACCCAACTAAAATAAAAATATTCAATGTTTTCAAATTTATAGATCATCAATAATAATCAAGATATCCGTAAAATGTAGTAAAGTTTCCTAATGCTGATGTCAAATGAAACCAATTTAAGAGTGAACTCACAATTTGGAATAATTTGGTTTACCCTGTAGCTTGCGCATCTTCTATTTGACATTCATTCTTGCTGGGGAGTGCGCTCTCTCTCTCTATCTCTCTCATTTATATAAGTTAAGAGTGATAAGAGTAAGAGCAATCGGAATAAGAGCAATCGGTTCAATGATTGTTATTCTACTTGTTCTTATAATATCTCCATCGAAATAGAACAAATCTTAATACTCCATTTTTTTAATCTAAACCCGAAAAAGCCCACATCTTTATAGATCGGGACTAGAATTGGTGCAAGCATAAGCTTTAGGGACAGAAATGAACATGAGTAATTAAATCTTTGTGAACGAAATAAAAAGTTTCTAAACTTGAATAGAAAACATTAATATTCTCAACATTTCATGAGTGGTCATTCAATTTTGTGTTCATTACGAAAAAATTATTTTTCTTCTTTTTGTTACATAAAAATTATTCAACTTTGTGTTAATTATTCAAAAGTTACTTTTCTTTCTTTTGTTACAGAAAAAATATTTTAGCTCTATTTATCACAAAATTCATATTGGCCAGATTTTATAATATTTCTACTTGAAAAGTCTATTATGCTATTGATATTATAAATTCTTTTATTTATGTAACACCTTCTATATTATATACTATATAATATATTTTTACCTAGGTATTTTACTTATAATTAAATAATTTTATATTATTTTATTTATTATTTTTATAATATATCCATACATTTAATTTTTCCATGGAACTCAATTTGTTTAATCATATTCAAACATGAACATATTTTAAATATAAAAACAATAAAAAAATATTTATTTGAAATAAGAAAAATAGATTTGTTTAGCAAATGATAGTTTTTTTTATAGTTAATAAGAATTTTAGAAAAAGTTTCAAAAATATTTGTGTTTAATATTGAGATTTTTAAAACTTTATCAGTTAATATTATTTATTTGAAAGTATTAATCTGATATATCATTGTTCTATATGTAAGTATTTTATGTATTGGATAAATGGGCATGGCTTAACTGATAAATCAGTGAGCTTTGGTTTTATAATTTTTATTAAAAATATTTCATTAAGCATGGTTAAGAATATGGACTTGAGATTTGTTCACGGTAATGTTATCGACAAATTTAATAATGCTACTTATATATCTTAAAAATTAATGTTAAGAAAAAATTAAATGTACGAATATATTATAAAATAATATTAAGTTATTTTAACTATAAGTAAAATACTTGAGTAAAAGTATAGTATATAGCATATAATATAGAAGGTGTTGCATAAATGAAATGATTTATAATGTCAAGGGTATAATAGACTTTTCAAGTGAAAGGTTTGTAAAATCTGGTCAAAGTGATTATTGTGATAAGTAGAGCATAATAAAATAATTTTTGTGTTACAAATTAAAAAAAGAAAATTGAATTTTTGGTAATTAATATAAAATTCAATGACTTTTACGGAAAAAACAAAGTTAGGCAATGAATATAAAGTTTACTATCATAACTAATTTGGAAGAAAATTTCACGTGCAATAAGATCCCGCGTGGTTCCTATTTAATTTATATCCCACTAAGACGGTCCCAATTTAATACTACTAGTGGAAACCTTCTTCAATTAGAAAAACCAAAAAAAGGGATAAGATCGGTAATGTCTATGTTCCTCCTAACTTCTATCCAACTTTTGCCTTTTAATTCTGATCCTTGTCTCTCTATCCCTTTGAATGACAACATAACTTTTTAGGCCATTAAAGTAATGGCGTAAAGTCCAAAGTCTTACAAACTCGAAATCTTCAACTTCCTATCCCACTCTTACACGTCCCCTACCCTTTTCGCCCTCAAATGAACAACTCCGCCACCACCGCCGCTGCCGGAGCTGCCATTAAACGCCGAAAGAATCATTATCATCAGTCCTTGATTCCTGGACTTCCTGATGATATAGCTCAAATTTGCCTCTCTCTTGTACAACAACCTTTGACTCTTTACTCCGTTTGTAAATCTTGGCGCCGGCTTCTTTATTCTCCTTCTTTCCCCCCCTTTTTATCTATCTATTCGTTATTGAAACCTTCACAATCTAAGGAGAAAACAAATCAATATGAGGATTCTGTCGAATTCGCCAACTTCGATCCGATTTCATCCAAATGGCACTTACTTCCTCCTCCACCTCTTGAACCGCATCTTCATCTCCTGCTTCGTCACCCTTCTTTCATCTCCCGTCACCTCCCGATTCAATCGGTGAGCGTTTTTGGCAAATTTGTCCTCCTCGCCGCAACCGCTGACCATCTATTGCCGGCCTTATCTCGGCCCCTTGTTTTCAATCCGCTCAGCCGAAAATGGACTTACGGTCCCCCACTCGCCACACCGCGACGGTGGTGTGCTGCTGGTGCGTCACGCGGCGTGGTTTACGTTGCAAGTGGGATTGGTTCCCACTACAACCAAGAGGTAGCTCGATCGGTTGAGAAGTGGGACCTGAAAAGTAACAACAGCTATGGTTACAGCTGTAACCACCATCACGATAAAAACAAGGGTACTAAAAGGGGATGGAAATGGGAGAAAATGGGCGGTCTTAAGGATGGGAAGTTCAGTAGGGAAGCGATTGAAGCAGTGGGTTGGAGAGGGAAGCTGTGTATGGTGAACGTGAAAGGCAATGCTGCAAAGGAAGGAATCATCTACGACGTTGAAAAGGACACGTGGCAGGAGATGCCGGAGGGGATGCTAGTGGGTTGGAGAGGTCCGGCGGCGGCGATGGAGGAGGAAATTATTTACATGGTGGATGAATCTAAAGGAGCATTGAGAAAGTATTATCCAGGAAATGACAGTTGGGTGGAGATTTTGGAGAATGAGATGCTTAAAGGTGCACAACATATGGCGGCTGCCGGCGGTAGAGTATGCGTGGTTCGCAGCGGCGGTGATGGTATTGCGGTTGTGGATGTGGTGGCCAAGCCGCCGAGTTTGGTGGTGGTGGAAACTCCGTTGGGGTTTCAGGTTTTGGACGTACATATTTTGCCAAGAATGAGCCAACTGGATTCTGAATCACAATGAGATGACGAATATTGAATAGTTTTTGTTTTCTTGTATTTTCCAAATTGTTCATTATTTTCAGATAAATTTTGGATACTTGTCGACTTTTTGTTGGTTCTTTTTTCCTTTTTGTTTAGGTGGGAAAAAATATACGTATACAATTGAGTAAAAGCCCAAAATCATATATGGTCTTTCGCTTTAGACTCAAAGTCATATATATTCTTTCACATGGAGCACTAATAGTACATTTAATTTAACAAAGTGGTGCACTTTTAGTCATAACACTGAGAAACAACTCAAAAAATACATGATCTTTGGCTTTAGACTCAAAGTCATACATATTCTTCCACATGGAGCACTAATAGTCCATTTACTTTAACAAAGTGGTGCACTTTTAGTCATAACACTAAACACATTTTAATTTTTAACAAAAATTTAGGATTTGACAAAATATTTGTTCCCTTTATTTTCTTGTTTACCGAAAGAAATAAAGATGATCGATTTATCTAGATAGTAAATAGTAAATATACATAGAATTTATTTACTATTTATCTATTTACTATACATAAAATATACATTTTACTAAGAAATGTTAAACACCGTTAATTTTTATTTGCAATAATTTTTATCTAGATAACCTCAAATGTTATCTAGATTTTTTATTATATACATAATATTTACTATACGATGACATAAAATAAATATATATTTATTAGATTTTTTTATTTTAAGGGAGTCAACGTATAGTAAATATACATAAAATAAAAATAAATATTATGTATATAATAAAAACTCTAGATAACATTTGAGGTTATCTAGATAAAAATTATTGCAAATAAAAATTAACGGTGTTTAATATTTCTTAGTAAAATGTATATTTTACGTATAGTAAATAGATAAATAGTAAATAAATTCTATGTATATTTACTATTTGCTATCTAGATAAATCTGTCATCTTTATTTCTTTCGGTAAACAAGAAAATAAAGGAACATATATTTTGTCAGATCTTAGATTTCTGTTAAAAATTAAAATGTGTTTAATGTTATGACTAAAAGTGCACCACTTTGTTAAAGTAAATGGACTATTAGTGCTCCATGTGGAAGAATATGTATGACTNATAAAGTAAATGGACTATTAGTGCTACATGTGGAAGAATATGTATGACTTTGAGTTTAAAGCCAAAGATAATGTATTGTTTGGGATTTTTTCTCAGTGTTATGACTAAAAGTGCACCACTTTGTTAAAGTAAATGTACTATTAGTGCTCCATGTGAAAGAATATGTATGACTTTGAGTTTAAAGCCAAAGATAATGTATTGTTTGGGATTTTTTCTCAGTGTTATGACTAAAAGTGCACCACTTTGTTAAAGTAAATGTACTATTAGTGCTCCATGTGAAAGAATATGTATGACTTTAAGTCTAAAGCCAAAGATCATGTATGGTTTTGGGCTTTTCCTCTATAAAATTTAACACAAATTCTCACCATAGAACAATATGAAAATCTTTTGAGGTTCGTTTACATATGTTGAAAAAGTAAATCTAGTGAAAGTCCAGAGGCGGATGCAGTGTATAGGTATCGGTTCAACTGAACCCATTATTTTTAATATCGAGTATCAACTTAAAAATTCATTGAAATTTTAACAAATAGTAAATATGAATTCATAACTTTAATTACGCCATCTTGGATCCGCCTTTGAGTGGTGCTGCATATATGAGTTTGATTATGGCGGTGATACTGTTAAATATTTTTTTCATTGATTTACATAATGACAATAGGAATTCTTCTTGTGTTCATTGAGGCTCGTGATTTTTGCATGAGATTGTACTCGTCAAGCAAATGAATCTCCAAATTGCTATTTGGTTGTATATTGACAATCTAAGAATAGGCTTCTACCCCAGAGAAAGGCAACTAGAGCTATGCCATAAACTAATCCTACTTTTGTTTGTTCAAAGCCTCTAGTTTTTTTATTTTAAATTTCAAACAATAACAATAGTTACGCTCTTAATCTCAAGTTAGTTGAGGTCTAATTACATGAATTTTCTGTAATTATGTGCTTAGTTAATTAGATATGTAATCAGTGTCTTTTACATTTTCTATTCTCATAATTTTTAATAGGCAAAATACATAGCCGGCCCGTTAAAGTTATTCACACTTTCCAGAATTACATTTTATCTTAAGTAGTTTCATTGAATACTCTAACCATATTTAAAATGTATCATATAGACACAACTTCGTGACGTAGCATAGTGCGTGATTTCTCAGAGCGTAAGAGATCAATTTTATCTTTTTAAAATTCATTTCTCTTTCTTTTTCCTCCTACTCTTTAACAAACCATCACCTTCCCCTCTCTCTCCACTAATCCACCACCATCCACCTTATTGTCTTAGCTCTCATTGCCGGACTAAATAGAGATTGCCTGAAAACCTCCAAACACGTGTCCGTTGCAATTTGAATAATTGCCACATAAAGAGGCCAAACGAAAAGGCTTAAAAATGACTCTAATTAGAGCATGTGAAATGAACTGGAACTGGAACTGGAAAAATCAAAAGCACGTGGGCTATGAAAATAAATGAATAACGAAAATGGATAAAAAAACTGTGAAAGCAAACAAATTTGAGCTTAGCGGTCGACAACATGGTTATTGAGCTTTCTACGAAAATACCAAAGCTAATACTTCTAATATGTCAATCAAGAGATCTGCAAAATCTTCGAGATTTTTTTGGATTTAGCTATGGATATTTGAGGAGAAACGAGAGTGAGTTGCAGTGGTCGGCGTTCGCGATCAATTTCCTCTAAGATGTTTCATGAATTAGGAGGAGATTCAGCTGTATCAGTGGAACGGCGGCGACGACCACTTTTATCGGCCCAAGATTCGTCATCACGACTGGGTTTGAAAGACGGCGCAACTCGCAGTGGTTGACAACGGAATGTGGGGCGGTTTGTTGATATTGCTTATGTGGGTTCGTGAACCTCCTTGTGCTGACTGTGTATAAGTTGCAGACGGGACTTTGCCGAAAAGCACCGAGGAGGAAACGCCGACGTCAACTGATGAAGAAAGGGCTTTCGGTAGCTTTCGATACTATAAAGTCCCATAAATTTCTAGCTTAAACGTTTTATAATTACAGATTTAATAACGTAATTAAGGTCTTCGAATAGTATAAGGACCTACACGATCTAAACGGGTGCTTGGAACTATACCAATGGACACATGGTATGACTTCCTAAAAGAAAAAGAAAAGAAAGAGAAAGAAATTATTGAATGGACCAATTACAAAACAAGTTGGGCCAAACTCAAAGTGCCAATAATATGTCTTCACGTTAAAAACCTAGCGGCAACCAACATATGACCTTTTAACAATTGAATCTTAAGCTAAAGGATTGAAAACAGAGGGTTAGTTCATCCGCTGAAAAACTAGAAACCAACAAAGTTCTTGGCACCCATCTCAATCGTCGAACTGTAAGAAACTTTCCTTTCTTTTTTAGTTTTCTTCCTTATTTTCTTTCTTTAATCAATAAGATTATTGGGATGATAAATTTAGTTGTAAATAAAAGTTAGAGTTTGAGTGGTGAAGTGAGAAATTGGTATGTAATTGTGAGTTGGTAGAGCAGATGTGAAAGAAATCCCTAGTGGATAAAAGATATCCATGTCAAAGCAAAAGGATGGATCTACTGGTGATATTAGAAACTTTATATATCTATTCCACTTTCACGTTCTTAACTAAATACTATAGCAAGGAAGCAACTTTATCTAACCTTAAGCAATTTAAAGCTTAAAACTTTTTGTTCCTTCTTTACTTCAAGTTTTTATCAACTATGTCTAGAAGAGTTTGATAGTCACTTAGAACTAATTCTAATAACTGAAATGCAATAGTGAATTCGGTGATCAAATTTACATAGAAGGATTATCCATTTGGTTAAAGAGACCATTAAAAAAATAGAAAATATTTCAAACAAAATATCCTTAGGAATTGGATCAAGTGTACCAATGCCCAAACAGAAATAATATTACAGAGCTTGGTAGTGGCATATTGAATTGAGGAATGGAACTTAATAGTTATGAATTGACATGGTTAATCCTATCATCGTAGATTGTGTGTTGATTAACACTCGTGGAACTGCCATCCTGCGTCAATACTGTACCAAGCCCAATATGCGATGCATCACAATACACGATATAGGATCCTGAACTCGTGGGTAATACCAATACCAGAATTGTAGTCAAGGCAGTCTTGAGCTTCTAAAAGCTGAACTCACACTCATCAGACCATCTGAATGGTCAATCTAGTCAATGGGGCTGCGATGGATGAAAACTCCTCCACGAACGGGCGATAATAACCCACCAAACCCAGGAAGCTCCGAATCTCTGTAGGTTAAGTAAGTCTAGGCTAGTTTTGAACTGCCTCAATATTCTTAAGATCCACTTCAATGCCCTCGGCAGATACAACATGTCCCAAAAAGGCAACCGAGTCCAACCAAAACTCACACTTTGAAAACTTGGTGTACAACTGACTATCTCTTAGGGTCTGAAGTATCACCTGAAGATGCTGCTCATGCTTCTCTCGACTGCGGGAGTAGATCAAGATATCATCAATGAAGACAATCATAAAAGAATCCAACTAGGGCTTAAATACCCGATTCATCAAATCAATAAATGTTGTTGGGGCATTTGTCAAGCTAAATGACATCACTAGGAACTCATAATGTCCGTACTGAGTTCGAAAAGCTATCTTAGGGACATCCGATGCCCTAATCTTCAACTGGTGGTAGCCAAATTACAAATCAATCTACGAAAACACTTTGGTACCCTGAAGCTGATCAAATAAGTCATCAATCCTCGACAACATATACTTGTTCTTGATGATGACTTTGTTCAACTGCCGATGATCTATACACATCCTCATCGAACCATCTATCTTCTTCACAAACAACACTGGTGTACCCCACGTCGAGACACTAGGTCTAATGAATCCTTTATCAAGCAAATCTTGCAATTGCTCCTTCAGTTCCTTCAACTCACGTGGAGCCATATAATATGGTGGAATATAAATGGACTGAGTTCCTCGAGCCAAGTCAATACAAAAATCAATAACCCTGTCGGGTGGCATCCCCGACAGATCTGCAGGAAACACCACTGGAAACTCATGCACAACATGTACTGAATCCATAGAAGGAATCTTCGTACTAGAATCACGAACATAGGCCAAATATGCTAGACATCCCTTCTCGACCATATGTCGAGCCTTCACATAAGAAATAATTTTTCTAGTAGAATGGCCAGGAGTCTCCCTCCACTCTAATCGGGGCAACTCCGACATGGCTAAGGTCACCGTGTTAGCACGGCAGTCCAATATAACATGAAAAGATGATAGCCAATCCATTTCCAAAATAACATCAAAGTCCCCCATATCAAGAAGTAGGAGATCTTCACTAGTCTCAAGGCTCCCGATAGAAACCACACACGAGCGATAAACACGATCTACAATAAACCTCCTCACACTCTCTCTATCTGTAGGAATCAACATAGATGCATGATGGGCTAGGTCCACAAATCTGGTCTCGTACAGGGTGACGGTCATGCAACCCTGCTGAAGGTGCTCAAACTGCCTATGGTACAAAGTGAAAGGAATAAACTTCTCAAGAAATAGCTGCAAACTTTGATCCCAGGTAGGTGAAGGTGAACCGGCTGGTCTGCCCAGCTCAAAATCTTGCCACCACCTCTAAGCATAACGGGTCATCTGGAACACTACAAAGTCAACCCCATTAGTCTCAACAATACCCATGCTGCGCAATACCTTGTGGCAACGGTCCAAGTAATCCTGTGGGTCGTTAGAGGGTGCACCGCTATAATGAACATGAAAGAGCTTGGTGAACTTATCCAACCTGATCAATCCCTTAGAAGACATCACGAGCCTCTCCCCGGGTTGTGTAGCAACTACGGGTTGAACTACCCTAAATACGGGAGCTGCCAGAGTCAGGTATAGGGGAGCCATCTGCTTCAGAGTATGAGTGGCGGGAGTCTGTGCTCCTCCCCCAGCCTAAGAGACGGTTAGTGCCACAGAAAATTCTCCGGTCTGAGCCACACTCTCCAAGAGTCCAACCAAGCGGACTAGAGCATACTGAAGTACGAGAGTGGCTATGAATCCTTCTGGAACCTGAGCGGGTTCGACTGGTGCAGTCTGAACTGGGACCTCCTCCTCATGGTCAAGTTGAGGTTTCACCATGGGTGCTGCTGCTGCTCGTGCTCTAAGCTGAGCTATGGATTTGCCTCGGCCCCGGCCACTACCCCGGGTAGTGGCTGCAACAGGGGGCTCTAGCTCTTGCCCGGTTGTAGACGCTGTGCGAGTTCTCACCATCTGCAATAGATCAAGAGTAGAATGGTTTAAACTTCAATAATGGAAATAAACCGCACGATAGAGAAAGAAAGAAGTGAAATATTCCTAAAGCCCTATAGCCTCTAAAAGATAAGTACAGACGTCTCTGTACCGATCCTCCAGACTCTACAAAGCTTGCTCATGACTCGTAAGACCTAGTCAACCTAGTGCTTTGATACCAACTTGTAACGGCCTAGAATTCCACCCTCAGGACAGTGATGGTGCCTAACATTTCACTTGCTAGGCAAGCCAACGTTAGCTATAATTATTAATCATTTTTAACAATTCAAATCAAATGATAGCAATAAAACTGAATAGTCTGAAATAAGTGATAAACTAATAAATGACGTAATCCAAATACAATCCCAGAAACTAGTTTCACAAATACATGAGCGTTTAGATTACTACAGATAATAGTCTGAATAAAACATATCTGTCTGAATCAAAATAAACAGCAAATATGACATAAAAGGGGACTTCAGGGCTGCGGACGTCGTGCAGCTATACCTCAAGTCTCCGCTGATAGCTGGATATGGGCAATCTCATTCAGCGTTGCTCGGACACATTCCGATATCTGCACAAAAAGTGTAGAGTATAGTATGAGTACAACCGACCCCATGTACTCTGTAAGTGCCGAGCCTAACCTCGATGAAGTAGTGACAAGTCTAAGGCAGGTAACTTACAATAACGTGTACGCAATAATAATGATAACAAAAAAAATAGGAAATGGAAGTAAAAAAGTTAACACAAAAACGAACTGAAAATCCAACTACCAGAGAGCCCAGAATAACAAGCCTCATAAACTCATCTCAAAATACCAAGGCAAATCCAACAGTCACAAACAATTACAACATATACAATCCGTTGCGGCGCGCAACCCAATCCTACCATATCATCTTTTGTCAATATCATAATTCGTCCTTATTCCGCCATTTCAATTCATTACCTTTCAATTTCCGTTACGGCGTACAACCCCGCTCCCCAAGCAATTTCAATCAACAATAGAAATTCAACAACCAAAATTTACAAGAATTTCTACATCAAGAGAGTACTGTACGAGGTAATGAAGAATCACATAATAATCAAAGAATCTCTAACAACTCGAATGTCTCAACCTTTCCAATTCATCGGTATATATTAATTATACAACTCATACAAGTGAAACTATGTCATAGAAAGCATTAAATATTACAAAACTATAAGGCAAGTAGGACATATGAAAATTTAGATATGCAAGTAAAGCAAGTAGAGACAAGTAGAAAACAAGCTTGGAATCATAGAAGGGACGGACAATTTAATACAAGAATAGCAATTATGGCATATAAGTCAATAAAATATGTAGCAATTAAGGCGTGAAACAAGATATATCATGAAGTAACGAAAACATGGAAGTATGTATCATAACGACGTATATACACTCGTCACCTCACATATATGTTGTTTCTCATATAATTCACATAACACGTAGTTCAAGGTTTCCTAATTCCCTCGAATCAAGGTTAAACCCAACACATACCTCACTCCGCAACTTAAGTAATCAATCAACCACGACCTTGCCTTTAGAACAAGCCTCCAAACTAACCAAATCTAGTAAATTATTAACCAAATGATTCAAAATAAGCTTTAGAAACTACCTACAAATGAAAGAGGTTCAATTTTGATCATTTTAGAAAAAAGTCAACAAAAGTCAACCTCATGCTCGCTTGGTCAAAACCCGATTTCAGACCAAAACCCGATTACCCATTCACCTTTGAGTCTGGTTATATGATTTGTTTCGAAATCTAACCTCAATTCGAGGTCTAAATCTCAATTTTAAAAAAAAAACTTTTATTCCACCCAAATCCCTAATTTCTACCATGAAAATCCTAAATTTAATGTTAAAATCTCATTAAATATAATGGGTTATTAAAAGGAAATGGATTAAAGTCACTTACCAATGAATTGGGGAAGAAACATCTCTTGGAAAATTGCCTCTAGAGTGTTTAGAGTTGACAAATGGTGTGAAATGAGTTAAGTCCTGTTTTCTCCCTCTTTTACCCGGCTGCAGGTGTTGCAATTATGATGTCATGTTCGCAATTGCAAACATCGCAAATGCGAGACAAGGGTTGCAAAAGCGAACCCTGCCTTAGGGCCACAAAAGTCGTAAATGCGACAAAATGATCGCAAATGCGAAGTTGCCACCTTCGCAAATACGACCAGCATCTTCGCAATTGCGAAGAAATACTGTTTTTTCCAGACATCGCAAATGCAACCAAGTGATCGCAAATGTGATCCTGAGCTGTTCGCCATTACTGTGAACCATTTCCTCGCAAATGCGAGGTTACCCAGTCCCATGCCCTGCTCACAAATGCGAACACTTATTCGTAAAAGCGAGGCTCGCAATTGCTAGCCAGACCTCGCAAATGCAAGATCTGCAGCAGACACAAGCATCTTTGTAGTTGTGAAGGAATACTATTTTTTCCAGGCATCGCAACTGCAACCAAGTGATCGCAAATACGATTGTGAGCTGTTTGCAATTATTGCGAACCATTTCCTCGCAAATGCGAGGTTACCCAATCCCATGCCCTGCTCACAAATGCGAACTCTTGTTCGTAAAAATGACCTCGCAAATGCAAGATATACAGCAGACACCAAAGCTGGTATTGCTCCGGCAATCTTCACAGTAGCAAAACTCATCTGAAACACGTATGAAACTCACCCGAGCCCCTCGGGCTCCAAACCAAACATGTACACAAGTGTAATAATATCATACGAACTTGATCTCGCAATCAAATCACCAAAAATAACATCTAAATCTACAAATCAATCCTCAAAATGAATGAAATTTCAAAGTAAAACTCAAGAACACTACAATCACATATAAGAGTCCGAATTATGTCAAATCAATTCTGAATTGCACCAAATTTTGCAGACAAGTTTCAAATAGCAATACGAACGTATTCAAAGTTTTAACATCAAAATCCAAATCCGTTAGCTAAGAAGTCAACTTACGGTTAAACTTAGTAAATTTTCAAACTTTCAAAATACTAGTTTTCGGATAAATAAACAAGTCAAATCAATTTAGGGACCTCCAATTTCAATTCCGGACATATGACCAAGTCCAAAATCATGATACAGACATACCGAAATTGTCAAAACACCAATAAGAGGTCATTTTCAAAAAATGTTAACCGTGGTAAACTCAAATTATTTTTAAAGTCAAGACGTATGTTTTGTTTTAAAATTTTCACTTAAAAGATTTTTAAATACCGACACAGACCACGCATGCAAACCAAGAAACATCAAACAAAGATAATAGAGGTCTCGGAACATATAATTAGGGGCTAATACTCAAAATGACCTATCGGGTCATCATACTATGGCGACACCATCTAGTGCAGTGGCCTCGGCCTTACTAGGGAAAGCATATCAATGGGCCAGGTCTCCCCCTCTAGGACGCCCTCTAACTTATTGTCCTCCGCCTCTAACTGGCTGTGCTGGTGGAGTAGCAACTTGAGTGGAGCCTGTAGCCTGAGTATTCTGATGAAGCCCACCCCTCCGAATTTTGGGATAATCTCTGATGATGTGCCTAGTATTGCCACACTCATAACAACCCCTTTGTGGGTGTGGCTGCTGGTGTTGAGCCTGTGCCAAATAATTGGAATAAACGATGTGAGAACTCTGTGCAAGAGGTTCACTAAAAGATGACTTCCCCATATGAGTACCATGAGGTACCCGACTAGCTGGAGTACCACGGGTAGTCTGAAGTGCGGACTGGAATGGCTGGCTGACGAAGTATCGTGATTGGTCAGAGACTAAGAGTAGAACCCACAAAATCCTCCAGTTCCTCAAGGCCTTTTGGCCTCCCTACCCTCCCTCTCCTGAACCCGAACACTCTCTAACCTCTTGGAAATCTCCAAAACCTGCTGAAATGGAGTATCAATCTCCAACTCCCGATCCATGTTGAATCTAAGACCATAACTGAGCCCCTTGATAAACCTGCAAACTTGCTTTCTAACGGTAGAAACAAAAATAGGTGCATGATGGGATAACCCACTGAACCTGATGGCATACTCCAGCATCGCTATAGTGCCCGATGCAGCTGCTCAAACTCTGTACGGCATGCATCCCAGAGGGTCTGGGGAACACACATCCTAAAGAACATCTCTGAAAATTGAGCCCAAGTGAGTGGGTCTGCATCAGCTGGCCTACCCTCTTCATAAGCCTGCCACTACCTATACGCTGCTCCTGACAATTGAAATGTAGTAAAAGAAACTCCGCTCACCTCCACAATACACATGGTGTGGAGAATACGGTGACAGTTATCTAGAAAACCCTACGCATCCTCAGTAACTACGTCACTGAAAGTAGGAGGATCATACTTCTTGAACCTCTCAAGCCTCTTCTGCCCCTCTTCTGATGCCTCTATCCTAACCTCATGCTGAACTGTGATAACAGGATGTATTGGCATAACATCCGGTGTATGAACAACATGAACCTGCTGCTCTGGAGTACGGGTGGTAGGAGTTTGAGCTCCTTCCTTCGTCTGTGAAGTAGTTGGTACAACTGGGATCAATCCCACCTGAGCCAATGTACCACACATGCTCAGGAACTGCGCTAACATCTTCTGAAGTCCAGGGGTAGAAATAGGTGCCTCCGGTGCCTGTCCCCAAACCGGAACTATTGGAACCTCCTTTGCGGCTGTTGTGAAAGGTGCTCTAGCAGTATCACGTGCCCCTCCTCAGCCTCTACCCCGGCCTCTCACGGCTCTAGAGGGGGGCGTGAGTGTCTGCTCAACTGACGCGGTAGTGAGGTTCCTCACCATCTATGAGAGAATATAAATACAAAGGATCAAACTCCGAAATCAATAAATCCGCACGATAGGGATGAAAGAAGTGGAATTTTTCCTAATAGTTCTATAGCTTCTTGAAGATAAGTACAAACGTCTTCAAAAAAAAGGTACAGACGTCTCCGTACCGATCCGCAAGACTCTACTAAACTTGCTCGTGACTCATAGAACCTATGAACCAAGAACTCTGATACCAACATGTCACGACCCAAAATCTCGCCTTAGGCATCGTGATGGCACCTAGTCTCTAAGACTAGGTAAGCCGGTTACTCACAATAGTTAAACCAGTTAAGCATAATATTTTTAAAGCAGAGTTTAATATAAATACCGAAGTAAAAGTGATACAAGTCTACGCGGAAATAATCGCAACAATCCTCCCAAGACTAAATAGTACAGAATCACAAACTCTAGTTGAATATATAGAAATATCTCAAAAAATACAATATTGTTCGGATAGGAAATTAACAATACAATTCAAAGGAAAAAGGACTCCAAAGGACTGCGGGGATCAAGCAGCTTTACCTTGGATCCTCGCGATCAAAGAAGAAAACTCTGCATGAGTCCGTTATCTCCAATACCTAGATCTACACAAAAATGTGCGAAAGTATAGTATGAGTACACCACGGTCGGTACCCAGTAAGTATCAAGATTAACCTCGGTGGAGTAGTGACGAGGTAGAAGTTAAGATAGCTACTAGATATAATAACCTATGCAGTATATAAGTATAAATCTAATAATGGAAGCAAGAATCAGTAAATGGTAATAAGGAATAAACATGTATTAAAAACAGTAAAGTAATCAGAACACTGTTAAAGTACCAGTGAAACCAAATAAGGCAAACAAATGACTACCAAACAATCAGGCCGTTCTAAAAAAGGTTTACAACAAAATTACCTCGAGGTACCACTCCTCAAAACCACAAGCCACGAGTCCCAAATCATAAATCATATACACATGGCACCTTGTGCCCAATTTATCAATCACAATCAAACAGACAACTCACGTGCTCCACGAACAACTCACGTGCCAATAACTCAATCCGCCCGGCATGGACACATGCTCACTATCACAATCCACTGGCATAGTCACAGGCTCAATATCATAATCCGCCCGGCATGATCACATGCTCAATATCACAATCCACCCGGCGTGGTCACATGCTCAATATCACAATAAAAGCAGATATACAAGAATACATGTGCATGATCAATGAATGTCAAGTTTCATACTCCTAAACTAACATAATTGGCATGCTACGGTGTATGCATATGTGAGTGTACTATTACAGTCCAAGTCAACAAGTAATATCAAGACATCGAGTAGCTCAGTGAAAATAATGCAACAAGTCACGTAAGGTGTATGACACACTTAAGGAAAATAACGCCATCACATGAATATCTTCAATATTATGCCCCCATGCCGTCACAAATCATCCCTGGCATAGCCACTTTTATCTCTCCATATTGACAATATCATAATAGCTACTCGTATCGCTCTCCCCCAGATAATAACACAATAGCCTCCTGTATCACTCCGCCCAGACAATAACACAATAACCACCCGTATCACTCCTCCCAGACAATAACACAATAGCCACCTGTATCACTTCGCCCAGACAATATATCAATATCAACCCCTATCACTCCACATAATCAATAACAGTGAGATGCCACCCTTATGCTCCGCATAACAATAATTATCCACACAACAAATCTACATGTCCCAACAACACGACATATCAACAAGTGCCACAAGTGCCCATAGGCCACAACCTTTCCAAAATAACAATACCAATATCACCACAACAGATAGCCCGCGGCTCAACCACAATGTGTACAAGAATCTCAAAGCAATTAAATGAAAAGGAAAAATAACTCAATAATGAAAGATACTCCATTGAACAACAACTTCAACTAAAATAGGTTAATGTCTCTCAATAACTTCAACTTCAAATTTTAGTGTATAACATAAGCTAACAATGAAAGATATGACATGAAATCGCAACTACGTCTAAATGCAGGAGAATAACTCAACAACGAAGAGATATCGTGTAATAGCAACTTCAAATAAGAATCATTCAATAATAAAAGAGGTAACAACTTTTAATAAATATATTAGAGTAAACTTAACAAATAAATATAGAACACGTACTAACAAATTCAAATAATGCATGTACAAGTAAACTTTACACGGAGGATGTAACATGATATGCCAACTTCAATAAATTCATGAAAGAAGCCTAGGAGTCTAACCCGTCAAATACTATATTTAAGCATGATTACGCTCTTGTCACCTCGCGTATACATCTTTCATATAATTCAAATAATACAATCAACCCAATTCCTAAGGGGTAGCTCCCCCACACAAATTTAGGCAAGATTCTTACCTCAAAGAAGCTAAATCAATACTCTAAAATGACCTTCCCGTGTGAAACAATCTCTGGACGGCTCGAATCTAGCTAAAATAACTTTATATCATAAATAAAGTCATAGGAAATAATTTCGGATAATAAAGTTTCGATCTTCAATGAAAACCAAAAAGTCAACCCCGGGCCCGCACCTCAAAACTTGATAAAACTAACAAAATTCCAACATCCATTCCGATACAAGTCAAACCATACCAAAATCATCCAATTTCGACCTCAAATCAGCCTTCAAATTATCATTTTATGTTTTAGAAAGTATTTACAAAAATTCTCAATTTCTCCAATTCAAATCACTAATTTAATGATTAAAACAAAGATGGAATCATGACATATAACCAAATCCAAGTCAAGAATATATAACCCAATCAAAAGCATGAAAATTCCCTCCCAAATCACGCAAATCCGAGCTCTCTAACTCAAAAAGATATAAATAACAAAAGCCCGAGTACTTATAAGTCTGCCTAGGTATTTATTCAGCACGATCGCGGAATTACCTTCGCGATCGCGAAGACAAAACTCTACAACTGCCAAAACATTCTATCTAAACGCGAAAGGACAAGCGGGAACATGATGCCTAGCCAAACTGCGCGTATGCGAACGCGGCCAAGCTCCTGCGAACACGAAGGCTAAAAGGCATGATGGCCAATCGGTCTCCCCTACTACGCGAATGCGTAACCAAACCTGCAACTGCGAAGAGCTGATGTCCCAAGTTTCACGAACGAGGCCACTTATTCGCGAACAAGAAAAACAAATTATGCGTGCCTCCAAATTACCTTACACGAATGCGAAGAACGGGCCGCGTTCAAAATGAACAACATCATACACGAGCAAAACAGTAGTCCAAGACAAGAAGAAATGGTCTGAAATCCATCTGAAACACCCTCGGCCCTCGGGACCCTGTCCAAATACATCAACCAATCCAAAAATATAATGCGGACCTACTCGAGGCCTCAAATAACATCAGACAACATCAAAACTATGAATCACACCTCAATTCAACCCTAATGAACTAATAAACTTTCAACTTCTACAACTCGCGTCGAATTATATCATATCAACTCAGAATGACATCAAATTTTGCATGTAAGTCCCAAATGACACAACGGAGCTATACCAACTTCCGGAATCACAACTTATAGCTTCTTTTTAGGCCATCTATTATTATATTTCATCCATGTATCCATATGGGGTAGATTCGTAATGGGTAACTGTTAAATCGTGCTACAATGGGTTGGGTTAACTAATTTCTTTGTGTATACCATGTTGTCTATTAGATCTGAACAAGTAATTGCAAAACCTAGGTAAAAAGAAAGACCTGCTCATTTGTTTTTTGAAATTTGCAGCCGCACTTTAATTTGTGTGGTTCATAGTTTGAGTGGCTAGGTGAAGGAATGTTTTTTTGTAGCCGCACTTTAATTGTGAGGAATGCAGAATTCTTGGAGAGGTCGCACTGAGGTCTACACTGCCTATCAGAGAAGCCTTTACATGAAGTCTTATGTGTTTTTGCCTGTCACTTAGCTTTTCATTTTTGAGCATCCTAGGTAAGGTCTAGAACCATCCAAATAGAGGTCCAAAACCTCATAGACCATAGGTATGGGACGGGTTGTGCACAGATTAGAATTGAATTAAAACGCTTTAGGTAAACAACTTTAACATAGTAATCGGGTAACAGGAGATGATAATCTTTGCCAGCTGGATAATATGAGTAATTCTCTACCCTTAGGGAGTTGCGAAGTATTATATATATTGCACGGGGTGATCTTTTAGGCTAAAAACTTAGGACCTCCC
>AWOL01S0007691.1:388271-429902 GCA_000715115.1 Nicotiana otophora
TTTTCTTTATGTGTGGTTATTAGATCTAAATAATTGTATCGCTATATTTGTACTAAGACTTGTACAATCATGTTCTTTGACTTCTGAATTCCCTTTGTTTATTTGATCACCTAGTTTCAATGTAATCCACATAATCTTAAGTTTGGCCGGGACCCACAGTTGTGGACCTCGAAGAGTGCCTAACACCTTCTCTTTGAGGTAATTTGATCCCTTACCCGATCTTTGGTGGCGTTGACTAGTCAAACAGAGTTATTTGCAAATAGATTCCCTAGTGCACCTTAAAAAATCATTAGGTGGTGACTCTCCTCTTTTAATACCAATTTAAAAGAGTTGTCACAACATCGACTTTTACGAGAAAAAAGAGCACGATAATGAGTAGCTCCGTATGATGTATTTTGATTTATGTGAATCGTCGGTTTTGGTTTTCAGGTTATTCAGGACTGATTTGAAAGAATGAATCTCAACTAGGGAGCTTTAAATTTGAAAGAGTTGACCAAGTTTGAATTTTTAGTGTTTGACCTCTGATTGGAATTTAGATGGTTTCGATAGGCCTGTTGGATGATTCTGGACTTAGGAGCGCGTTTGAATTATGATTTGGAGGTCCGCAGTTGAATTTGGCTCGAAATGGCGAAAGTTGGAATTTTGGAAAGTTTGACCGGGAGTGAACTTTTTGATATCAGGGTCGGATTCTGATTCTGAAAGTTGGAGCAGGTCCGTAATGTCGAATGTGACGTGTGTGCAAAATTTGAGGTCAATCAGACATGATTTGATAGGTTTTGGCATCGGTTGTGGAAGTTTGAAGTTTCAAAGTTTATTGATTTTGAGTTGAGGTGTGATTCGTCGTTTGGATGTTGTTATGTGTAATTTGAGGCCTCGAGTAGGTCCGTGTTATGTTATTGGACTTGTTGATATATTCGGCCGGGGTCCCGAGTGGCTCGGGTGAGTTTCGGGCGAGGTACGAATCACTTTCGTTGCATAGTGCATTGCTGAAGGCTGCTTGTTCTGGTGTGATCGCACATGCGACTGGTATTGCGCATGTGCGATGGTCACAGAAGCGAGAAGAGGCTGGGTGAGGAAGACCACAGAAGCAGATTTCTTTAGCGCACTTGCGTGCGCAGATGCGATATTGGAAGCGCAGATGCAAAACTCTTCGCAGAAGCGGAATTTGATATCCACAGGTGCAGGGTTTGCTGGGCAAGGCTATTTTCGCAGAAGCGAAGTGTTTTTGCAGATGCGGTGGTCGCAGATGCGACGATCTATCCGCAAATGCGGAATCGCTGGGCAGAATGTTATAAGTTCGAGGGTTGGTCATTTTTATCACATATTGAGCTATGGACTACGGAATGGAGCGAATATTGGAGCAATTTTTATCACAGGAATGGAGCGAATATTGGAGCAATTTTTATCACAGGGGTAAGTGTTCTCTACTCGGTTTTGGTTATATTTCATGAATCTACCTTCATTTTTGGTGATTGGATTGTGAATTTTAAAGAGAAAATTGGGGGTTTTGGCCTAAAGTTTCGTAATGTGACTTTTTGCGTTATGAACGTCGAATTGGAGTCGGATTTGAGTGAAACTAGTATGGTTGGATTCGTAATTGAATGAGTTGGTGGATTTTATAAATTTGGTCGGGTTTCGAGGTGCGGGCCCGGATTGGGCTTTCTGCTGATTTTGGGCTTTTGATTCAAGATTTGATCTTGTTTTATCGGGAGTGGTTCCTTTAGCATTGTTTGATGTACTTGAGTTGTTTTTGGTTAGTTTCGAGCTGTTCGGTGGTCGAAACACGAGGGGTGACATCTTTGGAGCATCGCTTGGCTTGCTTGGCATTGGTATTAGCTTGTTCGAGGTAAGTAACTCTTCTAAACTTAGTGTTGAGGGTATGAAACCCTGTAATACGTGTTATGTGGTTGGTATTGAGGTGACGCACATGCTAGGTGACGGGCATGTGGGCGTGCACCATGTGAATTGGGACTCCGTTGTTTCCATGGCACTGAATAATGGCCCTATTTTGTTGATATCCGTGTTTTCACCATGTGATAAAGTAATTGAGCTTTCAATCATGCTAGATATCATGTTTAGGCTTTATGTCGATACTGTTGGGACCCATAGTGGTCGTTTCTTGCTGTCATCTTACTGATTGCACTGATATTTCGTACCCAGTCATATTCATGCATTCATATCATATCTTAGTCTCAGTTGTTATTTATTGATACATCATATCATTGGTTTCGGGCTAGTTTCATGACATTGTGAGCCCGTGAGTAAGACTGGAGAGATTGATGACTGAGTGAGGCCGAGAGCCTGATTATGAGTGACAGTTATGGGATCGGTCTGCACGCCGTAGCATGCTATATTAATTTATGCCTGAATCTGGCTTATGACAACGCTTGGGTTGTAGGAGTCCCTCCGGAGTCTGAACACCCCTAGTGAGCGCGGTTGATTATATTGAGGTATGGATCTTCCATGGACATGATTCTTGTCTGAAGCATTTATATACCTGGATATGGATCTTCTCCATGGGGCCAGATTGGCCTTCCTCGGTACTGAGTGACTGATGGTCAGTGATGTATATATTCCGGGATGGATCTTTCCTGGACCATATACAGTATCGAGTGGTTGAGCATTATGAGTGGAAAGTGTGAGATAGTGAGATTGAGTACTCTGAGAGTGTGAGTACATGATTAATCTTTGAGATACATGGCATTGGCATGCACACATGACATACAGGCATAGAGATGCATTTTTCCTCATGTTGTACGGTATCACATCATTTATGACTTTTTACACACATTGATATGTGTGCATAGAGAGGTATTTCACACTTGCTATCTGGAAAGAAAATAAAACATCTTATTTATTGTGGAAAGAATATTTGGAAAAATTACAATTTTCAAACTTACTCGTATTTTTGGCTTTTTCGGTAAAAAGATTTGGATTTTCACTGTGATACTTGAAAAGAAATGCCTATTTTTCTGGAACTGTGAACGAACTGAGCCTTTTATTCCTGAGATACTCTTTTGTTACTTGTACTATGTTGTTATGAACTGTTGTGGAATATTGGTGTTGGACCCGACCTTGTGTTAACTTGTCACTACTTTCAACCTAAGGTTAGGTTTGTTACTTATTGAGTACATGAGGTCGATTGTTCTCATACTACACTTCTGCACCTTGCGTGTAGATATTGGTTGTTGATGTTTCTGTGTTCGATGGGAGCTGGATTGACGATGTACTTGCATCCCAGTTGTAGCTGCCCCTTGTTCGTGGTAGCTTTAGGTCTATAAAACTCTGCTTATGTACTTTTCAAACAAACGATGTATTTATTTCATTTCAGCTTTGTAAATTCTATTCTTAGAAGCTCATGATTTGTATTACCAATCCTTGGAAACTATATAAGATTCAGATGATTTCTTTTGAATAATTGTCTTATTAATATTCTTGGAAATTGGATAGTTGTTAATTGGCTTACCTAGCGGGTTGGGTTAGGTGCTATCACGACTAGTTAGATTTTGGGTCGTGACATTTATGTTCAATACAAACTTCATAGTTCTCAATGACTTGCAGTAAACGCATCTCTGTCTTATTGCACTTCTGTAATTTTGTGAGTTTTGGAAGTTGAGTTTACTACCTGATAATTATGACTGAAATGAAACCTGAACTAAGATGACTTATATCCCCTTGCCTTTTAACCTTGAGCCTTTACTTGAAGTGTCTCTGCTTGTGTTTGTCCAATTATTTTACTGAGTTACTACTATAGTCATTTACTTTGTTATAGCTATCATTATTGTTGAACCAATCATGCTCATCTAAACATCATGCCTTTCCCTTCACTGATGATTCTGTTGAGACTTCACCTTGTTTCCCTGCACCTTATTTGTCTTATGGTTGATTTCATTCTTTGGTAACCTTAACTGATATACTCCTATAAATACAATATGTCTATGTCACTTAATTTGAAAGAATTTAAGTGCTTCTCTACATCTGTATCTACTAACTCTGAGGATGATATCTGGGCTATCACTATGACCATTTCATGATCATACTCAACTGTTATAGGAAACTATCTTATTTGCATCAAATTGTCTCCTTCTTTTGAACCCTTTTGTTGTATATATTATGTTTAGGTTAAGCTATCTTCCCCTTAGTGTAAGTCATGATTTTCTTTGGATAAAGTCAACTAATAATTGCTGCATAACTAAGTTCGTTTGTCCCATAATCATGTTGAGATATTCATATACATGTGCAATTCAAAACTTATGCAGTACATCCCTGTCATTAATCTTTTGAGCCCCGTGTTGATTTTGTAAAGTTTGCATGCATCTATATTTAACTTATCTTCTATGAAGAAAGGAATTAGACACTATGTTATAATCAAGTGACCCTTTTAGGAGTTGAAGCATGATCATTTCATACCTATATGCTGAACTAGCTTTGTGTTGGAGTTTGAACTTATTTTGATGCAATATTTTCCATCTCCTTTCTTTACCAATATGTTGATTTGGTTCTGTAATTGGTTCTGTAATGTGCAAAGTTCCTCTACCTATATGAGATCACTACTTCATTTATTTTGCCTATGAACAATTTACTGAATGTTGTTATCCTCCTTTCTTAACTCTGTAACACCATGTTCTACCTTGAGTTATGCGCAACCCTCCACCTTATTGTTAACCTGAAGTTGAACTTAACTCTTAACCTTATGAAGCCCATTTGTTGATATTATCTGAACATATTGACTTGCTAATACTATTAGAAGCATGGCCCTTTTGAGACCTTAGGGGTGCCATGTTTGAACCTGTGAATTTGTAGTCATGATTTAATCCCATGACCTTGATAACCTCTCTGTAACAATGGCTGACTATGACTGTTGGTTTGAATCTGTCTTGATATATTTAAGGTGCCAAGTAATGTTATTAATACTTGTTTGTATATTTTATGCCTTAATAATTTATTCCTGCAATGGTGTGATTGTGAAACCTCTCTTTTTTATCTATGTGTATTCTGAACCCAACCCCCTTTAGGTTTCCTTGATATGTGGTCCCTATTTAGTATTAGAAGTATCGATATTATCTTATGTTGTTTTCATTAAGAGGGAAATATACATTCTGTGGTAGGTAATTCCTTAATACTTAGTTTGCATTGGAAGGGCCTCATTGGCACTTAAACCCGTAAGGAAAACAAGTAGTCAGTGATTAAGGGTATTTGGGAGTGGAATTCGGATTTAGGTTGGGCTGCCCTCCCTGGCACAAGCATTGCCCTGGGACTTTGAGTCTCCTGAGAACTTTGAAGTGTCGGGGGATCCAAAGGGAGCATCTACCTTAAGTGAGGCTCCTTCCTTAGCTCCTAATTCATTGACGCATCTAACTCTTTAAGGGTTTAGTGTTTAATGACAACGAAAGGTTTCCAATACAAATTATTCGCTAAGTAAAGCCACCATATTAATATATAATTTGCTCTACCATATGAATCTTATTCTTACTTCAATTATCTGTTTGTGTATTTTTCATATGCATCAAAGTATGATCTTTAGTTAGAACATGCTGAATATACTGGATATATGTCTAATGACCTCCTTATTTTTTACATGAACATCTGTTTCGGCCTCTGAGGTCTTGATGAACTCAGGCCCAATTCTAGCCTTATTACATCTCGTCCAGGAGTCCAAAGTCAGCTGTATTTGCGTCTCTTCACTGCTGGGCCTACCTTCTTAAGGTCCAATCACAAAGTCCAGTCATCTCTCCCTCAGCTCTTTTATCGTTATGTACTATCTCGTTAGTATAGTTTACTGTTTCTATTAGTTTAAATTAATGTTAGTTATGTCTTTGCTGTTGTTTATATCTCTTGTATATAACACTCATATATTAGATCTCATGCTTTACTTTTATGCTTTAATATAATATAAACTTAGGCAAGCCTTAAATAATATAGGATTTAAAAGGGAAATTAGTTAGATATAGATTCTTAACTCACTAATTATAATCTGATCGCAAATTATTATATTTTTCACTCACCCTTATTTCCTTTAAAGATTTTAAAATCCAGAACTTAGCAAAACAACAGCTCTATTTCGAAAAGGGAAATTATATCTCAACTTCATTTTCAAAAGGAAAATCAGAACTTCAAGAACTATCGCCTTTAAGGAATTTTCGGCAAATAACCTCTTCTTTGAAAACCCTCCGAATCTAAGGTAATTATAGGTTCATTTTCTTACAAAACATCCCTTTAGATTTATGTAAATAACCATCCCCCAAATTAAAGTATTTTCATAACTCAATCTCTTTTATAAACTTATAAAATCTAGACCGTTTATATGCCAATTTCAAGACTCTTTTAATATCTATTATGAACTTCTTCATAAACTCATATCCCTTTAGGACCCCACATTCTTTCTATCAATACCGTACTTAGGTATACAATTTGTAGCATTCGTTATCACTAGTCAAAGCATTTTATAAATAATTGATCCCAAACTTAGTCTAAATTATATGGAGCTATCTTAGGTAGATATTAAGGGGTTCCTAGCACCTTCTCCTTTGAAGAACAAGAACCCTTACCCATAATCTCACCGGTTAGCAGAATAATATTAAGAACTTGACTTAGTAATCAAATAGGTACCCTAGAATACCTTTAAATATTAGGTGGCAACTCTCGTTCATCAACAACAGAGAAACCACAAGTTGAATCCTGTCTTGACTAGTACAAAATAGGGTGCAACAACATGGCGACTCTACTGGGGATACACACTTAGGTTCTGCCCTTAGAAAATTTAGACTAATTTGGCTTCTAGATTCATTTGTACATTGCCTTGATTATGATCGAAATTGCAATTACATGCTTACATTCCTTATCTGCTCTTTCCAATTATCTGCTTACTTTACTATATTGCTGCAACATCCTTGTTTGTTACTGCTTTATATATACTGTTATCACATCTGTTCCAATCAAGTCTTGGCCGTAGGTCATGCTACATAAACCCTTGGTGAGTTGGTCCCATGCACCAATACACAATTAGGAAAGCCACCCTGCTATCAATGGGTTATGTACCCAACGATATAATTTCCGTGGAAAGACAAACAAACAAGACAAGACACTTACGGATCCAAAACAAACACTTACCCAAATATGTTTCTTCTACCCACCTCAAAAAAATAGAAATCCACTAGAACATCCCGAAAATTAGAATGGTAATGGGAGCACCACATAAGCTGAAATAGTGGTGGAAGAATATTCGTCGGGAACATGAAGACAAAGTTCGGACGCACCTAGGGGCAATAACTGCATTGATGAACATCCGAATATACAAAGCACACACTCGCATGTTGATAGAATTTTGGGATCAAGCAAAAGTGGTATTCAATTTTGCCGACTGTGAGATGGTACCGACATTGGAGGAAGTCACAAGTTTTACAGAGCTGCCATTCAACAGAAGAAAGCCAATGTTGCTAGTTACTATACGTGGTTATCAGTTCTTGGATGCTCTAGGTCTTACCAATAGCAGAAGCCTCAGAAGTATCGAGGTCGGATGGGTGAGCCTCGACCAGATGTTCGATAGGTTTGGGCACCGTGAAAGCTACGAGTGGTATTCAGGGGAGTTCCAATATGACCAGGCAATGTTGGAGAGTCTCAGGCCTATCACTTTCGCAATAGTACTGTTGGGATTATTGGTCTTCCCACAGCGAAGGGTCCATATCAACATCAACCTATTACCAGTGGTCCTAGCAACCTTCCGCGAAAATCTTCAAGCTACCTTGGTGTTATTGTTGTTGGCTGAGATGCTGAGATCTTTATCCGCATATGTACGAGGATACGATTTTTTCAAAAGATGCAACTTTCTGCTTTAGATTTGGGCTACCGAACACTTCTTCCAGCGGGAGTCCACTGTCGACTACTTCATGGGTGTCAGTAATATGATCCACAACCATAGTGAAAGAATGAGACACTGGATCTTCCCACATGGGCAAGAAGAATGGAGGGAAACATTGACCAATCTAACAGGAGAATGGATCAACTGGAAAAATCTCTTGGTTAGGTGGAAGAGCAATCTTGAGAACTCCCCAAAATTACTTCATCGAGTTGATCGGATTAAAAGGCATTCAACCATACTCACCTCTGTGGGTCCTCGGACAATTTGGCATCATCCAAGATATTCCTCTGTGGACATGGACGATGCTGTACGAGGATGACTACAATGGCTAGATTCCAATTCCCAGTATAAGGAAATTGCCAGAAGAGTGGAATGACCTGATAAAATTGCCTATGGGTAAAAATTCATGGTGCACCCCCGAGTACTACGTCTGGATTAACGAAGAAGAAGAACTAGCCCGCCCGAGCACAAAGGGTATAGCTTGGTTAGAGGATGCGTTGGTTGCTTTGCAGATTTACCATGAAATCTTGCCACATTATCTTGTGACCACATCAATGCATCGTCAGGTGCTCCTGGGATACATTGACCATATGTTGCCACCGGCTGAAGAGGATGATCGGGTAGTAGAATGCATCCAGATAGAGTCAAGCACAGAACCAGAAGAAGATCCAGAAGAGGAGTATGAATTCAATGATGATGAGGAAGAGTTTGAGGAAAACCCGCAGGAGGATCCAGAAGAGGGGCCAGAAGAAGAGAAGGGTACAGAAAGCGACTCAGGGGATGGTTATTAGAATTGGTTGATTTCTCCTCATTTCCCTACTTTGTACCTTTATCCCCAATTCTCTCTTTTACATTCCAAAAGGGCAAACTGTCTAAGCCCATGCAACTCTATGATGTAATCCGTGTTCCCGTTATTATCAGTCCATACTATCAATCAAAATAGATTGCTTCAGATCTAAATGTGTCAAGCCTAAATATCTATCAAACGTCCGCAAATTAGGACTACCTCCGACAATGAGAGGTCCCTGCGAATTTTAGGAACACACTAGTTTGTAATGCACGAATTACCTGCTCTATGCAATTTTCTGCCAGTATAAAATGAAGAGACTGACTCTTGCTCTTTTTCTTTTCTTTCTTCTTATTTTCTTTTGCTTTATTATTACCCCTCTCCCCCCCCCCCCAAAAAAAAAGAAAAAAAAGTTGGTTTGCGTCGTCTAAACTGGCGGAGCCACTATACAATCTAAGGTCTAAGGGAAAGATGTCATCTGCAGAAGATCCAACTAAATATACTGTGGTCGTAGCCGACAGCCCGGGGCGATCGGGGGAAAAGAACAACACTAGGAATGATAAACACGTGGCCAGGATGGCCCAAGAAATGGAATCCTTAAGGGAGGAGGTACAACATATCAGAGAATTGGCGCACCTGGTCATGACAACACTTCCTCAACCACCCAGATGCCCTTCTTTGGATTCACTTCCAAATCATTTTCCTTCAACATCACGCCAAAACAACAACACTCCAACTCAACCCCCATCACTCAAATCATACCTCCAGTAACTCTCGCTAACCCACAGAATCCCCCTATTCACACTCCATACGTACCATAATATCCCCAGGCATCAAAAAATTGGCCTATTACCACTAATGCAACTATCCCTCCTCGTGACGGAGTCACTTTCACCACCAACCAGCACATACCGCTACTCACGAGCGGTACATTCCCCCTATATATGCCATTACCAAACCTACCTTTATAGAACCCATCATAGTCAGGGTGCCATATGAGATCGATCAGTACACCTAGAAGGAGAGAGAGGTCAGGCGTAAGGAAGAAGAGTCGGTATCTGAGCAGTTGCAAATGTTGAGAAGGCAAATAAAGAGTCTCCAAGTTGCCCGAGGAAGTGAAAGCCTGGACTACTAATGGTAGGGTATAATCTCGTGTTTTAGTCGCTTATTTTACTTTAATTCACTACACTTTACTTGTGTTGAGCATTAATTGCTAGTATTTAGTACTTATTGTGTGTTTTATGCCTTGTAGAAGTGATTCTGAGTTATGTAGATGTTGTGGAACTAATTCGAGTAATTTGGAGCTTTGAAGTATGAGTAGAAGCCCAAAGGATTAAGCTGGGATCGTGTTCGGGGGTCGAGGATCACTTCTGGACATCAAAAATCAAGGAAGATGTAACATCTTAAGAAATGCACTAGTGTGACGCACTGGGCGACGCAATAGTGTAATTTTGGGTTAGGAATTGACAAAGTTCAGAGGCTGGGTTTCTATGGTCTGACAAGAAATAGCACTAATGCTACGCACCCTGTTACGCAAATTGTGATGCATGGAAAGCAATAAGTTTGCAAGTTTTCCTATTTCAGATAGGGAAGGGTGATTTTATTTGGGCCCGACCCTACTTGGTATAAATACACGAAAAACGTTATTTGCTAGACTTTTGATACAAATGCAACCTAAGGAGGCTAAGGAGGAGTTGGAAGAATACGAGTACAGGGATTTCATCATCCCTTCCTCACTCAAGACCCGAGTTTGGATTGAATTTATGTTTTCCTTTACTTTAAACTTATTTGTGATGAATTTGCTCCATATCTATGGAGCAATTCGCTTTAGTGTTTGATGGATTTGGTGATTTAATTGTTGCATCTATATTTACTAGTTCATATAATCGAGAGAGGCATAACTTGTGATATCTTTGCACTATCTTGTTGGTTGAGTTCATTAATTCTTCTTAGTAATCAAAAGAGGTTAGTTGAATCATTGATTAAACCTAGTTAGGAGAATAATCGAAAGAGATTTTCCTAAAGACCAATCCACTACGCATTCTTGCATATCATCACGTGCTTAAATTGGTTCATCTTGTGAGGTTAAAACTTAATCGAGAGAGGAGTTTTTGTTGAACGTTTGAACTAATAATTGAGTGAATTCGAGAGAATCACTTGATCATTAGAAGTGAATTATCTAGAGTTAGTTCCCAAACAATTATCTTGCACCTATCCTATCAACCCCTATTTTTCTCCCACTGATAACTTCCTTGCTTACCTTTGTTGCGATAGTCATTAGTCAGTAGCTTTAGATTCTAAGTTAATTTTTGTTATTAATCATATAAATATCAATTATTAATTATCCTGGATAGCAATCAAGCTAGAAACTACAAAAATACTGTTTAACTCCAATCCCTGTGGATACGATATTATACTATACTATCTTTGACTAGCGAGCATAATTTAAGTGTATGTTTCGAGCTTGTCAAATTTTCGCACCATTGCCGGGGATTGGCAATCAATAGTGTTTGAAATAGTCTGTAGTGTTAATTCAGGAATTTTTATTTTATTTAATTTTCCCCTATTATGTTTGGTGTTCTTGGACTGTGTGCAGGTTACAGGTTAGATTGGTGCATGACTCGAGCTTCTACGAAGGAAGTGCTACCATACGGTCTAGAAAATTGAAAAATAACTGCGACAACTAAGGAAGGAAAGAAATCTCACCGAGACTTTAGAAAAGGTTGGGAAATCCTCAACCAAAGATATGGCTGGAATCGGTGAGGATAATGTGGATTTGGCTACGAGAGAAGTAGCCCAACGACGAGAACAAGCTGCACTGGATGCTGAAGAAATAGCTATTAGAGATGCACAGATTATCTATGAAGAAGAGAGGGGTCGTAGAATTGCTCAAAATCAATCCTTGTGTGCAGACCAATTTGAAAATATAGCTCCCATTCCTGGGAGACCACTTGGCGATTATGCTAGACCGGACTACAATCAGGTATTATCAAGTGTGAGACCACCTCCAATTGCAGCAAACAATTTTGAGTTAAAGCAAGGGTTGCTTCAAACCCTTTAAAATGATTGTGTCTTCAGAGGTAAGCCAAACGAAGATCCAAACACACATCAAATGGACTTCGAGGAGATTATGAACACCTTCTAATACAATGGTGTGTCACAAGATGTAGTGTATTTAAGGGCATTCCCCTTTCCTCTGAAAGATGATGCAAAGCAGTGGCTTCGAAGCTTGCCTATAGGTTCGATTAGAACATGGGAGGAGATGACCAAACAATTCCTTGATAAATATTTCTCCTCAGCTAAAACGGGCAAGTTTAGAAGAGAAATCCATAACTTCTGCCAGAAAGATACTGAGACTATTTTTGAAGCATGGGAGAGGTTTAAGGAGATTGTTAGAAAGTGTCAACATAGTGGAATTGAACTCTGAATACAACTCCAGGACTTTTGGGATGGATTGACACCGGTCTTACGTAGAATATTGGGCAATGCAGCTGGAGGCCCGTTGATGAAGAAAGACTCCAGAGGAGATAATTACAATTCTTGATGAGTTATATGAAGATGCAAATCAATGGCCCTCTAAGAGTGCAGAAAGAAGAAGATCAACTGGTGTTTACCAGGTTGATGCAAACACATCTACACAGATACAGCTTGATGCTATGGCCAAAGAGATAAGGAAGCTAACCTTAGCCTCGATACAAAGTGAGCCTCACGTAGCTTGTGATATATGTGGAAGAGGACACCCTACTCATGAGTGTCAAGCCTCAACTGAAGAAGTAAATGTTATGGGAAATTATAGTTTCAATGCAATGGGTTAGAGGCACCCCGTTGTTTCATGGAATTCACCTGGAGGTACTGCGAATGCTTGGGAGCAAAATAACTCGAGACCACAGGAACAAGGAGCTCCAGCATACCAAAATCAGTAAAGGCAGCAATTTTAGCCTCAACATACCATTCAACCTGGTCTAGAGGATCTAATGAAGGCTTTCATTATCAAGACAGATGAGAGGCTGGTCGTTTATGGAGCATCTATCAAAGAATTGGGCACTGATTTGCGAAATTTGGAGAGACAAGTGGGACAAATTGCAACAATATTATCTGAGAGAGTTCCAGGCTCTCTCCCTACTGATGCAGAAAAGAATCCCAAAGAAACGGTGAATGTTATGATCTTGAGAAGTGGGAAAGTGTTGAAAGTTCCCACCCCTATCCAAGAAGATGTGATACTTGAAAAAGAAAGTGGGAAGCAGTTGAAAAATAATGTTGATAAAAAGAAGAAGGGCCCGATGAAAACTGAGAAGTAAAAGAAGGAAGAAACTTCGAGAAGGGAGGAACATGAAGAGAGCAAGCATATGCCTGCTTTACCTTTCCCTCAAAAGATATATAGAGAAAAGCTGGACAAGCAGTTTGTGAGATTTCTGGATGTGCTAAAATAGGTTCATGTAAATTTGCCATTCACAGAAGTTCTCTCACAAATGCCTGCCTATGCCAAATTCTTGAAGGAGATCCTGACAAAGAAGAGGAAAATAGAGGAGACCTCGGTGGTGAAGCTCACAAAGCATTGCAGCGCGATACTGCAGAACAAACTCCCACAAAATTGTGTAGATCCAGGGAGTTTTACTATACCTTGCTCTTTAGGCTTTATTAATTTTGATAAGACTTTATGTGATTCTGGTGCCTCAATTAATTTAATGCTTCTATTTAATTACAGAAAACCAGAGAAAGAAATCGAAGAGATAAGGTCGGTGCCAATATCTTTGCAGCTAGTGGACCAGACGACTTTAATACCCTAAGAGATAGTGGAAGATGTGTTAGTTCGGGTGGATAGGTTCGTATTTCCTGTAGACTTTATAGTGGTGAATATGGAGGAGAACAAAGAGGTCCCCCTTATCCTAGGAAGACCATTCTTAGCGACGAGTAGAGATATATTCGATATACACGAGATGAAACTCATGCTTAGAGTGGGTGAGGAGACTGTAACTTTTGATATGAATGTAACAAAGGGGGCACAAAAGGAAAAACCAGCTGCGAGTGTTGAGTGGAAAGTGAAGGGCTCAAAATAGAAGGTTGCTTTGAATGAGAAAGATAAGTGTGGGCTGTACCCCAAGAAGGCTGAGAAGAAGTTGTCTGCCTGGATGTGCGCATTAGTTCGAAGGCGAGGAATAGAGTCCAACTTTGACTCAGACCCCGACTAGATGTTCAGGGAAGTTTCCTTTACCTTATGTTTTTTAATTGTGTGTCATGGGGACATGCCATAAATTAAAGTGTGGGGTGGGGGATATATTGTATGTATGTATGTATATTAGTTTTTTTTTGTTTTGTTAGTTTTAGTAGAGATAGAAAAAAAATTAAAAACCAAAAACATTTGAAATTTTTTGATTTTTCCCGATGATGGATATCATTTGACAGGTTTCTTAAGGGATTAATGTCGAAAGAAAAAGACAAAAAGACTTTTTTTAGGTTGTGTAATAATTCTCCCTTAGTTTTTCTTTGTGCCGCGGTTCTTTTCCAACGTTTTTGTTTGAACCAGGTATAGTTAGTTTTTATTTTGTTAGGAGTAGGAAACCTTGTGCTATGATGTGAATTGAAAGAAATTTCTCTTGACTTCATTATACCTTGAGAATAGTAAGTGCTTTAGTGTGACACTTAGGCTCAATTTTTGACTCTTGTACAAGTACCTTAAATTGTATGATCTTAACTTTGCTTAACTGCTTTGACTAGAGTGTCTTGATGAGTCCGATCCTGAGTGAGTTATGTGCCATGTGTGTGTGAGGTTTTGTGTTATTCTGTGCATTGCATTTGATATCTAGAACTTTCCCCGTATGTTTGCAAAGCGAAATAATAGTTTTGTTCAGTCTTACAAATGATATAGGCATTTCTTTGTTGAGCCAGTTAGATGCTTTTACCCACCTAATTGTTATGTATCGTACTTAACCCCTTTGAGCCTGTAATCTTGTTTCTTTGGTAACCGCATTACAAGCCTTACCCATTTGTTTGAATTGGCCATCTATTTGAACCTTTTACCTTTCGTGAGCACTTGAATTTGTTATGAACTTTGTAAAAGTGAAGTGTGGGGTGGTTGATTTGGCTTTTGAGTGGAATTATTGAAATAAAGAGAAAGGTGCATTGTTTTGAAGAAGTAAGAGCCACTTGAATTGAAAAATAAAGAAAAACATAAGTGTATGATTGTGAAAAGTGTTCTTTGATAGTGGTAACTTTATGTAATTGTGGTTAAAGAAGTAGGGAGTTAATGTATATTGATATGAAGGTGGAGTTTTGGTTTGACATAAGTGTGGGGTTTTGATCAATGAAATGTATATATTAAAGTGCTTAGGGAGGTGTAGTCACTCTTATATCTAAATGTATCATACCTGTCTCGCAGCCTACATTACAACCAATGAAAGTCCTACTTGGTCCTTGACTCAATGAGCTCAATTAGTAGAGTAGTACACTACGGGAAAGCCTATGGTACGTCTTTTGTGGCATATGAATGTTGTTTATGAGAGTGAATGAATTCTTTCTATCTTGAGTTCCTAATTGTTCTTAAATTTTATTGTGTGTGGAACTACTCTCTATCGTTGTGTGAGCGCACTTGATTCATGAAGAAAAGGTAATGTCGTTGACCTCTATATTAGAATAAGTGAGCGGGTCGTGAAAATTGCGTGGTGATTTTGAGTCAAATCTTGAGGCGAGGATGTTACGACATTGTACTTAATGTGTTTTAAATATTCTTGGCGGAATTAGTTATGATAATTGTTGAAAAAAGGTCGTATCTATATAAAGTATAGTTGGATTGCTCGAGGATGAGCAATGATTTAAGTGTGGGGTGTTTATGGTAGGCTATAATCGTGTTTTAGTCTCTTATTGCACTCTAATTCACTGTACTTTACTTGTGTTGAGCTTTAATTGCTAGTATTTAGTACTTATTGTGTGTTTTATGTCTTGTAGGAGTTATTCTGAGTTATGTAGATGTTGTGAAACTAATTCGAGTAATTTGGAGTTTTGAAGTCTGAGTAGAAGCCCAAAGGATTAAACCGAGATCGTGTTCGGGGGTCGAGGATCACTTCTGGATGTCAAAAATCAAGGAAGAAGCAACAACTGAAGAAATGCACTAGTGCGACGCAACAGTGTAAGTTTGTGTCAGGAATTGATAAAGTTTAGAGGCAGGGTTTCTGTGGTCTGACAAGAAAAAGCACTAATGCTACGCACAGTGCGACGCATGAAAAGCAATAAGTTTGCAAGTTTTCCTATTTCGGCTAGGAAAGGGTGATTTCGTTTAAGCCCGACCCTAATTGGTATAAATACATGGAAAACGTTATTTTCTGGACTTTTGACACATATTCGACCTAAGGAGGCTAAGGAGGAGTTGGAAGAACACGAGCACATGGATTTCATTATTTTTTCCTCACTCAAGACCCGAGTTTGGATTGAATTTATGTTTTCCTTTACTTTAAACTTATTTGTGATGCATTGATCCATATCTATGGAGTAGTTCTCTTTAGGGTTTGATGGATTTGGTGTATTGATGATTGTTTGTAGATTATAACTCTAGTTTTATGTATTGAAGCATTTTTGGATGATTTAGTTGCATTTATATTCACTAGTTCATGTAATCGAGAGAGGCATAACTTGTGATATCTTTGCATTATCTTGTTGGTTGAGTTCATTAATTCTTCTTAGTAATCGAAAGAGGCTAGTTGAATCATTGATTAAACCTAGTTAGAAGAATAATCGAAAGATATTTTCCTATAGACCAATCCATTATGCATTCTTGCATATCTTCAGGTGCTTAAATTGGTTCATCTTGTGAGGTTAAAACTTAATCGAGAGAGGAGTTTTCGCTGAACGTTTGAATTAATAATTGAGTGAATTCGAGAGACACACTTGATCATTAGAAGTGAATTATCTAGAGTTAGATCCCAAATAATTATCTTGCACCTATCCTATCAACCCCTATTTTTCTCCCACTAATAACTTTCTTGCTTACCTTTGTTGCGATAGTCATTAGTCAATAGCTTTAGATTTTTAGTTAATTTTAGTTCTTAATCATATAAATCTCAATTGTTGAATCTCCTGGATAGCAATCAAGCTAAAAACTACGAAAATACTGTTTAAATCCAATCCATGTGGTTACGATATTATATTATACTATCTTTGACTAGCGAGCATAATTTAAGTGTGTGTTTCAAGCTCGTCAACTACGAGGACCTGTGTATTCACCCAAATGTGGATATGCCAGTAGGATACAAACCCCAAACAATCGATACCTCCGATGGGACGGGGGACCCTCACGCACATTTAAGGGCTTATTGCGACAAGTTGGTCAGAGTGGGGAGGAATGAGAAACTAAGGATGAAATTGTTTATAAGGAGTCTGACGGGATGAGCACTCACCTGGTATACTCGACAGGACTCGCAAAATTGGAGAACTTAGCAAGATATTGCTGAGGACTTCATGAACCATTTTCGATTCAATATAGAGATCACTCCTAATCAGTTCATGCTGGTGAACCTACAGAAAACACCATCTGAGTCGTTTTAAGAATATGCATGATGGTGAAGGACTGAGGCTGCTAGAGCGCAACCACCACTGGACGACAGTGAACTAACCAAATACGTCATCCGAGCCCAAGAGTGAATATACTTTGAAAATATGATGGGAATGATGGGTCAAAAGTTCCCAGAGCTGGTTAAGATGGGAGATTTCTTAGAAGAGGGCCTAAAATCTGGTAAGGTGCAATCTATGGTAGCACTGTAAGCAGCTAGCAAAGCCATCCAGTCAGGATTAATCGGTAGTGGGAAGAAAAATAAAGAGGAAGTCTCAGCAGTCGTCCCCTACTATCAAACTAACCCATCTCTTGGATGCACCTCGTACTCCCCAAACAACCACTCACCACCACCACTTACGCTCAAATCTATAATACCCAATCATACTACCACCCTCAACCACAATACAACCCTCCTTTAGCCAACAACAATCAAAACCCACAACGTCCATATACTCCTATCCAAACCACTACTCACCAATACTGACCTATGTATGCACCACGTCCTCGTCCCAACTTTGAAGAGAGGGGTCCCGAAACCTATACCCCGATTGCTGAGCCTCTGGCCCAATAGTTTGAAAGGTTGAGAAGTGAAGGATTGATACAACCAGTCGAGGGAAGGGTTCCTGAACATCCCTCCAAATATTTTGATGCCACTAAGAGATGCGTGTATCATTCTAATGTATCGGGGCATGATACTGAAGACTATTTCAAGTTGAAAAATGAAGTTGAAACCATGATCAAGAGCGGATCCATCCAGTGAACTTCAACACCGCCTAATGTGAACCGTAACCCATTGCCAAATCATCAAAATCAGGGAGACAACATGATCACATTAGACGGAGAGTATGACCTGAAGGGAACTATTGTCACTATAGGGAATGCAGAAGCCGCAAGGATCCCTCCTCAAAAGGCTCCCATCATTATAGTACAATTAAAACATACAGTGACAGTTCAAACTTATCCGCAGTAACCTGCCGATGCTACTCAGGGTAAAGAAGATCGGGAATACAAAACCATCCCATGGACCTATCAGCAAAATGGAAAAGCCAAAATAACAGACTCTGTCGTAGCCCATGGCATGACTAGGTCTGGGAGATGCTACTTCCCTGAAGAGGTCGATCGAGGAAATTTGGGGAGAGAACAAATTTCAAGGAGGAACATAAAAGACCTAGAAGCCTCGGAGTTTTGGAAAAGGATGTCGAGTAAAGAGTATTCTCTGGAAGAACAGTTAAAGAAAACTCCAGCGCAGATATCCATCATGGATATACTAATGAGCTCTGACAGTCATAAGGATGTTTTGTTGAAAGTACTAAGCGGGGTAAGTGTACCAAGTAACACCACCAGTGAGGCATTGACCGCGACAATTGGAAAAATGGTAGAAGCATATATGATCACTTTCAGAAGAGACGAACTTCCTGTAGAAGGTGCAATTCACAACAAGGCTCTTCACATCACTATCAAATGCGGGGACAAAGTGGTATCTCGAGTGATGGTCGATGGAGGATCTGGAGTCAACATTTGCCTGCTCTCCACCCTGCGGGAGTTGGAAATTCATTTGAGGGAGGTCAAGGAAAGCCATGTAAGGGTGAGGGCCTTTGACGGTTCACAAAAGGATGTTATTGGCGAAATTTATCTAGCCTTGAAAATTGGGTTGTTCGACTTTCCAGTGCTATTTAAAGTGATGGACATCTCCTCTTTTTACAATTTGCTACTAGGCAGGCCCTGGATATATATGCCAGGGGCCGTGCCGTCTACCTTGCATGAATGCATAAAATTTGAGTGGGGATGTCAGGAGATTGTGGTCCACGACGAGTGGGGTCACTCCGCCTATTTGGAGTATGTTGTCCCATTCATTGAGGGGCTAGACGGAGTCGCCTTCCATGCTGTAGAAATCATGCACACTACTGAGGAGGAGAAGACTGAACAAAATTTAAGAATGCAATCTCCATACAGTTCCAAGATCGCCATGAGGGAGATGATGAAATATAGATATAGGCCAGGAACAGGGTTGGGAGCCAAGTCAGATGGGATCATAGAGGCAATTGAACACAATGGGCAGAAAGGAAAGGCTAGCATAGGATATCAGCCTCCAGAAGGGAAAACTCGCACCGTTAGCTCTGGGAAAAAGGTTTTTGTGCCAGAGCATATTGCAAGTTCAGGATAGAGTGCAACACCTGAAGATGATATACCTGAAGATGATATCATCGACGGGATGGGGCAGTTGTTCGTGAATATGATTGAAGAATATTGTAAAGGAAATTACATCAAGACACCGACTATCAGGGATGTCAAACCAGAAGAAGAGTTGCAGAATTGGACAGCCAGTCCATCTTTGGTTTGTAGGGAGCCTTGGTAGCATGGAACAGTAAAAGTTTTCTTTTGAAAGAGCATGGTCAATTGAGGTATGTACCATGTATGTACCTTTTTGTCATTTGTCTCTTGTGAACGCTTAAGATGTTCCCTTTTTGATGAAATAAAAAGAATCTTTTCCTAAATATCGCAATTTTATTTTTACTGCTTTATTTATACCTAGCTTGTATTTTCAGTAATCAAACCAATAAAAACCGTGTTCCGCAATTATGACATGTAATGAAACTGTTGAGCGCAACGATCCGTATTACAAGAAATATGATGAGAGTGTGATGCTAGACAATATCCCACAGGAGATCAAACAGCTGGAGAGTCAAAAGAAACCCAACCTCGAAGAAATGGAAGTAGTCATCTGTGTTCCGCAATTATGACATGTAACGAAACCGTTGAGCGCAACGATCCATATTACAAGAAATATGACGAGAGTGTGATGCCATACAACCTCCCACAGGAGATCAAACAGCTTGAGAGTTAGAAGAAGCCCAACCTCGAAGAAATGAAAGTAGTCAATCTTGGAAGCGAAGAAGACGTGAAAGAAACTAGAATCAACATTCACCTAGAAACCGAGCAGAAGGAAAAAATGATTGAGCTCCTCCGATAGTATGTCAACATGTTTGCATTGTCCTATGATGACATGCCAGGATTAAGCATTGACATTGTCTCGCATGAACTACCCACTGACCCTACCAGACCACCAGTCAAGTAGAAACCTAAAAAGTTCAAACCTGATTTATGCGTGAGGATAAAGGAAGAGGTGACCAAACAGATAGAAGCAAATGTAGTAAGGGTCACCAACTATCCAAGCTGGTTAGAAAATATCGTGCCAATGCCCAAAAAGGACGGAAAGATCAGAATATGTGTGGATTATCGGGATCTTAACAAAGCTAGTCCAAAGGACGATTTTCCCTTGCCAAATATCCATATTCTCATCGACAACTACGCGAAGCATGAACTGAAGTCGTTTGTGGATTGTTTCACTGGATACCACCAAATCTTAATTCATGAGGAAGACGCAGAGGAGACAACAACATGTGAATAAAGGATCAACATGCCTATTGATTCCATGTGAATAAAGAACCAGATGGAGACCTTTGTATCGCGACATCAAGAAGTTCCTTGCAACCCAGGAGTACCCAACAATGCTACTGATGGTCAAAAGCGAGCCCTCAGGAGGTTGGGCAAACCACTTTTTCCTTAACGGGGAAGTCTTGTACAGGAAGACCCTAGACTTAGGTTTGCTGAGATGTGTCGACGCCACCGAAGCAACCAAGATGTTAGAAAAAATACATCCAGGGACGTGCGGACCCCACATGAACGGATTCACATTGGCCAAGAAGATTTTGAGAGCTGGATACTTTGGATGACTATGGAAAGAGACAGCATCCGCTATGTGTAGAAGTGTCACCAATGCCATATCCATGGAGATTTTATCCGGGTTCCACCAAATGAGTTAAATGTAATGTGTTCACCCTGGCCTTTCACCGCCTGGGGCATGGACGTGATAGGACCCATAGAGCCTACAACGTCAAACGAACATCATTTCATTTTGGTAGCCATCAACTATTTCACCAAATGGATTGAGGCATCTACTTACAAGGCTGTCACAAAGAAGGTAGTGGCATATTTTGTCCGGAACAATATTGTTTGCAAATTTGGGATACCAGAGTCTATCATCACTGACAATGCAGACCTCAATAGTGACCTCATGAAGAAATTTGTGAGAACTTCAGAATCATCCACCGCAATTCCACAGCTTACATACCACAAATGAATGGGGCAGTCGAGGCAGCTCACAAGAATATCAAGAGGATTCTGCGAAAGATAGTGGACAATCACAGACAATGGCACGAGAAGTTACCTTCCGCTTTATTAGGTTATCGGACTACCATGAGAACATCTACTAGGGAAATGCCATATATTTTGGTATATGGCACCGAAGCAGATATACCCGCAGAAGTCGAAATACCATCTTAATAGTCATTTAAGAAGCAAAATTGGATGATGCAGAGTGGATACACGTCAGGCAAGAACAAATCATGTTTATTGATAAGAAAAGAATGGATGCAGTATGTCATGGACAGTTATACCAGAATAGGATGACTAGTAGATTTAACAAAAGAGTGAAACCTCGCCAATTCATGCCGAGGCAGTTGGTTCTGAAGAAAATCTTTCCCCATCAAGAAGAAGCTAAAGAGAAGTTTGCACTGAATTGGCAAGGTCCTTACGTGGTCCAGACAACACTGTCTGGTGAAGCTATAATCTTAGCAGAAATGGAAGGAAGATTCAGCACGAAGCCTATCAACCCGGACACAATCAAGAGATATTACGCCTGAAGACAAATAGAGTTAGGATTTTTGATATAACAGAACCAGGTTCAACCAGACTTCCCACGGAGGGATACGTAGGAAACCCACATAGGGTTTGGTTTCTCTCCCCCTTTCTCTTGTAATAGAAAAACCAAATGTCATTTTTTTATGTTGTTCAGGAACTACGCCGAATTGATTTCTTCAGAAAGGAATACATAGGTAATCCACGTCGGATTCAGTCGTCATTTGTAATTGAACTACCTTCTGGCCTGATTCCACTTGGATATGTAGGCTGTCTGAGTCAGAATCGGCCATTTTTATTTCTTAATTTCATCATTTTGCATCTGTTGTAATTGAACTACATTCCGACCTAATTTCGTTTTGGATACATAGGCTGCCTGAGTTATGCTCGGTCGTTTCATCATATTTCATCATTATCCCACGAACTATGTTCACTGATTTCGTTTTGAAAATGTAGGCAACCTAAAAGGGTTTGGTCATAACCTTAGGAAACTTCTGTAATGCATTAGCCTTAATTAGGATGCAATCGCAACAGCAAGTAGCTGCATTGTCAGAGACGCCATGGAAGATTGACATCAACGGAATGAAGTTCTCGAAGAGATACGTTCGCGTGTAGAGAACCTTTCGTAACATGTCATAATTTGGGGCGACAATGTTTACCTTAAAAGAAACAAGTATTTTCAAAATATTTTCTAAAATTATATATAAAGTAATATGTTCCATCTACCAAAATTCGTGGCACAATCATTTCAAAGGCAGGGGCAAATCAATATCACGGTCGACGTAACCCAACTTTCCCCCCTACTAAGAAATTTTCTTTGGGTGCATGGTCAACAGGGAGTAAAGGATCGCTGGGACCACGCTGGGGCAAATGACAGACCCGTCACTTGCCTAAGATTATCTCTCCTCCTTTTACATTAACCTTTTTAGAACAACTAAGGCTAACTCTTGAATCCTTTACAGGTGCTTTGTAATCATACATCTGACACAAAAATCTGTAAATAGCAACTGTCGGCTCAATCAATCGGAGCACCATGTGCAAATCGAATGACGACTTCTCTCATTGAAGTCCTGTAAACAACAAACCGTCGGCTCAACCAACCGGAGCACCATGTACAAATCGCACGTCGGCTTCACCAATCGATGTCTGGTATATAGAAAACCTTTAGCTTAATCACTCGGAGCGCCTTGTACAAATTCGAACATCGGCTTCTCCAACTGGAGCCTTGTATATAGAAAACTACAAACTTCACCAACGAAAAGCAATCAACAGTACCGCTCCGGAAATCATGGATGATGGAATAGATAATCGCAAACCTCATCACCAACGTTCTGCTAATTAATGGCCGCTACCTAGCTTCACAGTCAAGAGTATCTCTTGGGCATGCTTATATTTCATTTTGCTATTACTTTGAATGTTTTAACGTTTTTTTTGTGCAGCTTTAGGAATGATTTTGATCGCTCCCGAGCGGAGAATACTTTACATTTCAGTGCAAAGCTCTCCCAACAAGAGGAGAAGCACTCTACAAATCAAGCTCTCCCAACAAGCGGAGACATTTCTCAGTGCAAAGCTCTCCCAGCAAGCGGGGACTCACTTTACCAATCAAGCTCTCCCAACAAGCGGAGACAATTTTCAATTACTCCGACAGCTGCGAAACGGTACTCAGCATGGCTAACAAATTAAGTCAGGATCAAGTATCTCATCATCCCAATCCCAAATAACAGCTCGCCGATAACCAGGCATCACCATTCCTGCATCATTTACATCGCATCTTAATATATTTTGTATTATAATATATTGGTATACGTGTATTTCATTTTGTTTTGCAGGGACAAACACCACAATATGGAACTATTTCTTAGTAGTAGACTGAACTACAACTCTCTAGCGACAGCCAACCTAGTAGTGGGCCCAAGATCCCAGCTCAAGATGACTAGCGAGCTCAAAATTTTGAATCATTCAAATCAGGCCGCAAAATTCAAGCTATCATGAGTGACCAATCTTCCGTCTCATTGTATCATCACAATACGATACGGGGGCAATTCCTACGAGTGTCGCTTAATCAAAATCCATATGCCAGAACTACATGAGGCCTAATCCTCGTTAAGCCCGAGGTATGTAAGCAATTCAAAGCTAGAATTCGGCCCAATATTTCCAAACTTTCCTAGATTATTCCTGAACTCAATTCCTCAAATGCTTTGCCAGAAAACTCTTTCATCGTCTCCGGTCAAAGAGAGACAACTGTTGATAGCCAATTTTGACCCTCCCTTTTAAAATTAATTTATTCACACTTAACAATTTACAATAAATACTTTAAAATTATTTTTTACTAATGAATATCTATATTATAAATTAATTAAGTATTAGTTTCAAAATTAATCATGTAGTATTGATATTGTGTAATTACAAATGTATTTACTATAATAAAAAATAACTTTTGTATATACATTACATAGGTTTTATAATTTGACAAAATTACTCTTTAATTTTCAGTGGATTAGGTTACTATGTTAATATAATTCGAAATATGTGTCATTTATTGATAATTAATTAAAATAATTAGCAACATATAGTAATTATAATTTTACCACATTTTCTTCATTGAAATTGTTAAGTTTATTTAAATTGATTTTAAAAGGATTAAAAAACTAAAAGGCTACAACTTCAATTCCGTAACTAAATACAAAATGGCTATTAGTTAAATTATTTTTAGTCCAAAAACTAAGCCCAATTCGGATTTGACCCAGTCCAAATACCCTATCTCATTCCAAGTTGGCAATCTATACCACTCCTTGCGAACCAACGAGATCGTGCCATGTCACCCTCCTGTATCACTAACAAAACAAATACACGTGCATCTGAACCATTGATTCATCTGATCAACGGCTCCCATTTAATCCCTGATTTTCCTTTGATTTTTAAAAACAACCGCCCAAAGACCCCATCTCCACCGTTCAAACCTCATAATCCAATGGCCATTAAATTTTTTTAAAAAAAATCCTAAATGCCCAAAATTCTAGGGTCGTTGATCACCATATCTAACGGCCCGTATTCTATATCCTAAGCTTAACCTTAGAGACTCCACAATACCCCCAAAACCCTAAATCATTTGCAACCTGCCCAGCCGCCCTTCTTTCCCCTTCTTATATCTTTTCTCTCGTCTGCCCTAGCTTCATCAATCAACATACCTTGCACATATTAGTCCAATGTCGTGAAATTAACCTTAAATTATCTCATTTGTCCCCCATATCTATGATTCTCGCTGAATCTTTGCATGTTTCATCATCGAAATTCAAATCTCCCAAATCCAAACACTAACCCTAGAGATAAAACTTCAAATTGCCCCTGACCTTTCAAATCCATGGCATGCATGGTTATTCATTTTATTCCTGTACTCTTGATCTCGTCATTCTTTCCATTTTTACCATTCAATTTCAAAATCCCCAATCCAAGAAGTTAGACCAAAAAATGAAACTTCAACTCGCCAGATTTTCTTTCGTCCTTTCAAATCGAAGCAAGCATGAGATGTTAGCTGGCTTCATCATTAATATTCGACACCTAGAGGTCAAATGCAATGACCTCTGGTATTAGGGTTCTTACCGGTGGTTTCTTGTGCTTCAACATTCAGCCTCTCATATCTCTCCACTCAGGTAAACTCAAACACTGATTTCCCCTATGTTCTCTCTGATATTACCCGACTATGCTTACGTCATCAACTCATCGTCACTCTCCACTATCTTAGTTTGAAATCTGAAACTCTAAGGCCTTAAATGGAACTATAAATAGGGCCTTTAATGTTCTCATCTACAATGACCTAACACTACACACATACAGTCACGAGCACTAAGCACACAAAGACACTAAGAACATTAGGGTTTCTGGTCTTATCTTTCTTACTATTTCCCCTCTCTTTTGTCGAGTTCTTTTGCTGGTTCAAGCTCGAAGGTTCTGGGATCTTGAGCAACAAAAAGAATTCGTTTGGTCTGCTGCCCTTAAGAATGTCAGCATCTTTCTTTCCCTTTTTCTTTTGTTCATCTCTCTGAATGATTTAGATATGTTGAGTTAAGTTCTGTAGATTATAATTATGTTGTATGTGTTTGACATGTTTGATATTTATGCTTTGTTAGTTTGACAACCTTTTATGGTCAGCTTGTTCTATTATGATTCTCTAAAGTGATAATCAATTAAGTCATTGATAATTGTTCATCTTTGTTCTGAGTTTTCCTACAATCTCCATGCCTGAATTCTTACATGTTTATGTTCAATACAAACTTCATAATTCTCAGTGACTTACAGTAAACCCATCTCTGTCTTATTGCACTTCTGTAATTTTTTGAGTTTTGGAAGCTGAGTTTACTACATGATAGGTATGACTGAAATGAAACCTGAACTACGATGACTTATATCCCCTTGCCTTTTAACCTTGAGCCTTAACTTGAATTTTCTCTGCTTGTTGAACCACTCATGCTCATCTAAACTCCATGCCTTTCCCTTCACTGATGATTCTGTTGAGGCTTCATCTTGTTTCCCTGCACTTTATTTGCCTTATGGTTGATTTCATTATTTGATAACCTTAACTGATATACCCCTTTAAATGCAATATGTCCATGTCACTTAAGTTGAAAGAATTTAAGTGATTAGAGACTTTCCTTCTCTACATCTGTATCTACTAACTCCGAAGATGATATCTGGGCTATCACTATGACTATTTCATGATCATACTCAGTTGTTATAGGAAACTATCTTATTTGCATCAAACTATCTCCTTCTCTTGAACCCTTTTATTGTATATATTATGTTAAGGTTAAGCTATCTTCCCCTTAGTGTAAGTCATGATTTTGTTTGGATAAAGTCAACTGATAATTGCTGCATAACTAAGTTCGTTTGTCCCATAATCATGTTGAGATATTCATATACATGTGCAACTCAAAATTTGTGCAGTATATCCCTGCCATTAATCTTTTGAGCCCCCCTGTTGATTTTGTAAAGTTTGCATGCATCTATATCTAACTTATCTTTCATGAAGAAAGGAATTAGACACTATGTTATAATCAAGTGACCCTTTTAGGAGTTGAAGCATGGTCACTTCATACCTATACGCTGAACTAGATTTATGTTTGAGTTTGAACTTGTTTTTATGCAATATTTTCCATCTCCTTTCTTTACCAATATGTTGATTTGGTTCTGTAATTGATTTTGTAATGTGTAAAGTTCCTCTACCTATATGAGATCACTACCTCATTTATTTTGCCTATGAACAATTGACTAAATGATGTTATCCCCCTCGCTTAACTCTGTAACACCATGTTCTACCTTGAGTTATGCGCAACCCTCCTCCTTATTGTTAACCTGAAGTTGAACTTGACTCTCAAACCTTATGAAGCCCATTTGTTGATATTATCTGAACATATTGACTTGCTAATACTATTAGAAGCATGACCCTTTTGAGACCTTAGGGGTGACATGTTTGAACCTGTGAATCTGTAGTCATGATGAGAGCTTAATCCCATGACCTTGATAACCTCTCTGTAACAATGGCTGACTATGACTATCGGTTGGAATCTGCCTTGATGTATTTAAGGTGCAAAGTAATGTTATTAATACCTGTTTGAATATGTTATGCCTTAATAATTTATTCCTACAATGGTGTGATTGTGAAACCTCCCTTTTTTTAATCTATGTGTATACTGAACACAACCCCTTTTAGGTTTTCTTGATATGTGTTCCATATTTAGTATTAGAAGTATCTATATTCTCTTGTGTTGTTTTCATTAAGATGAAAGTATATATTATGTGGTAGGTAATTCCTTAATACTTAGTTTGCATTGAAAGGGCCTTAGTGGCACTTAAACCCGTAAGGTAAACATGTCGTCAGTGATTAAAGGTATTTGGGAGTGGAATTCGACTTTAGGTTGGGCTGCCCTCCCCGGCACAAGAAGTGCCCTGGGACTTTGAGTCCCTTGGGAACTTGGAAGTGTCGGGGGATCTAAAGGGAACATCGGCCTTAAGTGGGGCTCCTTCCTCGGCTCCTAATTAATTGACGCATCCAGCTCTTTAAGGGTTTAGTGTTTAATGACAACGAAAGGTTTCCAATGCGAATTATTCGGTAAGTAAAGCCACCACATTAATATATAATTTCCTCTACCATATTAATCTTATTCTTACTTCAATTATCTGTTTGTGTATTTGTCATACGCATCATAGTATGATCCGTAGTTCGAACACTCTGAATATATTGGATATATGTGTAATGACCTCCTTATTTTTGACATGAATATCTGTTTGGGCCTCTGAGTTCTTGATGAACTCAAGCCCAATTCCAGCCTTATTGCATCTCGTCCAGGAGTCCAAAGTCAGTTGTATTCGCATCTCTTCACTGCTGGGCCTACCTTCTTGAGGCCCAATCACAAAGTCCAGTCCTCTTTCCCTCCGCTCTTTTATCGTTATGTACTATCTCGTTAGTATAGTTTACTGTTTCTGTTAGTTTAAATTAATGTTAGTTATGTCTTTGTTGTTATTTATATCTCATGTATATAGCACTCATATATTAGATCACATGCTTTACTTTTATGCTTTAGTATCATATAAACTTAGGCAAGCCTTAAATAATATAGGATTTAAAAGGAAAATTAGTTAGATGTAGATCCTTAACTCACTAATTATAATCTGCTCGCAAATTATTATATTTTTCACTCACCCTTCTATTCTTTAAAGATTTTAAAATCCAGAACTTAGCAAAACAGCAGCTCTATTTTAAAAAGAGAAATCATATCTCAACTTCATTTTCAAAAGGAAAATCAGAACTTCAAGAATTGTCGCCTTTAAGGAATTTTCGGCAAATAACCTCTTCTTTGAAAACCCTCCGAATCTAAGGTAATTATAGGTTCACTTTCTTACAAAACATCCCTTTAGATTTATGTAAATAACCATCCCCCAAATGGTGTAACAATAAGTATAAGAGTAAAATTGACAAATAAAAGATATAACATGTGCAAACAACTTCGAATAAAGCATGTAAGAATACACTTTACATGGAGGATATAACATGATATGACAACTTCAATTAATGCATGAAAGAAGACTAGGAGTCTAACCGGTCAAATACCATATTTAAGCCCGAGTATGCACTCGTCACCTTGCATACACGTCTTTCACATAAAAGAGACGAATCGAAGTTAAAGCTTTGAGGTGAGTTGAGGCTCACACTACTATTACAGAATTCCATCAGAACCCTCGTGCTCCATGTATTCGATAAATCTAAGCCATATCTTCTTATACTCCATTACTCAGTTCACTCCATTCTTATTCAATACTACTTTATATGTGACGGAAGTACCTGCTTACTTGTATTACCACTTGTTACATGACTTTGTTTGTGATATTTATGTTTAGTTCAGTATTCAGTTTCAACATTTATTCATGCATTAATATGATCACGTTCAGAAGGGAGAGCTAGTCGAACTCCCCTTGTGTGAGTGCTATCAGGACCAGGGTTAGCCACCCCACGCTTGTAGGGGCTATTGTTTGTTGGAGAGATAGACCGACACTCCCCTGTGTGTGTTGCTAGATCTCACGTAAGTAAGGCCATTATGTGTAACTTAAATTCTATTTTAGTTTAACTTTTACTTTAAAGGTCCAGCTTCAATTATTTGTTTACATGTTCAGCTTACAATTTTAGTCTTCGGCCTATTATAAGTTTTCTTGCCTTAAACTACTTACACGCTTTATATGGATATCTTTCCTTCTTGTTATGTTTATCCCAGAAGGTCTCTCTCTGCATTTTTAGGAGATAGACTATGAGACTCGCTGGGTATCCCGTCGTGATACTTAGCCCGTGAGGGCATGCTTTCGTTTTTCATGGATGTAAATATTGTTGATCACGTCCCCAACAATACATGATAGGACTAGCTTTCAACCCAGTATTTACCACTTCTCTTCTTGGTGGGGACTCAAATTTAATATTTATTTGCATTGTTTTAACGTACGAAGTATGCCCTGAAGCCGTAAATGTTCGGTATTCTTAGAGGCTCATGACTTAGTCTAGTGGGTATTATATATTTTGCATTCTCAATTCAATATTTTGTTGAGATTTATGACTTAGCTCTCAGTTTGAATTTAGCTTTTAGTTAATAAATATGCCACAATAATATTTTGGGATTAATTCAGTCATCATGATTCTTAGTACAACTTAGTTAAGGGTTCACTCGACATGTTGCTTAATCACGTCCCACCCCCATTTTGGGGGCGTGACAAGTTGGTATCAGAGTAGCCGTGTTTAGGAAGTCCTAGCGAGTCATGAGCCGTGTCTAGTAGAGTCATATTTATGGGTATGTTGTACACCATACTTATATCTGGGAGGCTGCAGGATATGTTAGGAAAAAAAGATTCTTTGATTCTCACATTGTGTGTTAGAGCTAAACATTTCAGAATTCTAACAATCATTTTGTCTCTCGTTTCAGAACAAAATGGTTAAAACAAGATCAACTTCATTATTATTTTCTAAAAATGTTGAGATACCAGCTGGTAATCATCAAGAAGTACCACCAGAGGTGCAAACTACACTAATGGCACCAGTTGCAGTTAGAGGACGTGGCAGAGCTAGAGGTTGAGGTTAGAATGCTAGGGGTAGAAGTGGAAATGCTAGAGGTAATCAGGCTCGTGGGAGGACCACAAGACAGGAACAAGCTCCACCTCAGCAGGTTGATAATGATCAGGTGGAAGTCACACCCCCTCTTAACTTACTCAAGGCAAATCAACCACAACAGTAGGATGATCGAATTAAAAGAATTTTGGACTGTTTGGAGTCCCTACCCCCTCCGGCTGGTGGTCTGGCAGCAACTATTCATTTGCTCCTCCTCATGACTCTCATGATTCAGATGAATAGATTATAAAAGATGATTTTCAAGCCCCACTTGTGGTAGCACCACCAACCGTCCCTGCAAATATTACCCATGTGATGACCTGATAGGTCATTTTGAGTTCTAGCCCTTATTTTCGTATTTCGAAATCTTGATTAGCTCTGTTTAATATTTTTCGATTTGCGTGCATAGTCCGTGTCTTTTAATGAAAAAATTTTATGTGAAAAATTAAAGAAAACATGAATTTTAGCTTTAATAATAACTTGAGTTGATTACGGTCAATATTTGTATAAACGACCCCAGATCGGTATTTTGACGATCTCGGTGGGTCTGTATCGTAATTTTGGACTATACCACTTTTGTCACGACCCAAACTGATGGTTCATGACGAGTTCCCGAGTCCTACTTGCCGAACACCCCTAAGCATACGTCTAAGATATACACATGAAATAGTGGTAGATCATGCATAACATTTGTCAATAAACTGCCGAATAATGTGAATAACACAAGTGAGGAAACATGCCCAATGCCACATATGTTATTCACATGATTCAGAATAGAAGGTTGCTATGGACAACTATATATCAAAATAGAAGCCGACAAGGCCACGTACTATCTAACTATACATGACTGTCTATAGACCTCTAATAGATTGTACAACTATATAAATGACAGGACTGGGCCCCGTCATACCCATGTATGTATACAAAAATATCGTACAAAAACCTAATAGCAGCTCCGAATCAAATGAAGTAAACCAACTCTCACTGAGCAAGGATCCTAAAAAAGGGGATCGTCAGCCTGTCTACCTTGACTTGCGGGCATGTACGTATGCCACGAATTGAATTCGAAAGTCCCAAACTTAATTTGACTTGATTTGTTGAAAACTAGTAATTTTGAAGGCTTAAAGATTTCTTAGGTTTGACGGTAGGTTGACTTTATGGCTACCGGGTCCCGATTTTGATTCAGGGACTTGGTATAGGGCCATTTTAGTATTTGAAACTTGTCTGCAAAATTTAGTACAATTCGGAATTGGTTTGACATGGTTCAGACACTTATATGTGATTATAGTCGTTCTTAAGTTCCCTTTTAAATTTCATCCATTTTGAGGTTTGATTTGTTGATTTAGATGTTATTTTGGTGATTTGATCATGTGAGCGAGTTCATATGATGTTATTACACTTATGTTCATATTTGGTTTAGAGTCTGAGAGGCTCAGGTGAGTTTCTGATGTGTTTCGGATAAGTTTGGATAATGCAATAATTGCTGGTGCAATGCCCAATTCTGGTGTCTGATGCAGATCTCGCATTTACGAATAATTGTTAGCATTTTGCGAGTAGGGTCTGGGATTGGGTAATCACGCAATTGCGAGGAAATAATTTGCAATTGCAAACTGCTCATGATTGCTTTTTGCGATCACTTGGTCGCATTTGCGATGCCTGACAACAGTAGAGCATCTTCACATCTGTGAAGATATTTGGCTGCAATTGCGAAGGTAGGATCTTCGCATTTGCGTTCTTTTTGTCGCAATTGCGACTTCTTGACTTATGTGATAGGGGTTTGTATTTGTGACCCTTGTCTCGCATTTGCGATGCTCACAATTGCGAATAAGACTTCGCAATTGTGACATTTGCAGCTAGATAAAAGAGGAGAAAATCGGGACTTAGCTCATTTTATACCATTTCTTAACCCTAAATACTCTAGAGGCAATTTTCCTATAGGATTTTCTCTCCAAAATCATTATTAAGAAACTCTAATCCATTTTATTTCAATTACCCATTACTTTTCATGGGATTTCAACATCAAATTTATGATTTCCATGGTAGAAATTAGGGATTTTGGGAGAAATTGAAGATTTTGTAATATTGAGATTTAGACCTCGAAGTGGGGTCGAATTTCGAAATAAATCACATAACCGGGCTCGGAGGTGAATGTGTAATCGGATTTTGGTCTGAACCTCAGGTTTTGACCAAGCGGGCCCGGGGTTGACTTCTTTAAAAATAATAAAAATTGAACCTCTTTTATTAATGAGTAGTTTCTAAAGCTTATTTTGCATCATTTGATCGATAATTTGCTAGATTTTGTTGGTTTGGAGGTTTGTTCGAAAGGCAAGGTCGTGGTTGGTTGATTGTTTTAATTTGCAGAGTCTGGTAAATATTGGGTCTAACCTTGACTTAAGGGAATTAGGAATCCATGAACTATGTGTTATGTGATTTATATGAGAAAACGACGTATATGCGAGGTGACAAATGTATATCGCCGTCATTATATTTGTTTTCATGTTTTCGTTTTTTCATTATATATCTTGCCTCATGCCTTATAGTTACAAGCTTTATTTGACTTCTATGCCATAATTGTTACTTATCATTTAATTATTCTTGGACTAAATTGTCCGTCTCTTCTATGACTCCATGCTTATTTGCTACTTGCCGCTACTTGCTTTACTTGCATGCCTAAATTGTCACATGCCTTACTTATCTTCTTCTTCTTCTTATTATTATTATTATTATTATTATTATTATTATTATTATTATTATTATTATTGTTGTTGTTGTTGTTGTTGTTGTTGTTATTATTATTGTTATTATTATTATTATTGTTATTGTTATTATTATTATTGTTATTATTATTATTATTATTATTATTATTATTATTGTTGTTATTTTTATTATTATTATTATTATTATTATTATTATTATTATTATTATTATTATTATTATTATTACGTACAAGTTATTCTTGGATTCTTGATATATACGAGGTGGTACCTCGACTGTGATTCTTATTGCACAGAGGCGATACCTCAATGTGATTCTTGTTGTTTATTTCGTGTTGTAAAGAGTTATTTGGTGGGAACACTTCTTGTTGTTTTGTTCTTCCTTGTTCTATCAGTTATTGTCTGTATATGAACATTGTGGTTCTTTTTGATTGCTTTCCTTAAGTTACCTCTATGCGTACAATCCTTTCGTTAATCTATGTTATTAACTTGCTACATATTACCTATTGCTCGTCTTTCCATTACTTCTTGTTATTACGTTTTCATTCTGTTTATTATATCCTAGCAGGTGTCTTGACCTAGCATCATTACTACTCTACCGAAGTTAGAGTTGATACTTACTGGGTACCGTTGTGGTGTACTCATACTACGCTTCTGCACATCTTTTTGTGCAAAGCTAGGTACGTCTGCCTGTGTCGGACGCTAGAGTAGATTTGAGTAGTTGCTTTTGGAGATTTCAAGGTATACCTGCTCTATGTCCATAGGCCTCGGAGTCCCATTTTTATTTTAGACATTCCATTGTTTCTTTCTTGTTTCAAATAGTATTGTAGTTCGAGACTAGTAGTACTATCTTGTAGAGCTTATAACTCTATTCCACCACATTTTGAGAAAAATGTTGGCTATTATACTATTGAGTATTATTCTAGTATGAACTAGTTAATTTCTCCGCGCTACACACAGTTGTTAATGAATTTTGACATATAATTAAATAATTTTTTAATTTTTATAATTTAAAAAATTAGATGTTACTCTTCGAAGATTTTATCTTCTTTCTATTCCCCAACCTTAATAATTATTATTATAGTTTTATATTCTTATTTAAGTTCTAAAACAAAGAAGGTATGTGAAATAAAAAAAGAAAAATAATTACATTAAATTTGCACCTTTTTCATTCGGTGTTAACAATGACATATAAACATTTATGGCATTTAAAACTATTTATTTGAAATAATATAATTCAAAATCCGTAAATGTAATAACATATTATTTGTACATATACAAATATATCCGCAGTCATTCTTTACATGAATGATATGGTAAGCCTCTTTTATATAGATGGGTTCTCCGATATACTTGGTAAACTTTCAAATACTCAAATTCGCATTTGTTAGGTTTTTGTATACAGTCACTTCTGTGAAAACTTCATGTTCTTTAGTTGCATAAAAACTTTTTTAATTACTAACCACATAAAATACCTCAATTTAACAGGTGCCTTAGAGTTCCAGATTTGTTTCCACGTCCATGAATAAGTTGGTTGGCATCGTTAGGATATGGAGTAGCATGATCTTATAATGTAGATGTCATTCCCTTCCTTTTCCATACCATTTAATCTTCTCTGCTACTGCAACCTTGGAATGAAGAGAGGATACTTGAAAATTCTAAAATTCTATCCAATTCCCGGTCATTTAAATTCCTTTTGAATCTGATTCTCCAAGAATTACATTTTCACAATATCCTTTGTAAGGTAGTAAAGAGTGGGAAATTATTCCTTGAGAGGTAAATGCCCCAGCCAATTGTCTTATGCCAATGTGTTGAGAGAATACATGTCCATAAAGCTCTAATGGACCCCCAAACTCCTACTTCGTGGGAGCATTTTCCCTGTTTGTGCACCATTCATTAATGAAAACCATACTTTCTCAAAAACCACGGTAAAATGAGTATATAACAGTATCAATCTCTGCACTAAACATCAAACCAAAATATATCATTTATTGTTATCTCATAATACAACAACAACCCAATATAATTTTACAAGTGAGATCTGGGGAGGGTAGTGTGTACACAGACCTTATCCCTATTCTAGGATAGAGAGACTGTTTCCGATAGACTCTCAGCACAAGAAGATGAAATACGACAATAGAATAATAACAACATAACCAGAAAGATAGTACCAGCGAACTAAAACTCAGAATAGAGAAAACAAATTCCTTTTACTCATATATGGAAAAATAAATAGCATCTAACATAGTTCAAGCTTGCGAATAACCCAGATTTACTTATCAAAAAAACAAAATTCCTAGCATAGATTTTGTTAAAACCTAATCTCAGCACTAAACGTCAAATCTAGAAAATAAAGTTCCTTCTTTTCAATAAGTTGCGAAAGAATCAGCAGCAAAATTCCAACCAACATTAAATGAGTGATGACCCAACTCAAAAAGTGGAAAAGGGGAAAAAATACCTCAAGAGAGCCGGCCTTTCCGACATGAACGCGCAATATGAATCCCTTTTTCCATTGCGTTTCTTTGCCTTTGTATCGTAGTAATAAATAAGCAGAAAAAAAACAACTTTGAGCCTGATGGAAAGAGTAGATCCACAAAAACTTCCTATTACAGATCAGATATCATTATGCGTATTACAACAGGCAGGAAAAAAGTGCAAACCAAATAATGAAACAAAATTTTGAACAGAATAGAACACACAAAGGCGACACTGCTGATGCCTACAACATAAGAAAATTATTAGAATTTTATCAGATTATCAAAATGGATCAAAAGGAAGGCAAGACATATTCAATGTTTAATAGCGAAGTACCCCGCCATTGCCTTAAATTTTTACCCAAAAGTTAAATTTTAATAAAGCCCAACGGTGTTGATGCCAATAATTAGTCCCTTTGATGCTCACTTTGCTGATCATCTTGGCCAGAAAGAGAGACTTCATTGGGCACCCAATACAAACGGCAAACAATAGTGTTTACCTTTAAAATCGGATAACAATTGAATTTATACGTGATTTTAAGGATATGTGATCTAATTTGATACAAAGTAGAAATCAGATTTAATATGAAAGAATAAATAGAAAAATATACAAACCATGCAGATTGAACAACTTAACACTACTAAAAGTTCGGTAAAAACCGATCAACGTTAGTCGGTAATAGCCAAAAACCGACCAAAACGCGACCATTTACGTGTAGACGATATTTTTGTAGTCGGAAAGGAATACCGACTAAAGTTGGTCGGAAATTACCGACCAACTTTGGTCGGTCAATTAAATTCAAAAAAATAATATTGCAAAAACAATCGACCAAAGTTGGTCGGTTTTTTAGTTATGTAATAAAAAGATACACCATCTGGGAATCGAGCCGGGGTCTGTACTGTGGCAGGATCTATTCTACCACTAGACCATTGGTACATTTTGTTTTAAGACTGTCTTTTATTTGATTTATACTCTTTAATTGTATTTTCGCACGAAAATAACCGACCAAAGTTGGTCGGTTTTATTAAAAAGTAAAATTACCGACCAAAGTTGGTCGGTTTTTTTAAATGACCCGCCGAATTAACCGATCAATTTTGGTCGATTTTTTTAATATTAATTTTTATTTATTTTAATTGAAAAACCGACCAAAGTTGGTCGGTTTCTTGAAANGTCTGTACTGTGGCAGGATCTATTCTACCACTAGACCATTGGTACATTTTGTTTTAAGACTGTCTTTTATTTGATTTATACTCTTTAATTGTATTTTCGCACGAAAATAACCGACCAAAGTTGGTCGGTTTTATTAAAAAGTAAAATTACCGACCAAAGTTGGTCGGTTTTTTTAAATGACCCGCCGAATTAACCGATCAATTTTGGTCGATTTTTTTAATATTAATTTTTATTTATTTTAATTGAAAAACCGACCAAAGTTGGTCGGTTTTTTGAAACATAAATTTTGCGGGACTCAAAAATAGTTTCCCGCATTTTTACGTCAAAGAAAACCGACCAAAGTTGGTCGGTTTTGTAAAAAAAAAAAAAAAATATTTTGAAAAACCGACCAACTTTGGTCGGTTTTTTGACCGATCAAAGTTGGTCGGTTGACCTTGGTCGATTTTTGCCGAATTTCTAGTAGTGTAAGACTCGCAAAGTTAACTTCCCTCGAATTTAGGTTTGATATTATTGGAGCCATAATATTATTGAAGCCAAAACAATATGAACAAAGCTGAAAAAGATAGTATGTTGTTCTTCTAAGTGTATTACAATGTCCTCCATCAGCTACTCAGTCCCCTCTATATATTTCGGGAGATGAAGCTTTTAAGACATTATTTTATAAGAAACTATGTAGACCGTTGGCTTCTTTTTTGGCTTAATTCCGTGATTTCTGCCATAATGATCGGTTAATGGCGAGAATTACGGATCCTTGTCGGGTGAGTTGGCGAAGCATTTCTTCGAGGCCATCAAAAGCAGGATCGGTCGAACCTTCGGTAAACTCGAGGGCAAATCCGATGGTCTTGTTGAACTTCGAACCTCGATGTTTCGGCTTTATGTTATTTGGCTCGACAAATTTTCCTCGATTTTGTTCGGACTCGATCTCGTTCGGTCCCGGGGTCACGAGCTCAACGATGTACCTTGGTTCGATATAACTCAAGATCGAGCTTTAACCTGTCATATTTCAGTCTCGATTGGTCACACAAGAGGCGAACCCGATTTCGACCGCATACAAATAGAAGCAAGGTTGGGTTTCTTGTTTCAAATTGCAAATCTGGTGTTCCTTCACCGTCTACTTCTACAACTGTTGGTATGAAGAAGGCTGGAGATGCATCCATAAAATCATTGTCGCCCCAATAACAGAATATTAGGCCACGTCACGCCCGAATTGGACGGCCTCCACTGTTTGGGTACTATTATTCCTTATTAATTTTATGAAAACTTGATTAGATAACAAGCGTTTGGAGAAGTTGTAACCGTTTGGAAACGGTGGAAAGCAAAACGCTTGGAAAAACCGCTCGATTAGTTATCACCGTGGAAAAAAGATATTCTACTTAACTAAAGAATAAGAGAAAATAAGGAGAAATTCAGGAAAACAGTCCAAAAAAATGAGAGAACACATAAATTGTAATCCTAACTTTAGAGAGGTGTCATGTCACCAGCTCTTGTCCCTCTTCTATATATTTATATAGATATTTTATTTGATGTTTTAATAGTATTTTCGCTATTTCTCTATGCATGTTAGGCTTATAAACTCGTAAAGACTAGGTGTCATCACGACCTCCTACGGAAGGAAATTAGGGTCGTGACAGGATCAGATCGGATAATTTATCCGTTTTTTGTATTACCCGCTTTCGTCCCGCCACGCCTCGTTTTTCTTGTGCTTGTTACATAAGAATTGGGCAGTTCGAGTCACCCCAAGAGCAAGGTGGAGAGTTCTTGGAGGGAGGGAGTCGAGGGTTTATCGGAAACAACCTCACTAGCCTAGGGTAGGGGTAAGGTTTGTGTACACATTACCCTCCCTAGACCCTACTAGTGAAATTATACTGGATTGTTGTTGTTGTTGACCAAGCGTAATGTTTGAAGATTTTGGCCATGACCGCACATGAATGCGTAGGTGTATAACGTCTTGATACCTTAGTTTAATCCATGAAGGATCTCGTTGGAATTAATTTGAATTAGATTAATAAAAGCTAAGCCAATTATTGTTTTACTTAACGAATGATTCCATTGATACTCTTAGCTCCAGCTCCAGTTTGGCCATGAAATTTGAGAGTTCTTTTTTAAAAAAAAAATTATCTTCAAATATCTGTTTGTTTATAGATTTTAACCATTGTTGGTAGATTTTGAAATAAAATTTTCAAATCCCAAAAACAGTTCTAGAGTAGATTCACTACTAGAAATCAGGTGATTTCCGTCCAAGGCTTTCCGACAGAAATCGGTCGGAAATAAGAGTATTTGGTCGCAAAAGTCAACAAAAATTTTCTGACAGCAAAAAAATAAAACTTCCGACCGATTTCGATCAAAAATTGATCAAATATTTGGTCATGCTTGTATATAATGTACAAAAATAATTATTTATTAAAAATTTTCTAAATTTCCGACTGAATTCGATCGGAAATTGGTCAAATATTTGGTCAAACTTGTATATAATGTACAAAAATAATTATTTATTAAACCTTTTCCAACTTTTCGATCGTTTTCGGTCGGAAATTGGTCAAATATTTGGTCATACTTGTATATAATGTACAAAAATAATTACTTATTAAAATATTTCTAACTTTCCGACCGATTTCGGTCGAAACTTGATCAAATATTTGGTCATACGTGTATATAATGTACAAAAATAATTATTTATTAAAATGTTTTCAAATTTCCGACCGAAATCGGTCGGAAAGTTTGAAATAATTAACTCCCGCCCAAGACAAAAATTATATATATTTAATTAACCAACCGAAATAAGTTATAATTAAATATTTCCGACTAATTTCGGTCGGAAAAATAATTTTAAAATAATTAAAATATAAATTTATTAATATTTGTGTGTGTGTAAATAATAAATAGATTTTAAATAAATAATATTTAATACTTATTTGATATATATATATATATATATATATATATATATATATATATTGTGTGTGTGTATTTTAAAATTACTTTTATATGGACACTATGTCCTATATCTACGTATGTGTGTGTGTATATATATATATATACACTATACTATACTATACTATATATATATATATATAGTTATATCGAATATAGCTTATATAATACACACTTACTATATATATTATATTATACTATATATACATCTCTCTCTCTCTCTCTCTATATATATATATATAGAGAGAGAGAGAGAGAGAGAGAGAGAGAGAGAGAGAGAGAGAGAGAGAGAGAGAGAGAGAGAGAGAGAGAGAGAGAGAGAGAGAGAGAGAGAGAGAGAGAGAGAGAGAGAGAGAGAGAGAGAGAGAGAGAGAGAGAGAGAGAGAGAGAGAGAGAGAGAGAGAGAGAGAGAGAGAGAGAGAGAGAGAGAGAGAGAGAGAGAGAGAGAGAGAGAGAGAGAGAGAGAGAGAGAGAGAGAGAGAGAGAGAGAGAGAGAGAGAGAGAGAGAGAGAGAGAGAGAGAGAGAGAGAGAGAGAGAGAGAGAGAGAGAGAGAGAGAGAGAGAGAGAGAGAGAGAGAGAGAGAGAGAGAGAGAGAGAGAGAGAGAGAGAGAGAGAGAGAGAGAGAGAGAGAGAGAGAGAGAGAGAGAGAGAGAGAGAGAGAGAGAGAGAGAGAGAGAGAGAGAGAGAGAGAGAGAGAGAGAGAGAGAGAGAGAGAGAGAGAGAGAGAGAGAGAGAGAGAGAGAGAGAGAGAGAGAGAGAGAGAGAGAGAGAGAGAGAGAGAGAGAGAGAGAGAGAGAGAGAGAGAGAGAGAGAGAGAGAGAGAGAGAGAGAGAGAGAGAGAGAGAGAGAGAGAGAGAGAGAGAGAGAGAGAGAGAGAGAGAGAGAGAGAGAGAGAGAGAGAGAGAGAGAGAGAGAGAGAGAGAGAGAGAGAGAGAGAGAGAGAGAGAGAGAGAGAGAGAGAGAGAGAGAGAGAGAGAGAGAGAGAGAGAGAGAGAGAGAGAGAGAGAGAGAGAGAGAGAGAGAGAGAGAGAGAGAGAGAGAGAGAGAGAGAGAGAGAGAGAGAGAGAGAGAGAGAGAGAGAGAGAGAGAGAGAGAGAGAGAGAGAGAGAGAGAGAGAGAGAGAGAGAGAGAGAGAGAGAGAGAGAGAGAGAGAGAGAGAGAGAGAGAGAGAGAGAGAGAGAGAGAGAGAGAGAGAGAGAGAGAGAGAGAGAGAGAGAGAGAGAGAGAGAGAGAGAGAGAGAGAGAGAGAGAGAGAGAGAGAGAGAGAGAGAGAGAGAGAGAGAGAGAGAGAGAGAGAGAGAGAGAGAGAGAGAGAGAGAGAGAGAGAGAGAGAGAGAGAGAGAGAGAGAGAGAGAGAGAGAGAGAGAGAGAGAGAGAGAGAGAGAGAGAGAGAGAGAGAGAGAGAGAGAGAGAGAGAGAGAGAGAGAGAGAGAGAGAGAGAGAGAGAGAGAGAGAGAGAGAGAGAGAGAGAGAGAGAGAGAGAGAGAGAGAGAGAGAGAGAGAGAGAGAGAGAGAGAGAGAGAGAGAGAGAGAGAGAGAGAGAGAGAGAGAGAGAGAGAGAGAGAGAGAGAGAGAGAGAGAGAGAGAGAGAGAGAGAGAGAGAGAGAGAGAGAGAGAGAGAGAGAGAGAGAGAGAGAGAGAGAGAGAGAGAGAGAGAGAGAGAGAGAGAGAGAGAGAGAGAGAGAGAGAGAGAGAGAGAGAGAGAGAGAGAGAGAGAGAGAGAGAGAGAGAGAGAGAGAGAGAGAGAGAGAGAGAGAGAGAGAGAGAGAGAGAGAGAGAGAGAGAGAGAGAGAGAGAGAGAGATGTATATATAG
>AWOL01S0007692.1:0-12905 GCA_000715115.1 Nicotiana otophora
ATTGGGGAGAGTCTTTTATGGAATCTGATTTCTTTCAAGCTCTGTAGCAGATTGACGATGTATGAGATTGGTCTATTGATGATGTATCACATATAGCTTAAACGCTGAGTATTATGCTTGATACTTACTGGGTACATGTTATTTTCGTACTCATACTGCACTTGCTGCATATTTTATTGTGCAGGTACATATATGTATAGCGGCCTTGTGGGTGCAGAGGTGTGGTTAATAATTATGGGGACATAGATGAGCTGCATTCTATATTACAATCCGCAGCTAACAGAGTCTCCTTCAAAGTTATTATATTTTCCTGTCTAATTTGTATTCTAGACAAATGTTGTATTTTATTTTAATTCCATAGTAAATGCTTATGCACTCGGGTTTTGGAATAATTATGGGTTGCACTGTATTGAAAATTTTTAAAGATATTAGTACGTATTTGGTAAATGTCATCTTATGCTATTTAATTGAGGGGAACAACTATGACTTTAAAAATATTAAAATGAGAATTTATTTAGTATTTATTGTTGGCTTGTCTGACAGCGATGTCCGGCGCCTTAAAGAATGGTAAATTTCTGCATTTGCGAATTGCTAACTGCATTTGCAACTTTGGTATTTTACTCTGAATTGTTAAGTGCTATAACTTCTTTGATTCATATTTCAATTTTCAAGTTGTGTTTGTTATCTCAAACGATCAACTGCTTTCCATTTTCTTAGAGTCTTCTTAGGTTGATGGTTTACTTATAGTGTTAGATGCATCGAACAGGTGGTTGGCAAGATGGTGCAGCTGCAGTATGTGTTTGGTGCCTATATTTGCACACCTGTAGAAGTACAAGCAGTTTGTTAACTATTCCATCTAGGTGAGGTATCAAAGTTTCTGGCTTGCCCGACACACAGAAGAAGCAGAGAGCTACAACAACACAAATTATTTGGCATCAACAACTAATGAAGGAGTAAACATCCATCTACTCATCATAGTACCCACCATTTACCCGCCCAGCAGTATTATCACCATTCTCCGCCACACGGCTATACCCTGCTTCCTTCTCATGATCCTACATATGTAAGTTTCATAAATACTATAAATATTTATAATATTATATAGTTAGTAATTTTCTATCTTCTAAATAAAGGGTCGCTACAAGATTAATTTGGAGGAGTACAATCAGAGCTTGCCATCGAATGAGCAAGGCGAGCGACCGTCCATTTTAGACGAAGAAGCGCAGAGGATATGGTTGGATGTTGTCGCTGGTCTTAAAAAGGGGATAGCATGTGGTCTTCCAGATAAATCATTTTGGCGCTACAGGGCTGGATTGCAAGGTATAGGGACTTCCGCCCAAGGCGAGGCGATTGATGGGTCGACTATATCGTCTATGGAACAGAAGATCGCAAAGCTGACAGCAGAGCTTGAAGAGACAAAGGCTAGATAAAAAAAGAGAGATGAACAATTTGGTACCCTTTAAGTTCAGCTAGAAAGGAGGGAAGAACAATTTAATCTCCTTCAAGGTTAGCTGGCCAATCTTCTTGCTAGTGATGCTTTCCCCATTTTCCGGTCTCGTGAGCCTTCCCCATGTGCCGACGATGAAGGTTCTAGGAGTGAAGATGGAGATGACGCTAGATAAAACTCATTGAATGGTGTGTATTGCTAAACAAAGTATTGAACTTGTCAATATTTAGTTGAGACTAATTTTTAATGATGATTATATTGTTATTTTGTTATTGAATACTTAAGTAGTTGTTGTTGTGGTTGTTATTAGTTGTTGTTGTTAGATAATTGTTGTTAATGTTAGTTAATAATTTTTGTTAGTTAATTGTTGTTGTTAGTATATTCATTGTTATTGATTAATTATGATTGAATGGCAGCAATGTAATCTGTCATTATAGGATGGATATTGGTTGTAATTGGCAGGTGGTGTAGCTCAAAAATGGGCATTTTCTGCCCAATGTTTACCCAGATTTTCGATCGACTTCGGTCAAAAATTAATTATTTTTGCCCAGAAATTCATAATTTCCGACTGAATTCGGTCGGAAATTTCAAATAAATTTTCCAGTTTATTGAAATTTCCGACCGAATTCGGTCAAAAAATTGAAAATTTAAAAATAAAATATTTAATTATTTCCGACCGAATTCGGTCGGAAATTAAAGTTTGATAGTTAGTCAACGCTTTGAAGTTTTCGACCGAATTCAGTCGGAAATTTCCGACCGATTTCGGTCGGTACACGTTTGCGACCATCGTTTTTCTGACCAATTAAAATCGGTCGGAATTCGGTCGAAAATAGCGGACAGAATTATACTATTTTTTAGTAGTGATTCTAAAGTTTTCTACTCATAAAATTTTAAATTCTTTTCAAGTAAAATGCATGTCCAAATACAATTTTAACTTTCAAAAACTATTTTTCGCTAGCGTTTGGACATGGATTTGGTTGAAATTTGAAAAAAGAATTTTTGAAGTTGTGTTGAAAAATAATTTTTGAAAGCTGAAATTTTGTTTGGACATGCATTTTATTCGAAAAGAAAAAGTTGATATTTTGTGAGCAGAAGAAAATATTTCACCCAAAACTATCCTAGACCAGTTTTTGAGAACTTGAAAAAAAAATTCAAATTTTTTTTAAAAACAAATCATATTCCATGAAAAAACACTGTTTTAATTTTTTTTTTTTAAAAGTAGCAACAAAAAAAAAGTAGCAAAATCTATGACTAAACGGGAGCCAAGCTTATGCTCCATTCTTTCGATGCCAATTCGGACAATCTTCTTTTGAAAAGTTTTTTTTTTCCGGAGAAACAATAATGACGGGGAAATGACGTATTAGTTTTCGGACTTGGGAAGTTTGATTTCTGTGGTTTTGGCAACTAAATATAGTTTAGTGACTTAACTACTATAAAAAATAATTTTGTGATTTTAAGTCACGAGGATAAAGTTTAGTATTACAAATTCCGTTCTTCTTCTCCGGCGAAGTTGATACTACTTGCTGTCCCTTTTTCGTCGGCAGCTTTTCTCCGGCGTAATTGAGTTCTGCCACACCACATGTTTTTTTGGCGAATTGTGAAATATCTCAAACGCTAAATCATAATTAAGCTTCTTGATCTTGGAAATTGTGATAATCTTGAACCAGAAATAGAGTCTCTAATTCGGCTTTTCTTTGACGGCGAAAGACGTGATCTTGCTTCTTTCCTTCTCTTTCTCCGGCGAACCAATCGTCGCCCATTCCTTTCTCCGGCGAAATCCAGTTGTTCCATTGCCAGAGGTAAAGTTGCAAGTATTGCCAAATCGTACCAACGTCTTTGGTCTAATTACGACAAATACTTTCCCGTCGGCGCTGCTACCGGTACAGAAGGTACAATACAACAAAGCACTGCAACTCGCTCAGAAGCGAAGACATGGGTTCCTCTGATTCATAGCAATCAATTTTAATTTTAGCTCTTGTATTGTATTTCTTCACCTATTTTTCTATCCTTTAGTGTAGATTATAGTTCCTTTAGTTCCTTTATTTTATTTCTTTATTTATCTTTCTATCCCTTAGTTGGAGATTATAGTAACTCTAGTGCCTTTGTTTTATTTCTTCACCTGCTTTTCTGACCTTTAGTTATAGATTATAATTCCCGTTAGTTCCTTTATTTTATTTTTTCACTTGTTTTGCGACTTTTAGTGGCAGATTATATTTCGATAGTTCATTTTATTTTTGTCGCTTGATTTCGGGATAGTGCTTGCGTAGTGATTCCTAGATTATAGTGGCTTTGGTGAACGATGATATGATAAGGTCTTGTCCTCGGGGGTGTCAGTGTGGGAGAGGGGGTGCGGGGGGAGAGCTAAGGGAGCTACTAGGCTGAGAGTGGGGTCTTGGAACATAGGAACTTTGACTGAAACATCTATAGAGTTAGCGAAGATTCTCGAGAAAAGGAAGATTAATATAGTTTATGTATAGGAGACTAGGTGGGTAGGAGATAAGGAGCGGAATGTGGGCAGTTTCAAACTTTGGTATCCTGGTAGGGTGGGGGCAGGAACGGAGTAGGTATCTTGGTTGATAAGGAACTCCGTGAACTAGTGGTGGAGGTTAGGAGGGTGAATGACATACTGATGACTATTAAGCTAGTTGTTGGAGATTTTACTTTGAACATAATCAGTGCATACGCACCTCAAGCAAGCTTGGATGAGGAAGTCAAGAGGCAGTTCTGGGAGGATTTGGATGAGATGGTGCGTGGTATCCCACATACCGAGAAGCTTTTTATAAGAGGAGATTTCAACGGCCACATTGGAGCGACATCTGGGGATATGATGTTCATAGTGGCTTTGGTTTGGGAGATAGAAACGGAGGAGGAACGTCTATGTTGGACTTTGCTAGAGCATTTGATTTGGTGATAGCAAACTCGAGTTTCTTGAAGAAGAGGGAGCACTTGGTCACCTTCCGGAGTTCGGTGGCCGAGACTTAGATTGATTATTTACTCTGCAAGAAGTCTGATATAGGACTTTGCACGGATTGTAAGGTCATCCCGAGTGAGAACCTCTCGACCCTTCATAGGCTTCTGGTCATAGACCTTGAGATCATGAGGAAGAGAAGGAAGAGGGCAATATATAGTCAACATAGGATCAAGTGGGTAGCCTTGACGGAAGCTAAAGCGCAGGAATTGGGGGTCAAGCCGTTGACTATGGGGGCTTGGAAGAGCAGTGGGGACGCAAGTGCTATGTGAACCACGATTGCGCAGTGCATTAGGGAAGCTACGAGAGAGGTATTAAGGGTCTCAAAGGGTTACTCTGGTGGTCACAGGGGAGACTGGTGGTGGAATGAATAGGTGCAAGGAAAAGTGAAAACCAAAAAAGCAGCGTATCTGAAGCTAGTGGAAAGTGTAGACGAGGAGGAGAAGAGAGCGAGTAGGGAGAATTATAAGTTGGCTAAGAAAGAGGAAAAGCTAGCAATTACGGCGGCCAAAACTGCAGCTTTTAGTCGTTTGTATGAGGAACTCGAGGGCCGAGGTGGGGATAAGAGGTTGTTCAGGTTAGCCAAGGCGCGAGAAAGAAAGGCGCGTGACTTGGACCAAGTAAAGTGCATCAAGGACGAAGAAGGTAGAGTTTTGTTGGATGAGGAGCTTATCCGTCGGAGATGGCAGACCTACTTCAATAGTCTCTTGAACGAGGATGGGGACAGGAGAATTGTACTGGGTGATTTGGAACTATCTGGGAGTCGTTGTGACTTTGGGTATTGTAGGCGGATTAGAGTTAATGAAGTTGAGGGGGCTATGCGTAAGATGAGCAGGGGCAAAGCGACCGGGCCGGATGAAATCTCAGTGGAGTTTTGGAAGCGTATAGGTAAGGTAGGCTTGGAGTGGCTCACCAGGATATTTAATGTCATTTTTAGAACGAAGAAGATGCCCGAAGAGTGGAGGTGGAGCACGATAGTTCCTATACACAATAACAAGGGTGATATCCAAAATTGCAATAACTATTGGGGTATCAAGCTGCTTAGCCATACTATGAAAGTCTAGAGAGAGTGGTAGAGCTAAGGATGAGGAAGAGTGTGCACCAATTTGGGTTTTTGCCGAGGCGTTCGACTACAAAAGCCATCTACCTTGTTAGGAGATTGATGGAGCAGTATATGGAGAGAAAGAAGGAGTTGCATAAGGTGTTCATCGACTTAGAAAAGGCATACGATAAAGTTCCGATGAAGGTTTTATGGAGATGTTTGGAAGCTAGAGGTGTACATGTTGCCTACGTTAGGTTGATTAAGGATATGTATGATGGAGTAAAGACCCGAGTGAGGACGGTGGGTGGGGACTCAGACCATTTTCCGGCTATGATGGGGTTGCATCAGGGTTCGGTTCTCAGCCCTTTTTTGTTTGCTTTGGTGATGGGCGTACTGACGCGCCACATCCAAGGGGAGGTATCGTGGTGCATGTTATTTGCAGATGATATTGTATTGATTGACAAGACGCGAGACGGTGTGAACACACAATTATAGGTATGGAGGCAGACCTTGGAATCTAAAGGTTTCAAGTTGAGCAGGACCAAGACAAAATACTTGGAGTGTAAGTTCAGTGGCGAGACTCAAGGAGAGGAAGGAGAGGTGAGGCTGAACTCGCAGGTCATCCCTAGAAGAGAGAGTTTTAAGTACCTTGGGTCTATTATTTAGGGGATGGGGAGATTGATGAAGATGTCACACATCATATTGGGGCGGGATGGATGAAATAGAGACTCGCTTCCAGTGTTTTGTGTGACAAGAAGGTGCCACCGAAACTTAAGGGTAAGTTCTACAGAGTAGTGGTCAGACCAACGATATTGTATGGGGCTGAGTGTTGGCCAGTCAAGATCGCTCATATCCAGAACATGAAGGTAGTAGAGATGAGGATGTTGAAATGGATGTGCGGGCACACCAGGTTAGATAGGATCAGAAATGAGTTTATTCGCGACAAAGTAGGTGTGGCCCTTATTGAGGACAAGATGCGTGAAGCGCGGTTTAGGTAGTTTGGTCATGTGAGGAGGAGGAGCACAGATGCCCCAGTGGGGAGGTGTGAGAGATTGACATTAGAGGGCCTACGAAGAGGTAGATGTAGACCAAATAAGAGGTGGGGAGAGGTGATTAGGCAAGACATGGCGCAACTTCAACTTACCGAGGACATGACTCTTGATAAAGAGGTATGGAGGTCGAGGATTAGGGTAGTAGAGTAGGTAGTCTCGAGTGTTCATAACAATAGTATGGGCACACAGTCTCGCTTTCTGTTGATAGTAGGTTTTTGTTATTTTCTTTCATTGTTGACCACCTTATTATCTTGTTATTTTATCCTGCTTTTATATGACTTTTTCGTACTGTCCCTTCTTGTCTATATTTTCATTAATATGGTTCTTATACTTCCGGAGCAGAGGGTCTATTGGAAATAGCTTCTCTATACTCACAAGGTAGGGGTAAGGTCTGCATACACACTACCCTCTCCAAACCCTACGATATGGGATAATACTGGGTATGTTGTTATTATTGAGGAATAAGTTTAGTGGTCGTCATACTTGAAATTAATCTGAGATTATATTACAAGTGATATTATTGGGCAGTAAATTTCTTCCTCTCTAATTTTGAATTGAGTGTATAGAACATCCCGATTAGTAGTATGCACCAAACCTTTCATCTCAACTCTATTTCTTTAGTTTATCGCATGTCCCGGGGAATCTTTCAGTTTAAACATATTAACATAAAATAATAGAGGATCTGTGTGGTGGTTAGACCGGCCATGATGTACGGGGCTGAGTGTTGGCCTGTTAAAAACTCACATATTCAGAAGATGAAAGTAGCAGAAATAAAGATGTTGAGGTGAATGTGCGAGCACACTAGGATGGATAAGATTAGGAATGATGATATTCGGGAGAAGGTTCTTGTGGCTCCCATTGATGACAAGATGCGAGAAGCGAGGCTCAGATGGTTCAAACATGTACAGAGGAAGAGCCCAGAGGCCCCGGTAAGAAGGTGTGAGCGGCTGGTTGTGGAGGGCACGAGAAGAGGTAGAGGGCGGCCAAAGAAGTATTGGAGAGAGGTGATCAGGCAGGACATGGCGAGACTTCAGATTTCCGAGGACATGGCACTTGATAGGAAGATGTGGAGGTCGAGTATTAGGGTTGTAGGTTAGGAGGTAGTTGAGTCGTGCCTTACTTCGTACCATTGTGAGACTAGTATGGTAGGGTTTTTGTCTAAGCTAGCTAGTGGCAATGTCATGTCTTACTATTTCGCTTTTCAGTGCCGGACCTATTTACTAGCTATCGCTTTTGCTTTGCATCTTTCTTCTAGATTTCATATTGTTCCTATTTTTTTCTATGATTTCTGTGGTGATATTGATATTGTCTCCTTTTGTCTTTTTGTCCTCTTGAGCCGAGGGTCTTTCGGAAACAGCCTCTCTACCTCTTCGGGGTAGGGGTAAGGTCTGCATACACACTATCCTCCTTAGACCCCACTAGTAGTATTTCACTGAGTTATTGTTGTTGTTGTTGTGGCACTTTAATTCTATTAATGTAATTGTTTCCTCTTTTTCTCCCCTTCTTTTCCTTTTTTTCTCTCATTAATTTTGATATAGTAATGGGATTTAAGTTGTTACTTTTAAAAAGTGAAAGAGTAATAACTCGCTTTGTTTTCATTTAAAACTTGAAAAGGAAAAGGTCAGCTGCCTCCACAAAACTAAAGAAAGTGTTATATTTGGCCCACAGCCGAATTCTAATTTATCATTGGCAGCTTACATTTAAAGTTGTACGTGGCCACATGAAGGGGGAGTCAATGGAGCAAATCTACGTCCATTTTGTATAAGATTAAATTTTTAAACAAACAATGAATATATACTTTGATTTATTTTCGTTTTCTTCTAGGGTTTTCAAAAGGCAAAACGGGATTAACTAATTTTCATACTACTTCATCTTTTTGATTGACAATTTAAGTCAACGAATCACGTTAACTAACTGCGGACATTCATGTTGAATATTTCGTTTCCCCCTTTGCTTTATATATTAAATATTAAATGAATTAAAAATTTAAACTTAATTAATTCAATCTTTAATGAATTTGTTTTACTAGAGTCATTGCGTAAAATTATGGGTTCATAATTGAAAGCCTTATAGAATTAAGAATTATAAATGTTCCCCTTGATTAATTAGAGAAAAAAATGAATTTGTCTTTTTGTTTTCAATCATTGGATAGAAGAGAAAGACAAGTAGTAAAATTATTCCTCGTCTAGATTAAACAAATCCAAGGTGCATCTGCCACTGATTAAATATATCACCTACGACTAAATATAGTCAAAAATCCAAGTTTGTCTTCAACTGCTTGGCATTGTATTCCTAACTAAGATGTTCAAGTAAACGCTCATACAAAAGGAGCATGGAGGGAGACACAAATAGACAGAAAGGTTTTTGCACAAAGAAATGAAGATGTGTGTCACGACCTAAACCGAAGGGCTGCGATGGGCATCTGGTGCCTTACTCAATCGAGTACTAACGAACGTAACGCATTTTTCTTATCATACTATCATGGGTAAATGAGCCTGAAAGGCCGTCATGAGATAACTAAAATAAAACATAAGGAAATACTCGATATAGGACGATCCAACATGATATACAAACTTATACATGTGACATACAGGCCTATAAGGCCGACATAATCATTTGTACACTCAAAACATAGGCCGACAAGGCCATACAAGTATCCATATACATGACATCTATCTACAAGCTTTTAAGAGTACATAAAGGTCAGGACAGGGTTCCACAATACTAATCAATACATGTCCAAAGCATACTGACCAAATAGATAACTCTGGAACAAGTGGAGTGCGCCAACACCTTCCATTGAGCTGATAACCTACTAGGAAGACTGTCAACCTGTCTATCGAGACCTGCGAGCATGAAACGCATCGTTCCCAGGAAAAAAGGGACATCGGTACGAATAAAGTACCGAGTATGTAAGGTAGGAAAGCATAAATAAGAAAAGTAATGTAAAGAGAGATTGAGGAGATACAACCTGTAGCATCTAAGTGCCTCTGAGGGCTACTGACATAAAATGCATGATACATATATATACATAAAGTTTTAAAAACATACGCCTCTATGGGCATCATCATCATCATATCGTACCTGCGGTAATAAGCTCGGTAAAAATATACCCGACCATCATAAGGCTCGGTGAAATCGTACTCGGCCACGTGGAGCTCGGTAAAACCCAACTGATCAGTGGTTGCACAATAGGTGTCATACCCGGCCGACTATAGCACGGCTCGGAAGAGTAAAATAGATATATATATATATATATATATATAATGCATGCTGGACTTATAGAATCACGTTCTAAATCTTTCAAAGTAACGTAAGGTCGTCGCGCCTCGATTAACATTATGGACATCCATACCATCAATATGAACCTCAATAGGATTCAAGGATCATACATACTTTCTAAGAATAACTTTATAAGGAAAGAACAATATGCACAGTCTTAGTTGCTAGGAGTAGATCCGTTATGAAATAGCGTATTGTTTATGTTCATTTCACTTTAAATCATGCCAAAATAAAGAAGGAAGTGTCTTAACATACCTTTGCAATCTTCTCTCTAATCGTCAACCAAACTCAATATGATCTTCTTACGTCTCCAATGAGTAAACCAACTTTGTCGTGATCACATAAGCGTTGTAACTCTCATATGTTAAAACCAATTTTCTACAAGAAAACGGACAATATCTCCCCTATTTGTACTACATCTCATAAGTTACTAAAAGTCACCAAACAGCCCAAACAACAACCAGTAGCTATATGGAACACAACCAGCATAATAACACGTCGAGCGACAAGCTCGGTTCATGTCTAATAACAGTATATTTTAAACCATTTCCCTCTTATTTATATTCAGGAAAATATTGGCAATAACAACAAAATATACTCAGGTTATTCCATAAATTTTCCAACCATAAAATGCTGCAAGAACACCTCCCAAACAGTCCAATAATCAACAGCATTACTAACAAGCCTTTTGATCGATATTTCACAAGTTTTAGATTCAACGACTTAGCCGTAACTTGGGTAAGCTTAAATACATGTAGAGTAAGAGGTTCTGTACCTTTAAACATATATAACAACTACAATTTAAGCTTACTTCACCACGAAATATCCTTCCAATGCAGCCACAAGAACAAGGAAGCAAAACTAGTAATCAATTCGTGTTTCTCAGCACTAGAATCATTTTGGAAGACTTTAAATCACCTAGGATTGATATGAAAACCTTGGGAGAGTATTTTACAGAACTTAAACCATTTTAAACAACTCCCCACACGAGCTAGAACCACACTAAAATCAGCAACCACAAGAAGAACAAGAATTCACTAGCGCCACGGGATTTCCGACACTTGATTTGTGTTGTTTGCCCTTGGTTTGGGTCTTGGATCATGAGAGAACTTTGAGATAAAGTTTTTAGGTGTCTAGGTTCTGAAGAGAGTAAAAACTAATGAGTTAAAATGGGCTTTAAGCGTCACATATATATTAAGATATCGCAACCGCCTATGTGGGTCCCATAGGGAGCTGCTTGTGTAGTCTCACGAAAACATGAATATCTCCCTACTCCGAAATCATATGGATGAACGATTTAGTGCGTTGGAAGCTAGACTCGTAGAGCTTCAATTTATAGGTGAATCACCCCCTAATTCTAGTTATATTGAGAGAAAAGCTTTGCTATATTTGACCTAATTTTCAGCATATTTATGAATGTAACTTGTGATGACCTTTGCCAACTTTTGTTCCACAACTCGCTTGACATCAAAAAGTAATACATGGTTATCATACGACTAAAATAGCTCATAACATAAACTCCTTATCATGTTGAGAACCCTAGTCTCACCCCAAGAGTACATGTTATAATATTCCCAACTTGTCGACTTTTGGCGAAATTTATTTTCTTCTATTCGTTTAGCTTCTAAGCCTTTCAACCCTCTTGGTACTTGTTATTCATGATCTTAAATATCTGTAACGTCCAAGGTAATGATTAACTTGCTTTATGTACTTTCAAATATAATCTCATTTCTGAGCTTACATCATTTGACTTACGACGTACTCTTACATACGAAAACATGGGGCGTAATAATGTGAGATCAATTTAAGAAGAGAAAAGGAAAAAACAATCTATATATTCCTTTCTCAATTTTACAGCAAACATAGTTCCTGCTTTCCTATTTAATTTTCGATGAACTTTGTTTTTTTCTTTTTCTTTTTTGGTTCTATGAATGGTTACTCTTAAATCCAGAGGAAGAAAAATATCAAGTGCCATCTACTGTTTAAGTGCGTCAGTTTCTTAAAGAGAAACCATAATAAGAAGAACTACACTCAAATATGTAGCAGGGAAGCGAAAAGATACTTTAGGCTATATTTGACCGGGGGTGAAAAGAGAAGGAATTGAAAGAGCATAAGAAAAAGATGGAGAAAAGAAAATCACACCCCTTCAATCCTCATTATGAAAATAAAAGTAAAAGTAAAAGATGTTAATGAGAAGGAGTCGAATCCTCGCTTGCATAATTAGGAAAATTTCTAAAATAGCCATTTTTGAACTTGTATTCAAAAACAGTTACAAATTCAAAAGTTATTGAAATTTGGGTATTTTTTAAAAATTGATACAAAAAGTGACTAGCCCGTTACTACAGATATGCCCAAGACACAAATGGGCTGATTATATTGTGTGTATGCCAGACCAAGTGAGCCCGTTATACTTAACCAAATTGACAAACCCAATTATAGTATTTTCTTCATAAGCTCTCCCCCCAAAGGAACCTAAAGGCTAAACAACGAACAAAGGAAAACTACAGAATGGATACGAGGAAGTGAAAAAATCACACAAAAATTAGAAAATGAAAGTAAAAATACAACTACCCAATTAGAAATTATCATATTTACAATAGACAAAGTAAAAATAATCCAGAATAAATTAGAAAATTTATATAATGATAACCCTCTAGAAGGATGGAATAAACATAAAACAAAAATAAAAATAGAATTAATAGAAGAAAATAGCATAATAACACAAAAACCCTTAAAATATAACTTTGATGATTTAGCAGAATTTAAAATACATATAAAAGAATTATTAGATAACAAATATATACAAGAAAGTAATAGTAAACATACAAGTCCAGCATTTATAGTAAACAAACATAGTGAACAAAAAAGAGGAAAAAGTAGGATGGTTATAGATTACCGAAATTTAAATGCAAAAACCAAAACATATAATTACCCAATACCTAACAAGATATTAAAAATAAGACAAATCCAAGGATATAATTACTTTAGTAAATTTGANCATTTATAGTAAACAAACATAGTGAACAAAAAAGAGAAAAAAGTAGGATGGTTAAAGTTATACTTCCCAGATGAAAATAAGAAATTTACTTATATTATAGAAACAGATTCAAGTAA
>AWOL01S0007694.1:0-15666 GCA_000715115.1 Nicotiana otophora
TAATATTGAGAGATCCTCAGGCCATGGCAATGTGTCTTCCGGCTATGAGGATGATGCCTTCGGACTATGACGCCTTTGGACAGAATTGTGATATTTCAGCCCATGAGATGCAAAGACATGATGCAAAACAAAACAAGACAGAGCTTGGTCTTGTGTAAGATGGGGGGCAGAGCTTAGCCCCAAGGTAGGGAATAGTGTAAGATTTCTAATAACATAGCATTTATGGTTATGCAAGGAGAGACAATGTTTAGTTTTATGCAGGCATGGAGACAATGCATAGTCTCGTGCAAAGGGAAGGCAGTGCTTAGCCTTATGCAATTAAGGAGGCAGGGCTTAGCCTTATGCAAAGACTGGAGACAGTGCTTAGTCTCATGCAATAGAAGAAAATTCTTAGCCTTATGCAATTGAGGAGGCAAGGCTTAGCCTCATGCAATGGAAGGAAGTTCTTAGCCTTATGCAATTGAGGAGGCAAGGCTTAGCCTCATGCAAAGATTGGAGATAGTGCTTAGTCTCATGCAATGGAAGGCAGTGCTTAGCCTTATGCAGTTAAGGAGGCAGGGCTTAGCCTCATGCAATGGAAGACAGTGCTTAGCCTTATGCAATTGAGAAGGCAGGGCTTAGCCTCATGCAAAGGTGGAGACAATGCTTAGTCTCATGCAGGGGAAGACAGTTCTTAGCCTTATACAATTAAGGAGGCATGGCTTAGCCTCATGCAAGATGGATAAAATTCTTCGTCTTATGTAGGGGAAGGCAATGCTTAGCCTTATGCAATTGAGGAGGCAGGGCTTAGCCTCATGCATAATAGAGACAATGCTTAGTCTCATGCAGGGGAAGGTAGTGCTTAGCCTTGTGCAATTTAGGAGGCAGGGCTTAGCCTTATGCAAAATAGAGACAATGGTTAATCTCATGCAAGGGAAGACAATGCTTAGCCTTATGCAATTGAGGAGGCGGGGCTTAGCCTCATGCAAGATGGAGACAATACTTAGTCTCATGCAATGAACAGATAATAAGTAGTAGCAGAGTATTTCTTAGCTGGAAATGTGTTTGCGTTTTGCAGCTTTGTCATTATGAAGAGAGTGATCCTGAGGTGTGCACGTATTTGCGAATATTCCTTGTTCCTGCATCCAAAGGAAAATCGTGAGTTCTACGGGGAAGGTTGGTTCGTGCCTTCGCCTACTTACTTTGCCTTGCTTTGCATAGAAATCCTTCTCGAGTTACCATGGGTAGCATCTGGCTATTTCATAAAATAAAAGTTTTGAAAAATGTGCGTGCATATGATGGATGTAGTTATTTAAAATACATTAGTATACAATATCGGATAAATTAGATGAACCAATGACTGTGACACTTTAGAGACATTGCGACTTTCTTAGAATTTTGAGGGTCCTCCTCAAAATTCTGCCCTAGTTTACTTAGGCAATTCTCTGACCGTTCTGCATATGATGACGTTGGCTGGACTTGCTTCGGAACTTTGAGGGTCCTCCTCAAAATTCTGCCCCCCAGGTTTTGGTTGTGGGGAAAATAAAATTTGTATTGAATTGTGACCGAACCCACAGGGTTTCCAACGTATCCCCTCTTAAATGGGAATCAGTTCAAGCATAGTTTAGTTACATTAGATGAAGAAATGCGAACATTCTAAACATAATTTCTTTTGACTGCATGTGAGTTGATAGGCTTTGGCCAAACCTCTCTGTCCTTTTTATGCGAGTATGAGCGCTCCTCCTGTTAGTACTATGTGAATCATGTAGGGCCCTTGCCAATTGGGCAAAATTTCCCTTTGGCTTCATCTTGATGCGGGAAGATCCGCTTTAATACCAGATGCCCTGATGGGAACTGTCTAGGTTTGACCCTTTTATTGAAAGCTCTGGACATCCTATTCTGATAGAGTTGACCATGACATACTGCATTCATTCTTTTCCCGTCAATAAGAGCTAATTGTTCATAGCGGCTTCTTATCCATTCTGCATAACTGAGTTCAGATTCTTGTATAATTCTTTGAAGAAGGAATTGCAACCTCGGCAGGAATGACAACTTCAGTACCATAGACCAGCAAATAGGAAGTTGCCCCGGTTGATGTGCGGACTGTGGTACGATACCCCAATAAGGCAAATGGAAACTTCTCGTGCCATTGCTTGTGGTTGTTTACCGTCTTCCTCAGTATTTTCTTGATATTCTTGTTTGCGGCTTCCACGGCTCCATTCATTTATGGCTTGTATGCTGTGGAATTCTTGTGCTTGATTTTGAAGGTCTCTCACATAGATTTCATTAGGTCACTGTTGAGATTGGCGATGTTGTCGGTGATGATGGACTCTGGAACCCCGAATCGGCAAACAATACGATCTCTGACAAAATCTGCGACGACTTTCTTGGTTACAGCTTTGTAGGATACAGCTTCGACCCATTTTGTGAAGTAGTCTATGGCCACTAAAATGAAGCTGTTCCCGTTGGAAGCGGCATGCTCGATTGGTCCAATGACGTCCATTCCCCAAGTGGAAAAATGCCAAGGTGCACTCGTTGCATTGAGTTCATTTGGTGGCACACATATCCTATCTGCGTGTATTTGGCACTGATGACATTTCTGGACATACCTGATGCAGTCTGTTTTGATAGTCATCCAAAAATAACCTGCTCTCAGTATCTTCTTAGCTAAAACAAAACCATTCATGTATGGTTCGCAAGTTCCAGAGTGTATCTCTTCGAGCAGTTTGGAAGCTTCCTTGGCATCAACACACCGTAATAACCCTAAGTCTGGAGTCCTTCTGTATAGAATTCCTCCATTTTGGAAGAAATGGTTGGACAATCTTTGGAGCGTTCGTTTTTGAGTATGATTTGCATGCTCAAGGTACTCTCCTTTTGCCAAGTACTCCTTGATATCATGGAACCATGGATTCCCGTCTGCTTGTTCTTCAACGTGAGCACATTAAGCTGGCTGATTATGAATCCTTACCGGAATGGGGTCGATGAAATTTTTGTCCGGATGCTGTATCATGGAGGACAAAGTGGTCAATGCGTCTGCGAACTCATTCGGGATTCTCGGGACATGTCTAAACTCTATCTTCGTGAACCTCTTCATCATCTCTTGCACATGATATAGATATGGTAATGTCTTTGTATTCTTTCTCCCTACACCCGATGTACCAGAAGATCTGAATCACCAATTACCAATAATTCCTGGATATTCATGTCAACGGCCAAATTGAGCCCCAATATGCAAGCCTTATATTTTGCTATATTAATGGTGTACGAAAATCTGAGTTTTGCGGATACCGGATAATGTTGACCTATTTCTGACACCAAAACAGCTCCAGTACCCACTCATTTGAAGTTTGTGGCTCCATCGAAAAACATTCTCCATCCGTCGTAGGCTTCAGCGATATCTTCTCCTACGAATGATACTTCTTCATTAGGAAAATATGTTTTTAGTGGTTCCTATTATCCTCCTACAGGATTTTCCGCAAGATGGTCCGCTAATACTTGTCCCTTAACCACGTTCTGAGTCATATAGACGATGTCAAATTCACTCAATAATATCTGTCATTTTGCTAGCTTCCCTGTAGGCATGGGTTTCTAGAAGATGTACTCCAAAGGATCCATCCTTGATATGAGATATGTGGTATAGGCACAGAAGTAGTGCCTCAGTTTCTGGGCTATCCAGGTCAAAGCGCAACATGTGCGTTCCAGCAGAGAATACCGTGCTTCGTAGGGTGTAAACTTCTTACTCAGATAATATATGGTCTGTTATTTCCTTCCCGTTTCATCGTGTTGTCTCATGACACAACCGAGAGCCCCATCTAATATGGAGAGATAGAGTAGCAGTGGTCTACCAGGTTCAGGCTAGACCAGGATTGGCGATGTGGACAAATATTCTTTGATTCTGTCAAAAACTTTCTGGCAGTCTTCAGTCCAACTGGTTGCAGCATCCTTCTTTAACATTTTGAAAATCGGATCACAGATCACGGTTGATTGTGCTATGAAGCAGCTGATGTAATTAAGACATCCCAAGAAGCTCATCACGTCTTTCTTGTTCTTTGGAGGTCGCAAATCCTGGATAACTTTGACCTTTGATGGGTCTAGCTCAATTCCTAGGCAGCTGACGATGAATCCTAATAACTTTCCTGCGGGGATCCCGAAGGCACATTTTGCGGGATTCAATTTCAAATTATACTTCCAAAGCCGATCAAAGAATTTTCTCAAGTCTGCTATGTGATCTGTACTCTTCTTGAATTTGATGATGACGTCATCCACGTATACCTCTATCTCCTTGTGTATCATGTCGTGGAGCATAGTTGTCATGGCCCCCATATAAGTGGATCCAGCATTTTTCAGACCAAAGGACATTATTTTATAGCAGTACACCCCCCACGGTGTAATAAAAGCTGTCTTTTCGGCATCCTCTTTATCTATCCAGATCTGATGATATCCCGCGAAGCAATCCACAAAGGATTGGAGTTCATGCCTTGCACACTTGTCGATCAGTATGTGTATGTTGGATAGCAGTAAATCATCTCTGTGACTTGCTTTGTTTAGGTCCCGATAATCGACGCATACTCTGACTTTTCCATCCTTCTTCCGCATGTTAGCTAACCAAGTTGGATATTCGATCACTCTGAGAACCCTAGCTTTGATCTGCTTGGTGACTTCTTCTTTGATTTTGAAACACATATCTTGCTTGAACATTCTGAGATTCTGCTTTACCAGCGGACACATTGGGTTGGTAGGTAGTTTATGAGCCACTATGGACGTGCTCAAACCGGTTATATCATCATAGGACCATGCAAAGATATCCTCATACTCCTTTAAGAACCGGTCGTACTCTGCCTTCTCTGATGGTGATAGGTGGATGCTTACACGTGTTTCCTTGACTGTTTCGGAGTCTCCTAGATTAACTGTTACAGTCTTATCCAAATTGGACTTAGGCTTATTTTCAAAGTTTTCCTTATCTCTGACAATTTCCTTGGGTATTATATCCTCTTCTTCTATTTCCTCTGAGTCGCTATCCTTATGTTACGTTGTCTCATTACATGTCACAATTGTTGGTTCATCACGATAAGAAATAGTAATGCTGTAGAGAGAAAAATGTAGAGAATAGTAATAAATAATAAAATAGCAAACCATTGATAATTATCAAGATGTCAAACAAAAGCGATTTTTAGTGATTCAAACAAATGTTTCAAAACAAAATACTGAAAATGTTTTAAAAATGCTCATAAGAATTGTTTTCAAAATAAATGACACTAGCAGCCACGCTACCCCGGAACTCGGCGGGCCCTTGATGGTGTGGCAGTCCAGTTCCTGAGAACAACTCCCTTCTCCACTGTCTGGATGACGAGGCCTTCTTCCTCCTCCTCCTCAACTATTACACTGCAGTGCATGTCTTCATCTTCCAAGAACAGATTCCTTAAACCAGCTAGAATTTCATCTTCTTCAGATCTCCACATCATATCGGCCTAATGGAAGGATTGGGTCAAATGTGGTATTGGCTACTCAAGAGGGTAATAAGGACCACGTCATGGCAGTGACCAGTTCTGATTCTCGTGCCAGGTGTACTAATATCCCAGTCCAAAGGTTGTGCCATGACGTTTTTATTGTATTGGTTTGGTGATCCCTTGGAGTTTCTTGCCAAGACCTCTGCCGGGTCATACCATATCCATGCCAATATGCTTTCTATTTTCCTACTCCACCATTTGTCCTTCTCGATCGCGTTAACACGCTCAATGCAATGGTAAGTCTCTCCTCCTAACTTCCTTCTATTCTCCACAATCGGGACAGTCTGGTTGGTGTAAATTGGGTTACTCCCGTCTCCATGAATGATCACCTCCTGATGATTTCATTCGAACTTCACAGCCTGATGTAGAGTAGAGCTACAGCCCCAACGACATGTATCCAAGGTCGTCCGAATAGCAGATTGTATGAGGTGGATATGTCGATCACTTGGAATTCAACATCAAACCGAGTTGGACCCATTTGTAAGCAGAGGTTGGTTTCTCCGATTGTGTCCCTTTGAGACCCATCGAACGCTTTTACGTTCATAGTTCCTGCTCATATCTCATGCAAACCTTTACCTAACCTCTTCAAAGTAGTCAACGGGTAGATGTTGAGACTTGAACCCCCATCCATCAAGACCCTGACAATGAATTTGTCTTCGTACTGCACTGTGATATGCAGTGCCCTGTTATGACTCAACCCTTCCGGCGGCAGTTCATCTTCGTGGAAAGTGATATTATGGCTTTCTAATACCTGTCCTACCATGTTTCCCATCTCTCCATTGGTAATGGTGTTGGGTACATAAGCCTCATTCAACACTTTCATCAACGCATTCCTATGTGACTCAGAATTCTGCAGTAGTGATAGAATGGATATCTGAGCAGGGGTTTTGTTCAAATGATCAACCAAAGAATACTCCCTTGCTTGCCCTTTTCTCCAAAGATCATCCGGGCCGGTTTCAATGATAGGCTGCCTGGAAGAGGCTTCTTTACTTGTTTCCCCCAAATGCTCGGGCATGTAAACCCTACCAATTCTGGTCATATCTTGTGCTCCACCAGTTTCTTCTATTTCCTTTCCTTTTCTTTTCGCTTCTATAGTATAGTCCCAGGGCACAACATTGGAATTAAAGGATGGTGTGGGTGCTACCGTTACGGTGAATGGTTTGGTCATTTCTACTTCGAACGGAGTTGATGTGGCTGAGGGCGTTATTACTTCAACCTTGAACGGAGTCGGTGCGGCTACCGCATTTTCAATTGGTGACTGTATCTGTACCACAATAGGCGTGAGAGTGACTGGAGACATTTTGGGATCATCCTCTCCTCGAATGAGCCCAATTAACCCCTCCGGGTCCCATTCTTCATCAGTTTCTATCATATTTACCCCCTCGCCCCTGTGATCCGGGAGGGGATTGTTGCGGACATTAGGTGCAGTTTCCTTTACTTGTATAACTTTGCTATCAATCAGCGTCTGAATCTTATCCTTCAGAGTGCGGCATTCATCAATAGTGCGACCCTTCATGCCCGAATGGTAGGCACATGTCTTATTCAAATTGACCCATTAAGAGGAAGTTTCCATGGTGACAGCGAGAATGGGAGTGACATAACTGGTATATTTCAATCTCTCATAGAACTGGTCAATAGGTTCAGCAATAGGAGTGTATTGTCGGGGCAGCCTACAGTCGATATTTGGCCTGCGTTTAGGTAATTTTGGCGGGCTTGTGGTGAGTGGTAATATGTTGGCTAAGTGTTGTAAGTGTGGTAGGCGGTAGTAGGTTGTTGATATCTAGGAGGTGAAGGATTATATGTGGGTGGAGGTGTTTGGTATGTGAGAGGAGATTTCGGACCTTGGGCTACCATCACGGCCCCTACTTCCTTCTTTTTAGATATACCCCCCGATTGCAAGGCTTTGTTCGTAGCCTGGCGTGCCTCGAAATTTGTTACCATCCACTTTTGATTCCCTCTTCTATTCTGTCTCCCAATTTGATGATGTCGGAGAATTTATGTTTTCTATAACCATCAACCTCTCATAATATTGCGGATCCTGGGCCCGAACAAAGAATTTGTTCATTTGTTCTTCTTCCAATGCTGGCCTTACTTTTGCAGCCTCTGATCTCTACCGAGTAGCATACTCGCGGAAAGTTTCTGTCGGCTTCTTCTTAAGATTCTGGATATAGAAGAAGTATGGTGCATTCTCTGTGTTAAATCTGAACTGATCCATAAAATATGATGCCATGCTTACCCAATTAGTTCACTTCTTTGGATTTTGACTGATGTACCAGGATAGGGCGTCTCCAGTAAGGCTCCTCATGAACAGCTTCATGCGGATTCTTTCATCTTTATCAACCCCTATGAGCTTGTCGCAATACGTCCTTAGATGTACCTTTGGATCACCTGTTCCGTCGAACATTTCAAACTTAGGAGGTTTGTAACCCTCTGGCAGTTCTACGTCCGGTTGAATACATAAATCCTCATAGGTCACACCTTTGATGCCTTTACCACCTTTGACACCTTGGACTCGACTTGTAAGCTTCTTAAGTTCCTCCGCCATGTTCTTGATGAGCAGGTCCTTCTCGGCAGATTCTGGTGTGTACGAGGTTTGTTGTGAAATGTGGGGTAAGGTTTCTACGTATATAGGGTTACTTTGGTGGACTCCAGGGATTTGGGTGTAGTGGTGATCATTGGTTGAGTTCTGGGGATCAGAGGTAGGCTGTGGTGTGTTTTGAGAAGTGTGGTAGGTAGTAGTTTATGGGTACTGGGTTGGATGATGTTGGTGCTGTGGAGGAGTTAGTACTTGTCACGACCCAATTTCACCTATAGGTCATGATGGCGCCCAACACTACAGCTAGGCAAGCCAACAAATAAATTAAACATATATATCAGTTATTTTCAGAATAATTTTCTAAGAAATGTTATTATTTTGCTAGTAATATTAAGAAATTAGAAAAGATACCGATTAACTTAAATCCAAGAAAAAACAATAATTCAATTCCAAATTCTACCAATGTGTGTGCCAAGACCTGGAGTCACAAGTATATGGGCATCTAGTAGATTATACAAAACCTCAAACACTGTCTGAAATAAAAATAGATAGAATGAAAAATACAAGGAGAGACACTGGTAGCTGCAGAACGGCTCAGAAAGGCAGCTCACCACTATACCCCTAGATAACGTGGGTGTAAGACGATAGGTCCCCCNAAAAATAGATAGAATGAAAAATACAAGGAGAGACACTGGTAGCTGCAGAACGGCTCAGAAAGGCAGCTCACCACTATACCCCTAGATAACGTGGGTGTAAAACGATAGGTCCCCCACTAGTACTTGCCTCAAGTCCTGCACAAAAATTGCAGCAAGTGTAGTATGAGTACGTAAACAATAGTGTACCCAGTAAGTATCAAGCCTAATACACATGATATTAGAGCACTAGGTCACGTAGGTCTCACAAGTTATGAGCATACCTAATAAAGTCTTGCGGATCTGTACGAAGACGTCTGTACTTATCTTCGAGAGGCTATAGGGTGTTAGGCAACTACCTTTCTTCATATTCCATCATGCAATTAATGTAGTACTAAATATCCTTATTTGTTTCTCAGTTCACTTCACAATTTTTGAGAGTAGTACAGAGTGAGTTGGGGACCCGTGTAGAGCTCACACAGCCTTTCATCTGCAGACCGACGGGCTGTCAGAGCGGACAATTCAGATTTTGGAGGATATGCTCAGGGCATGTGTGATTGATTTTGGAGGTTAGTGGGATCGTCTCTTGCCTTTGGCCGAGTTTGCTTATAATAACAGTTACCAATCCAGCATCGAGATGGCTCCATTTGAGGCTTTATATGGTCGACGATGTCGTTCGCCCATCGGGTGGTTTGAGCCCGGTGAGGTTAAGTTATATGGTACTAATTTGGTGAAGGATGCCTTGGAAAAGGTAAAGTTGATTCAGGAGCGACTTCATACAGCACAGTCCATACAGAAGAGCTACACAGATTAGAAAGTGCGTGATTTATCATTTAATTGGTGAATTAGGTTAGAAACGTTTGAAAACTCTGTTGGATAGATTTGAGGATTTGAGGGCCGAATTACTAACGGAATTTAGAAATTTTGGTATGGGTAGACTCGTGGTTGAATGAACGTTCATATTTAGTAAATTTTGCTGGATTCCGAGACGTGGGCCCCACGAACTAGTTTTGAGTTAATTTCGGATTTTTATTGATAAATATAATATTTTCTTATGGAATTAATTCCTATAATTTTAAGTGATTGTATCGAATTATTTTTGGCTAGATTTGAGTGAGACAGAGTTAGATAATCATGAAAAAGGCCTTCTAATGGATTAAATTGGAGAAAATTGAGGTAAGTCTCTTGTCTAATCTTGTGAGGGGCAAATTACCTCATAGGTGATTAAATTAAATAATTACTGCTAATTATGGGGGTTACGTACGCACGAGGTGACGAGAGTCCGTGCGTAGCTATTATTAATGCTAAAGTCCGGGCAGTTTAGGACTCAAAGCATGAATTACTTGTGTAAATTGTATTCTTTGTTTAATTAATATTAATTGATATATATGAATATATTGTGAATTTTGTTTGATAAAAATATTAAAGGATGTAAATCTCATAGAAATTTTTCTTCCTCCCGAATTTATCTTATAATAAATATACTCTCCTTCCGGAGGTACATAAGAAAATGTCCTCCGTTCTTGTGGAGCGGGACGAATACCTCGGCAGGATAGATGCATCTATGGATTGTGCCACACGTCCCTCGGCAGTGTACACGAAACTCTGGATCGGGCTGTACGACCTCAGGAGAAATCGTGCTTAATAATAATAATTACACGATACTTTGATAGTTTATTTCAGCTTTCGAAGCTAATTGATAAATTAGAGCATCTTTGGAATTTAAAGAATTATTATTTCTGCTTACTAAGGAATTATTGGTTATTCCTGTAAATGAGATTAATTAATAAATTGGAAATTATTTGAATTAAAGGAATTTAATTAATATATTGAGAATTGTTGCATTTGAAGGAATTTGATTATTTCTGCTGGTTAAATAAATTATTGTACATTCTATGAATCTTGCTGATTTAGATATTATAGTTTTATTTCAATTATTATTATTGACTCATAATGAATGTCAAAGTTGGTCATCTTGTCTCTACCATTTCGAGATTAGGCTTGATACTTACTGGGTACACGTTGTTTACGTACTCATAGTACACTTGATGCACTTTTTGTGCAGGACCTGAGACAAGTACTAGTGGGGGATCTATCGTCTTATACCCACATTATCTAGGGGCATAGTGGTGAGCTTCCTTTCTGAGATGTTCTGCAGCTACCAGTGTCTCTCTTTGTATTTCTCATTTTGTCTATTTTATTTCTGACAGTACTAGAGGTTTTGTTTAATCTACTAGATACTCATACTCTTCTGACACCAGGTCTTGGCACACACATTGGTAGGATTTGGTGTCTTATATTTTTTCTTGGATTCAAATTTTAATGATATATGTCTAATTTATTAGTTGGCTTGCCTAGCTATGGTGTTGGTCCCCATAACTACCTATAGGTGAAATTGGGTCGTGACAGTACTGGTGGAGGATTAGGATTTTGGGGAGGCGTGGCGTATTGATGAAGTGCGGGAGGATTTTGGGGGTGCTGGTTTTGTATGTTTTGAGGAGGTGTTGGGTTTTGGGCGTTTTGTTGGTTGATGTCGGGGACATTCAGGGTGAGGGAAAGGTTTGCCAAGTTACGGACCTGCTCAAGTTCCCCTTGTAACTCCAGTATCTTTTTCTCTAATCGCAAAACCAAGTTGTTCTGTGCCGGAGTACTCCGACCATCCGAAGTCTTAATATTCTCTGCATGTGTGGCATTGTCTTTCCTGATACCGCTCAGATCATCCATCTTAGCCTTTCCTTTGTTCTTAGGATCACTTGGAGGAGGAGAAGGTGGAGGACCTCTAGATCTGGTATAATATGTTAATGATGCCAGCAAACCAACCTTTGGGAATGGGAATAAACAAAAGAAAAGAAAAACAAAAAGATAAACAAGTCAAGAAGGAGTATCAAAAGGATATTTACAATATTTAAACACGTATTGCGGGCCTCATCATGCCCGAGGTAGGCCTAGCGACATATAACTTTGGAGAAACTCAATGCCGATAACGGTGTCATTTCATTTATATGATGAATAGACCAAATCTCTACTAAAATGACAATAATTATAAAGAGTCACTAGTGGCATTTGCCTTATTACAATCAAATTCTAAAAATGGTCTAGAAAACATCATTCCTAATCTACTCGGTCCTATAGGGACCTTCTCCGAGCTTGGCCTTCTTAGCCCCGTCAATAAGATTCCCCAGGTCGTGCATGTCCAACAGCAGATACGCCCTTGTTAGATGTCCTCTTTCATTGCCCTATTCATTCTGATAATCTGAGACCCTTTTCCTCATCTTTCCCTCAAGTTCTATCAAACCTTGCTCCAAACACTCCAACCTTTCTGTTGATTTAGTAGCGATTCCTCTCCATTCATTTATTGCTTCCATGTCCACTTTATGTTGTTCCAAATGCCTGGCCTTAGATTCAAAGACCCTTTTGCGCAACCTCTTGTATTTGACTTGTGCTTCAGTTGCGTCGTCTATGACCCTATTTCTCAAATCAACCCTTGGCTTGACCTCTCATGCTATGTCATCGACGAACCATGATGGGTAGAAGTACACATGGCCGGCATGATACCTGTCTAGCTCGATGGTATCTTTCTCCACAATAATCATTTGATGCCACATGTGTTGTGCCTCGAACTTGAATGGAATGGCATTCCGTTGGAAGTCTGCTTTGTAATGAACCATTTTGGAAACTCGTGGTATAACCTGTTTTCTCCCAGCTTGCCTCATGACTCTGATAGGAGCATAATGATAGATTCCCCTTAATCCATTAGCACTAGATGAGGAACATCTCCCGACCTGATGATGAATTCACTGCTAGGGAACCACTCCAACATCCAATGTACCTTGTCATCAGTCAAATTGCTAAAGAAATGTACCCAGCTCACAACGTTTCCCGGTGGTGCAAACTTGTCTGGGATAAAAGTCATTCTCTTCGGACGGTGATAAGCTATGTGGTCATTCCATGGTCGTCGTGGAAAGTCTTGACGGTATTGTCCTCTCTGAAGGTGTTTCAACAACCATATTTTCAGCAACATATTGCAACCCTCGAAATGCCTATATCCCTTTTTTAACGGTCTAAGGCTCGATACATCTCAGCCACGATCATTGGGACAATAGTGTAAGTTTTCCCCTCAATTCCTTCCATTAGGGTCTTAGTGACCATAGCTAGGTGAGTGTTGATCCTTTCTCCTTGTATCAGGAATATCAGCATCCCCAGAAAATAGACAATGAATACAAAACCCGACGGCGAGTCCAACCCAAAGAAGTGATGGCAAATTCATCATGGTAAAGACGATATGACTTGTTGTGACCATAACGCTCGTAAAGGAAGTCGAATGGTATGTAAGATTTCTTCAGACAGACTAACTCATCATTTTTCCTGAAACACATCATTTTTAGGAAACCTCGAGAAGTACGGTTTTTCGGTACCAACAAACAAGGGCTATCCCATGGGAGCCCAGAGAAGCCTCCTATTTCCTCTAGAAGGGGAGTCATTTCTATATCACCAAAATGGAATACGGCCCTCTTCTCATCCTAAAACATGGTGGCAGCCTCAATTAACACATTGTTCGGCTGAATATCTAACAAAGAAGGTAAATTCCCGAGAACTCTTTTCACATGGTTTTTATCACTTGGCGAGAGATTTTCCCACCAATCTAGCAACAAAGGTGGGATACTTTGAACCATGCTGAACCTGGGGACTTCGTGCCTTATTTCTGCAAAACAAATAAAGTTAGCCCTTTCCCCCTCCGAATTCGACTATTTACACATTAATGATTAGCATATCGGCACGTTTTCTCCAAATAATGCACATATCATGATTGCACCCATTGGGATTTAAGGAAATCCCGGCGGGCTTTGGACAAGGCTTGCCGTAGAGATTTATTATGCGGACAGCATTCTAACCCATACTAGTTTTAGACATGATGCATGCACAGTTAATATTAGAGTGGGGGTTTCTAGAAAAGTCTTGACCGGTACCCTCAAGTGGACAACTTGAGAGGGGAAGGCACGAAACCGTCAATTGCACCGCTGATCGACTAGTTTTACCGCAAATAAGCTTTCTCAAATTTTAAAATGGTGATTTAGGAAGAGCGCGGACACTCATCAAGCGCCGCTATGGTATTAATTAAGCACGAGTGGAATATGATGTGGAGCATACTTTATGTAAAGATAAAACAACACATTGTCAAGTATTTTGCATGATGAAGACAATAAACGCAGTATTAAATGGAGCATAAAGACATAAAAAGAAAGGAAAAGAAGGAAGAAGTTAGTTCGCACAATGTGAAAGAATTGCAATAAAGCAAGCAAGGGGGTAGGGGTAGGGAGAGACATGATGTAGCAAATTTTAAAACAATTCGGAGCAAGTGAACATGACTAGAAAATAAAGGAAAACTCACATTGTAACCAAATTAAGTAAAGAATTGCATATTAATACAAATTCAAAATAGAGGGAGATAGGGGAAAGGGTGTGCATGTAGCCATAAAAAGGGAAAAGGGAAGCGAGATGTTCATGTAACGATAAAGAATAAGGAAACACATTCATCAAAGAAGACTAATTCATATAGACCAAGTTTGCTATGGTAAGAGCCTAAAAATATCCCCAGCAGAGTCGCCATGCTGTCGCGCCCCTTTTTTCTTGCGAAATCCGGCTTCGACACGTGAAAACTCTTTTAAAGGAAGGGTGTTAAAAGAGAGAGTCACCACCTAACAGGTTTGAGGTGCGTTAGGGAACCTATTTTCAAATAACTCTGGTTTAACCAGTTTGCGTCACCAAAGATCGGGTAAGGGCTCAAATTACCTCGAAGAGAAGGTGTTAGGCACTCTTCAAGGTCCACAACTGTGGGTCCCGGCCGAACTTGAATTACATGAATTAGTCAAATAATTAGAGAGAAAAACAAGAAGTTTAAAAAAATCATTATTAGAAAGTCTTTGAGTAAACACAGATAATTAGTTTAAAGACAAGATGGGGGTCCTAAATTTTTTAGCCTAAAGGATCACCCTGTGCAATATAAATAATACTTTGTAAATCCCTCGAGGTGGGGTATTACTCGTATTATTCAGTGGGCACAGACTATCATCTCCCAATTACTATCTTTATGTTTTTACCTAAAGCACACTAGTTGATTCTAAACAGTGCCCTATGCGTGCATTACCGTCCCATGCCTATGGTCCAGGAGGCGTTTGAACCTCTATTTTGGATGGTTTCTAGACTTAGCTTAGGCTGCTCGGAAATGATAAAACTAGGCGACATTGGACCTCATGTAAAAGCAAATAAGGGTATAATTTAGCCTCCACACTTAGACAACAAATGCACGCAAACAATGTTTTTCACATTAATCGTTAGACAATTTTAGGATTGAGGCAAATTAAAGCCATTAGGCCCTATAGACATGGTTTCTATATGACCTTGGGATTCGAACATGCAGGCAGTTTCAGATGCAAGATGCTACCTTAGATACAATTTCTAAGTGACTACACAGTTGCCTACTAATTACGTGTTATAAGCGATTAAACCTATAGACATGTTATCTAGGTGATTTACGCAGTAGTTGGTAGTGATAACCACAGAAGATATTCAAAATTACTTAGTTTGATCCTATAGGCATGCTTTCTAATAGTGGCAACGAAACAGTGTTGAAAGTTCAACATTAGCACTTGAAAGAAACGAGCAGGATAATAATTAAGACTGGTTTTAGACCCTATAGGCAGGATTTCTATAGTCATAATTGAGACTGATTTTAGATCCTATTGGCATGGTATCTAAATTGCAGATTAGGTATCATGTAAATTAACAGGATCCTATACAGCCTAATGCATGTGCACATTGAGATATTGGCCATTTTATATCATATAGGCATGGTTTCTAACAGGTAAAAGCAGAACACAATTGAGCAAAGTAGAGAACCTATAGGCAGGATTTCTAACGCATAATAACTGAACATATTTGAGCATAATAACACATTTGAGCAAAGTATAGCACATATAGGTAGGATCTCTACCCATTTCACTACAAGTATTAA
>AWOL01S0007696.1:0-75218 GCA_000715115.1 Nicotiana otophora
TTTATATTTTTCTTCGCAAATTGTCTTGCAAGGTGGCCTCATGGCCAAAGTATGACATTATATTTTCAGAGTCCCTTAGTCGCAATTTGGTACGCCAGGTTCGGTGAGGCACCGGGTGCTGGTCTCTCTCCTAGGTTCGGGGCGTGACAAATCCCTAACCATATGTCTAGTATCTCTACACTCAAACCAAACTCTAGGCGGGAGTGGCTGCTGAATTGAATTTGACCCGATCGGCTGGATTGACCGCTGAAGGCACTTTGTGCAGGAGGTGCACTGGAAAATTGTTGTGCATAATGAGTGATCTGAGACCTCAGTATAGCCACAACACTGCGAGTAGTTAGAAGTGTTGAATGAACTGGTCGACTCACATAACCTTCGCCATGACGAGCTAAAATTACAGTGCGGGCACTACTAAATCCTCAAGAATCTTGGGGTCGCTTGGCCTCCCTATCCTCCCTCCCCTGGCCCTCCCATACGCTCCATCCTCCAAGCGATCTCTACATCTTGCTGAAACGAAGTATCTGTCTCTAATTCCGAAGCCATGCTTAATCTAAGACCATAACTGAGCCCCTCGATAAACCTGCACACCCACTTTCTAAATGTAGAAACCAAAGTCGGTGCATGATGAAGCAACTCACTGAACCTAATGGCATATGCCGACACCGTCATAGTCCCCTGATGCATCTGCTAAAACTCTGTGCTCCACGCTTGCCAGAGGGTTTAGGGAACAAACTCCCTAAAAAACATATCCAACAACTGAGCCCAAGTAAGTGGTGTTGCATTAGCTGGCCTACCCTCTTCCTAAGCTTGCCACCACCTGTATGTTGCTCATGCCAGCTGAAATGTAGTAAAGGCCACTCCGCTCACCTCCACAATGCCCATGGTACAGAGAATACATTGGCACTTGTCTAGAAAACTCTGCGTCATCAGTAACTACATCTCTGTAAGTAGAAGGATCATACTTCTTGAACCTCTCAAGTCTCCTATGCTCCTCCTCTGGCCCGACCTCAGGCTGAACCGGAATAATTGGTTATGCCGGAATAAGGGGTTATGCTGGTATAACACCTGAAACCTGATCAACATGGACCTGCTACTCTGGAGTATGGGCCGCGAGAGTCTGAGCTCCTCCCCTAGCCGAAGATGTAGCTGGCACAATCGATATCACTCCCACCTGAACTAAAGTTCGGAACATACTCAGGAAATGCGATATGGTATTTTATAGTCCAGGGGTAGCAGCAGGCGCCTTGGGTGCCTGTCCCCCAACAAGAGCAACTGGTGGCTCCTCAGTCGCTGCTCAGGCAGTGCTTTAGCTACACACGTGCCCCTCATCGAGTTCTACCTCGACCCCGACCTCTCGTGGCAATAACGTGGGTGCGAGTGTCTGCTCAGCTGATCTAGTTGTGCATGTCCTCGCCATTTGTGAGAGAATAGAAAGACAAAGGCTTGGATTTCGAAATCAACAAATTCGCACGATAGGGAATCAAAGGAGTGGAATTTCTTATTTGTTTCACAACCTCTTGAAGATAAACTTGCTTATGACTCATAACACCTATGAACCTAGAGCTCTGATACCAACTTGTCATGACCCCAAAATCCCACAATAGTAAGTCGCGATGGCACCTAGTATCTAAGACTAGGTAAGCGTAACACACATTGATAATTTAGCATAAATAAGGACTAAGATAGTAATTTAAACATATAAATACCATAATAAATTAAAGCGGAACCAAAATCATTTAATCCCAACTCGGCATTATAGAGCCATAAGCTCTAATCAAGTATACTAGGAATCTCTAAATACAATACTGTTTTGATAGGAAGATAAACATAAGTAAAGACAATATGAGCAGGTAATTCTGACGCCTGCTAGCGTCAAGCAGGTGTACCTTGAAGTCTCCGCAAAATATGAGTCAACCCACTGGCGTCAGCCACTGGCAGAAGTCCCTGGATCTGCACAAAAAATATGCAGAAGTGTGGCATGAGTACACCACAATAGTACCCAGTAAGTATCAAGCCTAATATCGGTATAGTAATGACGAGGTCATGTCAAGACACCTACTAGAGATAGAAACATGTGTAGAATATTAACGTAATCTAACAGCGGGAAAGTAAAGGCAATAAATCACAATAAAGAAATTTATCAATTCAAGGCTAACAATGGAAATAAAAGCAACAAATGACAACAAAGAATGCACATATGATAAAAATAATAAGTAACCAATTACAATCAAAATACGAATGAAATGAGATAAGGAAACAAAACAATAACCGTTCGAATCAATAAGCCTTTCCAACATAGAATGTACAACAAGAATCACACCGAGGTACCACACCTTATATTCACATTTCACAAGTCACAGTCACAGTCTTCCTAATAACGACGCGTGAGCTTTGTATTTATTTTAAAAATATTTCTCCCAAAATAGCTTCACGCACTTTAACCCCCTTATCTCGCCGCGTGGCTTCAAGTAATTCCCTTACTAGCAACACGTGCATAAATCCTACCTTAGTTTGCTGCATGTGCATCAATACACCACCCTTATACCGCCGTATGCGTATCAATATCACAATACAATAATCAACTCGCACCATACATGCCCATATGCCATAATATTGCCAAAATCAGTGATACTAATGTCACCACAACACATATCCCACAGCTCAACCACAATGTGTACAAAAATCGCAATAACAACAAATTAATTGGAAAATAACTCAACAAGGAAAGATATTCCCATAATCAACAACTTCAACCACAAAACGTGTTAATAACTCTATGCAACTACAACCTCAATAACTAAACAATGAAGGTATTTCCATTTAATGGTAACTTCAAATTCAAATGCATAACATAAGCTCAACATTAAAAGAGATAGCATAAAGTAGCAACTACGACTAAATGTACGAGAATAACTCAACAATGGAAAGGATAACATGTAATAACAACTAATAATTAATGCATATAAGTGTAACCTCGACAATGAAAAATAGAACATGTAATAACAACTTCAATTAAAGTATGTAAGAATAAATTGACAATGAAAGATATAACAAATAATAACAACTTCAATTTAATGCGTATAAGTAACCTAAGAGTCACCGGCAAATTTTCACATATAAGCCTGTATACACACTAGTCACTTCATGTATACGTCTTCCACATAATTCAAATGGTACAATCAAATCCAATCCTAAGGGATAGTTCCCCCATACAAATTTAGGCAAAAAACTTACCTCAACTAAGCCATATCAACACTCAAAAATGGCTTTTCCCTTAAAATTGCCTCCTCAAGGCTCAAATCTAACAAGAAACGACTTAATATCATCAAACAATGCTAGAGAAACCAAGTTCGATTAATAAAGCTAAGATCTTTACAAAATTTCCAAAAGTCAACTAAACTCAACCCCGGGGCCGTCTAGTTAAAACTCGAGACTAGGATAGATCTCGACTACCCATATCTCCACGAGTCCATATGTGTTTTGTTTTCAAATTTGAGTCCAATTTCAGTCTCAAATCTCAAATTTTCCCTTTTCAAAACATATGCAAACTTTTCCAAATATTCTCTTAGATTGTCACCGAATTTAATATTAAATCTCATACATAATCATGTAATATAATCGAAAACTGATCAAAATCACTTACCCAATGGTTGTATGTGAAAATCCCTCCTCAAAATTGCCTCATACCAAGTCCAGGGTTAATAAATTTGAAAATGGGACTATGTCCCGTTTTTCCAGCCCTTATGTTCAGGTGAAAGAGTCGCAATTGTGACCCTGGGTTCACAATTGCGAACCCTGGGATTATGAGACCAGAGATGATCTATTGCTACTCAGTATGGTAAACTTTGATATTATATTGGGCATGGATTAGTTGTCGCCTTATCATGCTATTCTAGATTATCACGCTAAAACCGTGGCATTGGGTATGCTAGGGTTGTCAAAGTTGGAGTGGAGGGGCACATTGGATTATATTCCTAGTAGGGTAGTGTCCTTTCTGAAGACGCGGTGAATGGTTGAGAAGGGGTGTGAAGAATATCTAGCCTTTGTGAGGGATGTTAGTGTTGATACTCCTACCGTTCAGTCAATTCCGGTAGTGAGAAAGTTCCTAGATGTGTTTCCAGCAGACCTCCAAGCATGCCGCCCGATAAGGATATCGATTTTGGTATTGACTTGGTGCCAAACACTCAGCCCATATCCATTCCATCATATCGTAGGGAACCAGTAGATTTGAAGAAATTAAAGGAGCAACATCAAGAATTGCTTGATAAGGGTTTCATCCAACCAAGTCTCTCGCCTTGGGGTGCTCCGGTGCTATATGTGAAGAAGAAAGACGGATCTATGAGGATGTGTATTTATTAGAGGCAGTTAAACAAGGTTACGGTCAAGAATAAGTACCCACTACCACGTATTGATGATATGTTCGACCAGCTTCAAGGTGTTCGGGTATTCTCAAAGATTGACATGAGGTTAGGGTATCATCAGCTGAAGATTTGGGATTCAGACATTCCGAAGATGTACTTCAAGACTCGCTATGGTCACTATGAGTTTTTAGTAATGTTATTTGGTCTGACCAATGCCCCAAAGACATTTATGCACTTGATGAACAATGTTTTTCCAACCATATCTTGATTCTTTTGTCATCGTGTTCATTGACGACATATTGGTGTATTCTAGCAGCCGGGATGATCATGAGCAGCACTTGACGATCGTGCTCCAGACATTGAAGGAGAAGAAGTTATATGCAAAATTCTCCAAGTGTGCGTTTTGGCTTGGTTTTGTGGCTTTTTTAGGCCATGTGGTGTCTAGAGAGGGGATTAAGGTGGATCCGAAGAAGGTGGAGGCAGTTCAAAGTCGACCCAAACCGTCTTCTGCTACTGAGATCTGGAGTTTTCTAGGACTGGCTGGGTATTATCGTTGTTTTGTGGAATCTTTTTCATCTGTCGCAACTCCTTTGACAAGATTGACTCAGAAGGGTGCCCCATTCAGGTGTTCCGATAAGTGTGAGGAGAGCTTTCAGAATCTCAAGACTGCTTTGACCACTGCTCCAGTTTTGGTATTGCCTTCAACATCAGTTTCATATACAGTTTATTGTGAGGCTTTGCAGATTGGTATTGAGTGCGTGTTGATGTAGGAGGGTAGATCCATTGCTTATGCTTCGCATCAGTTGAAGCCCCAGAAGAAGAACTACCTAGTATATGATTTCGAGTTGAAGCCCCATAAGAAGAACTACGGCATGTCTTGTGAAGTATTCACAGATCACATTAGCCTACAACACTGGTTTAACCAAAAGGATTTGAACTTGAGGCAACAGAGGTGGTTATAGCTATTACATGACTATGATATTACAATTCTTTATCATCTCGCGAAGGCCAATGTGGTGGCTGATGCCTTGAGTATGAAGGCTAAGAGAATGGGTAGTCTTGCTTATATTCTAGTCGGAGAGAGGTCGTTAGCATTTGATGTTCAGGCTGTGGCCAATCAGTTCATGATATTGGATGTTTTGGAGCCTAGCGGGGTTCTTGCTTACGTGGTTTCTTGATCTTCTTTGTTTGAGCGAATTAAGGCGCATCAGTGTTATGATCCCCATTTATTTTTCCTTAAGGACACGGTGCAGCACGACGATGCTAGGAGTTTTCTATTGGAGATGATGGGTACAGATGCATGACCGGATTTGTGTGCCCAATGTGTATGGGTTGTGTGAGTTGATTCTTGAAGAGGCCTACAGTTCGCGATATTCCAATCATCTAGGTGCCGCAAAGATGTATCAGGATTTGAGACAGCACTACTGGTGGAGAAAAATGAAGAAAGATATAGTGGAGCTTGTGGCTCGGGTATTGAACTATTAGCAGGTGATTAAGAGCATCAGAGATCGGGCGGTTTGCTTTAAAGGCTTGACATTCCAGAGTGGAAGTAGGAGGGTATAAACATGGATTTTATAGTTGGGATTTCACAGACATTGAGGAAGTTCGATACAATGTGGGCCATTGTGGACAGACTGACCAAGTCTACACACTCCATCTTGGTTATGACTACCTACTCTTCAGAGCAGCTGGCTCAGATCTATATTCGTCAGATTATTCATTTTCATGGTGTACCAGTGTCTATTATCTACGATCGAGGTACGCAATTCAAATCACATTTTTGGAGAGCTGTGCAGCGTGAGTTAGGCACACGGGTCAAGCTGAGCACGACATTTTATCCCCAAATAGATGGGTAGACCAAGCACACCATTCAGATCTTTGAGGACATGCTACGTGCCTGTGTCACTGATATCAGGGGTTCATGGGATCATTTTCTACCACTCGCAGAGTTTCCTACAACAACAACTACCAATCGAGTATTAAGATAGCTCCTTATAAGGCCTTATATGGGAGGTGGTCATGCTCCAATTGGTTGGTTTGAGATGGGGAGGATAGGTTGTTGGGCACTCATTTGGTTCAAGACTCCTTGGAGAAAGTCATGTTGATTTAGGATTGGCTTCGTACAACATAGTCTAGGCAGAAAAGTTACGCTGATCGGAGGGCTCGTGATGTAGCATTTATGATGGAGAGGGAGCTTTGCTCAAAGTTTCACCCATGAAGGGTGTGATGATGTTCGGAAAGAAGGGCAAGTTGAGCCCTAGGTATATTGGTCCTTTTGATATCTTCGAGAGAGTTTGTGAGGGCCTACAGACTTGCATTGCAACCCAGCTTATCGGGAGTTCCACTACAAGAAAAAGGCTTATTAGCGACCAACGGGTAGCGACAGGTTAAGAATCTGGCCCTTAAAAGCATACTTATACGGACCAGATTTATTTTCAGTCCCTAATTCTCGAATTTATATCTTTAATGGGCGAAATTGATCAATAACTGGTCACTAGTTCTCCAATTCGAGCGGGACTAAGCACCAACACCAATTTGGCTCCTGAAAAGAATGAAAAAAATAAAGATAAACTGCAAAATAACTCTCTCAAAAACATAACTCTCGTCTCTCAAAATCTCTAAACCTAATTTCACCTCTCAAGAACATGACTATGAGAGAAACCACCAAGGAAAGTTGAAATCTGGCCGACTATTACTATTGTCTTTATCTCATTGTCCCTTTCTCGCTTTCTAAAGTACAATTTTCATCATCGCCGTCTGCCGAAAAACCCATCACTGGCAAACCTAGTCAAATTCGCAGTTGCGAACTCTCCAAAATTGTATCCTTAAGATCCCCTTCTGTTCAACTTTTTGATGCTCTCCTCTGTTTCATCATTCCATGCTCTAAAGGTCCTTCTTTTCCTCTTTAATTTGAGTATGCTAAGTGCTTGGTTTAGTCTATTCTTTATAGCCTTCAGTTTTGATTTGAAATATCCAAATATTTCTTATTATCTCTAAATGTGTGATAGAACATTTTTGGGTTTATGTGTATTTGATTGCTTCCATTTGTCTGTTATAGAAACGTTTATTTAGGGATTTAGATGCATACTACCTTATATATATGCACCATTCAGTGGCACGATTTTGTGGAGTCCCCATTGTTGTATGTCCATATTGTACTTGTTGTGTATGATTCTGCGTGTCCAATTCGTTTATTTGCAACATGAAGTTTCATCATAATTGTCCAGAAAAGGTCATTTTTGTTCTGTACTGTTGAGATTAGCTTATTTATGTCTCTTCCTTGATCAGGTTCAAACCACAAGCCATCATTATGATTTTTAATTTTATAGTTTATGTTTGGTTTTTGTGGGTAATTGATTAGTGAGTTATTCTGAGGTTTTCAAATGATAGATTTAGTCTTTGTGTGAATTATGTGATCCGTTTAGCTACTGCTTAATATGCTCTGTAGGAACCAGTGTTGTAAAGCTCTCTTTTTGTTTGTCTTCCTTATTGTAATTTGGCATAAGATTTTGGGTTCCACAAAATCGATACTAAAAGAATCTTTGTAATCCAGTTATTTGTTAGAAACCTCTAGAACTCCATACAAGTAGCTACAAACTTGCTTTGTGACAAAACTAGAGAATACCAAATTGCTCCTTCCTTCGCTGTATTTCAGGTGAAAAAATGAACTAATGGATATAAATTTGATTTACCTTTGGTAGTTAATTTGCTAAGTCATGAATATTTTGGAAGTTTCTTTGAGTTAAGCTCTTAGCAAACGCAAGTGATGCTCTTTGTTGCATCAAATGCATGTGTGTTTGACAGTTGATTTATCTTACTAGGCTACTAGCTGAGGAATCTCGCTACAATATCATGCATGTATGTCAAATGACAATCAACTTCAAATTATTGTAACAAATGCCATGAACTTCTATGCTCTATGTGTATTAAGATCTAACTTTTGTCCCCGTGCTTTTTGGATTTCCTCAGGTATATCTAGTACTCTTATTTCTTTTGTCGACCATACATGGATAGTAGAGGGTGTTTCTTTGATCTTTGTTACTCTTAATCTAGAGCAAGCGTTGTTTATATCTTTGCAACTTTGCTCATTGGTTTGATGGAGAGATAAAGACTAATATGTAGGATTGTGGGTCATTACCTTTTAAGTAAATTAAATGATATGCAGTTCCTATCTTAGTGGAAAATTTCCTGCGATAATAAAGATTGGCTTGTTATCCTAAAAATCTTATTGACTTCTCAAGTGGTGGAAATTCTATTAGTCATTGGACGTATGATGTTAGATGTCTCCTGCTTTTGAAGATTTTTCCTTGCTCACCTTTCAAGATAGTACCTTTTACGTTCTTATTCAGGACGTTGTTCTGTTGCTAATTTAATTACATTTTCTAAGCTTATTAATTTTTCTGTTCTACTGGGTTGATAACAATGAGTTATCTATTTATGACAACTATTTTTTCCTTTAGCAGTTAGTATAACTTCTTGCTCTATGACTTCTCCTTACAGCTTGAATATTTTCGTGTTCTATACAAATAGATTTGCAGTTTTTGGATTGAACAATGCACCGATGTGTAAAGAGAATTTTTTGTCGGAAAAAGGTCATTTTTGCGACCACTATGCGGTCGCAGAATCACTCTACGGACCGCATAATGGTCGCAAAGTAGATCAGGAGAGGGGCAAGATTTGAGTAAACTCTGCGGTGCACTATGCGACCGCAGACCTATTTTGCGGTGTATTATGCGACCGCAGAACAAGTATGCGGTCCGCATAATGACCGCAGACCGGGTCAGTAACGCCTAGCTCTGGAGGCCAAATTATGCGGCGGATATGCGGACCGCATACATGTTATGCGATCGCATATGCGATCGTATAACTGCGTCGTAGCTTCCATTCTTTCTAATTTTTGACCCGACCCAACTTCGATTTATAGCCCTTGAAGCTCACTTTTGAGCCAAAATCTGATATTTTAGAGAGGTGAGAGCATTTTAGAGAGAGAAAGTGAAGACTTAGTCATTTAATCATCAATTCTTGTTCAAAGTTTGAAGATTTTACAAGGATCTTGCTAGGGCTTCAAAAAGGTAAGAATTTCTTTCCTCAATCCTTCAATTTTGAGTTTGGAGTAAAAATGGGTGATTTATAGTATGATTCTTGGGTGTAAGAGTATTATGTATACATACCAATAAGGTTATGGAAAGATTGTTAAGTTCAAATGGGTAAGGATTGGGTTGAAAATGGTAGAAATCTTCATAGGCTTTAATTGAAGATTTGAGGGTCGAGTTGGTGTCGGATTTTGGTAAAATTTGTATGGTTGGACTCGTGGTTGGAGGAGCATTCATATTCTGTAACTTTTGTCGGGTTCTGATATGTGGGCCCTATGGGCAATTTTTGAGTTAATTTCGGATTTTATTAGAAAAATTAGTATCTCCTTGTGGAATTAACTACAATAATTGGTATTGACTGAATCGAATTAATTGTGGCTAGATACGAGGCTTTCGGAGACCAATTCTCGTGGAAAGGGTATAGCAGAATAAAGAATTACACGGGTTGAGGCAAGTAACAGTTATAAATCTCGTCCTGAGGGTATGAAACCCCGGATTTTGTGTCATGTGATTATTTTGGAGGTGACTCACATGCTAGGTGACGGGCGTGTGGGCGTGCACCGAAGGGATTGTGACTTGGTCCGTCCCGTGAAACTGTAAAGTTGAATAACCTGTTGTTAGCTATAAGCTCTCTTTGTGTTGAAGAAATTTGACTGTAAATCATGTTAAAATCATGCTTAGGCTATGTGATAATACTGTTGGGACCCACAGATGTCACGTACTTGTTGAATTATTTACTAATTGTTATCTTGTGCTCAGTCATGATTTTACTAGCATATCATACCTCAGTCTTTCTTGATATTTGTTGATGCACTATGTTATCTTTATTTGGGCTGATCTTTGTGATTTCTGAGAGCCCGAGAGACTAGAGAGGTGAAGGGCTGAGTAAGGCCGAGGGCCTGTTAGTGAGGTAAGAATATTATGTCACGTGAGTTGTCCGTGCAGGATATTATAGCACGTGAGTTGTCCGTGCAAATTATGGCGCTTGGGCTGTAGGAGCCTTTCCGGAGTCTGTACACACCCCCAGTGAGCGCGGGTACCCATTGAGCGTGAGTGCTGAGGGCTGAGTGGTTGAGTTGTTGTGGTGAGCTGAGTGACTGTTGCCTGAGAGGGTGTACTTGGTTTGCATTTGTTGTTGCACTTGGTTACTATCTGTCATTATTGTGAAATCTCTGAAAGAATTTATATCCGGATTATTTGAAATTGAACTGTATAAAATTGATTTGACTTAAATTGTCGGATTTGAAAGCATGTCTATTCTTTGCTGGAACTACTGAAAGTGAACTATGACTGTGTAGCTCGTCATTATCTTCAGTTCTTTAGTTATTATTGTTACTTGCTGAGTTGGTTTGTACTCATACTACACCATGCACTTCGTGTGCAGATCCAGGTGTTCCTGAACATAGCGGGTGTTGATCATTTCGTGCAGTTGATTTTTAGGAGATTTTGAGGTAGCTGCCGTGTTCCGCAGACCTTGTCTCTCCTTCTCTATCTCTTTGTTTACTGTATTTGGTCTCAGACTATTATAGACCGTATTTTCCAGACTTGTACTCATATTAGATGCTCATGTACTCAGTGACACCAGGTTTTGGGAGGGTTGTATCGGAAATTGCTAGATCTTTGGTATTGTATTAAACTTTACGTTTTTAAATTTAAAGGAAATCGTGGTTTATTGATGTTGTCGGCTTGCCTAGTACTGAGATAGGCGCCATCACGACATGTTAGGATTTTGGGTCGTGACAGTTGTCGATCAAGGTTTGCATTGTTAGGTTCCGCATGGTCTTCATATAATCAAATTCGACTCGTGGAGGCTACCTATTAGTCGTTTTGGACATAATAATGTTGTTCTACACGTCTGGATTTCTCCAGAATTTCGGGATCAAAGTTTACAAGAATTATAGACAGTTACTACTTTGGTGTTGATGAATCACTTGTTTATATTCTCTTTAATTATGGGTATTCAGTCTTCCTTTTTATATGCTATTGCTATCCCTTGTTTCATACTTTATTTCTACACAGTTCAGTCGTATAAATCCTTAAATTCAAGCTGATCATGCATGGATGGCATTTGACTCATCAAGTCTTTGATTGTTGCTTCTATTATTTTTCCAAGAACTTACATTATTTGAGAAAGCCACCTCGAAGTTAACAGAGAAGGGGTTAATATGTACTAACTAAAATGATTGGTATTAGTGAAGAATAAAGCAACAAATTGTACAAAATGCATAGGATGGTAGAAAAACAGTTTATTACTATATTTTTGATACATCAAGTAGATAAAATAGGATAAAACGACTGAAACTATAAAATTTCATATGCCACATATAATGGCCAGTAAAGCTTAAAGATGATGTGTTATTCTCGTTACTTAATTCTATAGAACACTAGAAGGGTTATTTTATCATGTAGATAGAGGACAAGCAATTCATACGAAAAAGCATTGTAGCTTGAGAATATAAAAACCATATAAATGTATTATATGGTTAATTAGGGATTCGATGTGTATATTGTTTCCATGAAGAGCATTGGAAATTTGAGCAAGTTCCTTGCCATGACTTTGTACATTCACCTCCTACACCATCACAGCATTTGCAGTCCAAACCAATCCTAGAAAACATGCTCGGAAAATCACCTATACTTAAAATAAGAAAAAACAAATTAACACATAAATTCTCAAACCGAAGAAAACAAAAGAAAAGAAACTATGCAAAGAGTGCTGACGTTGTGGATGTTGAAGAAATACACGGTTGACTTCAAGGCTTCGATGGTAATCTGTAGTTGTTATCAACAATATTACTATCACGACAAACAACTGAAAAAGCTTTGAAATGCCCATATTCAGTGCTGAAAAAATGAAATGAAACGATTAATTCTTAAGAGGTTGCGTTTATTTATGCATGGAATATGTGGTAGGCCGTTCTAGAAGAAATTATGGTAAACATTAACTCCGTGCGTCACGGTTTTAACTCTATTAGTACGTTAGTCGCCTTGAAGTGGGACCAAAGGAGGACCACTCAATGAACATAGATAGGCACAACTACATATATTATTTTAAGACGCACATAGACACAAGATGGAGTGAATTGTGTAGTACCTAATTTTCACTTGTGAAAGAACCTATTTCTTTGACTTATCTAATCTGAGACAAATTGAAAGTGCAGTGCGAAGATATAACGTACAAAAGCAATTTTACATAGAAACCCTCCTTGGTCGAGGGAGTAAAAATCATGACCTACCCTGGTAAGATTTACCTCAATACTTCACCAATTTCAAAAAGAAATTTTAAGGTATAATTAAATAACCAAAGGAACAAACTCTAGTACCTTAAGCCCTACAATCAACCCAAGACTCTAGTATCGATCCGCAAGACTCTACTAAATCTGTTTATGACTCGTGAGACCTATGTAACCTTTGATATCAACTTGTCATGACCCAAATCTCACATGTCGTGATGGCGCATAATGCAAAACTAGGCAAGCTGACAATCACAATAAACCACACATCTTTAACTTTGAAGACATAATAAAACAAGCTTAAGTGTAAAATCTCATAAATACTGATACGAAAATACCGCGACTCAATACAATATTCCCCCAAAATCAGGGTGGCGCTAAGTACATAAGCATCTCAACTGACAACATAATGTGACTGCTAAAATCACTGTATAGAAGGATAGAACATTACAAATAACTTTAAAAAAAGGAGAGTCAAGGTCTGCGGATGCCAAGACAGCAACCTCGATAGTCTCCAACAGATAAAGCTCCAAAAGTTAGCAGCCGCCATACCCGAAAGTACCTGAATCTGCACACAAAGTGCAAAGTATAGTATGACTACAACCGACCCAACATACTCAATAAGTAACAAGACTAACCTTAGGCTGAAAAGAGTGACGAGCTTAACAAGTAGAGTCCATATACAGAATTAAACAGTACAGAAATATAGATATACTTTCAAGTTCAACAGTTTAAGCTCAAAACAGATAAAATATGCCAAGTATGACTGAAATAAGGAATGATACATCATTATATCTACATGTAAATTATGCATGCCAATTGTAATGTAACACGATGATAAAATCATATGCATACTCTTAGAGTATCAATTCACTCATTCCTCCTAGCAACTCAATCCACACAGTCACTCATTCCTCACAATCACTTTGTCCTCATACTCACCCAATCCTCCCAATCACTCGGCACTCGCACTCGCACTCAGTAGGTACATGCGCTCACTGGTGATAAGTCAAACTCTGGAGGGGTGGATCCTGCCCAAGCGCTAAAATAGGCCAATCATGGCATGAATCAATAAAGACTGCTACGGCGTGCAGCCCGATCCCATAAATATCCTCACAAGCAGGCCCTTGAGCTCACTCAGTCATCAATCTCTCCCGTCTCTCTGGCTTACGAATATCGTGACAATCAGCCCAAACAATGATGATATAATTTATCAATATATAGCAACAGAGACTGAGATATAATATGCAAATGAGAGATGTGACTAAGTACATAATTGCAAATTAAGCAAGTAATTTAACAACAACACGGCCTTTGTGGGTTCCAACCGTACCAACATACAGCCTAAGCAGCATTTCTAACATGAATCACAACTCAATTTCCTTAACACGTGGAGAATATATGGATACTGATAAGATTATTTGACAACACAGTTCCACGGAATCGATCGAGTCATAATTTCTATGGTGCACGCCCACACGCCCGTCATCTAGCATGCGCGTGACCTCAATACCAATCACATAACATATAATTCAGGAATTCATACCATCAGAACCAAGTTTAGAAGTGTTATTTACCTCAAACCGTACAAATATCTACTCCAACAAGCCCTTGCCTTGCAAATCGGCCTCCAAACGACTCGAATCTAGCCACAAACAACTCGATACAATCAACACAAGCTATAGGAATCAATTCTATATGATAAAGCTAAGTTCTTAAGCAAAAGTTGAAAAGTCACCTAAAATATTAAGCCCGGTCCCACATCTCGGAATCCAAAAGAATTAATAAATTATGAACACACATTCAACCACGAGTCCAACCATACCGAAATTACTCAAATCCGATCACAACTCGACCTTCAAATCCTCAAATTAAAGCTTATGAAGTTTCTACAATTTTTTCCAATATTTTCCAACGCAAAACACTACTTAAATGATAAAAACAATGATAGATTCATGTAATTTAACCAAATCCGAGTTAGAATCACTTACCCCAATTACTTCCTTGAAAATCCCTCCAACCCTCGTTTTTGATATTTAAGAGTTACCCAGATGCCTTTCTTCGCGATCGTGAAGCACAAAATCCACAATGCCAAAATTAACTCTTCGTGAATGAAAATAAACCCACACGAACGTGACTTACAGGCTCAACACACTATGTGATTGCGAACCTACTCACGCGATCACGAAGAACAAAATCGCGTGAACCCAGTCTCCTCTTTTCCTTCTTCGCGGACGCGACCCCCTTTACGCATTCGCGATGCACTGAAAGCGAATGCTCCGCGATCGCAAACCATTTCACATGATCTCATAGAACAACTCCACCAGCTGCCCAAATAAGCCTTCGCGATCGCGAACCTTCCCACGCGATCACGTATAAGGAAACCAAACCTGCAACATCAGCAATCTCCTAAGTCCAAATTGCAACCCATTAACCATCCGAATCCACCCGAGGCCCCCAGGACCTCAACCAAACATACCAACAAGTCCTAAAACACGATACAAACTTATTCAAGGCGTTAAATCAAATCAAACAACATCAAAAATACGAATCGCACCCCAATTCAAGCCTAATGAAACTAATGAATTTCCAACTTCTACAATCGATGTCGAAACCTATCAAATCAACTGTGATTGGCCTCAAATTTTGCACACAAGACATAAATGACAAAACGGACCTATTCTAATTTATGGAACTAAAATTCGAGCTTGGTAACTATAAAGTCAACTCTCGGTCAAACTTCTCAACTTTCCAAACTTTTATTTTTCCAACGTTCACCAATTCAAGCCAAAATCATCGACGGACCTCCAAATTAATATCCGGGCGTGCTCCTAAGTCCAAAATTACCACACGGAGCTATCGGAACCATCAAAAATCCATTCCGGAGTCGTTTACACATAAGTCAACATCCGATCAACTCTTTGAACTTAGGCATCCAACCTTGGGCCTAGGTGTCCCAATTCATTCTAAAACATCTCCGGAACTAAACCAACTACCTCGACAAGTCACATAACAACAATTGATCATAGAATAAGCAATCAATGAGGGAACAAGACTATAATACTCAAATGACCAGCTGGGTCGTTACATCCCCCCTCTCTTAATTAAATATTTGTCCTCGAACGGGTCTAGAATCATACCTTGAGTCTCAAATATGCGTGGATATTTGCTACGCATCTCCTGCTCGGTCTCCCAGGTAGCCTCCTCAACTGGCTGACCTCTCCACTGCACCTTCACTAAAGCTATGTTCTTTGACCTCAACTTTCGAACCTGCCGATCAAAAATGGCCAGCGGCTCCACATCATAAGTCAGATCACCACCGAACTGAACCATTCTGAAGTCCAAAACATGAGACTGACCGCCAACATACTTCTGGAACATGAAAACATGAAACACTGGATGAACACTCGACAGACTAGGCGGCAATGCAAGCTTGTAAGCCATCTTTCCAATCCTCTCAAGCACCTCAAAAGGCCCAATATACCAAGGTCTCAACTTGCCCTTCTTCCCAAACCTCATAACACCCTTCATGGGTGAAACTCTGAGCAATACCTTCTCTCCCACCATGTAAGGAACATCATGAACTTTCCGATCGGCATAACTTTTCTATCTAGACTGCGCTGTGCAAAGCCGATCCTGAATCAACTTAACATTGTCCAAAGCATCCTGAACCAAGTCAGTACCCAATATCCTAGCCTCACCCGTCTCAAAGCAATCCACCGGAGACCGACACTGTCTCACATACAAATCCTCACACAGAGCCATCTGAGTGCTCTATTGGTAGCTGTTGTTTTAGGCAAACTCTGCAAGTAGTAGAAACTGATCCCAAGAAACCCCAAAATCTATGACACAAGCGTGTAGCATATCCTCCAATATCTGAATAGTGCGCTCGGACTGTCCGTCTGTCTGAGGGTGAAATGTTGTACGCAACTCAACCCGTGTGCCTAACTCTCGTTACACTGCTCTACAAAACTATGATATAAACTGCGTAGCCCGATCTGAAATGATGGACACCAGCATACCGTGAAGGCGAACAATCTTCAAGATGTAGATTTCAGCCAACCGCTCCGAAGAATAAAAGTCCCAACATGAATAAAATGTGCGGACTTGGTCAACCGATCAGCAATCATCCAAATAGCATCAAACTTCCTTGAAGTCCGTGGGAGACCAACTATAAAGTCCATGGTGATACGCTCCCATTTCGACTCGAATCTCAAGCCTCTGAAGCAATCCACCCGGTCTATGATGCTTGTACTTCACCTGCTGACAATTTACGCACCGAGCTACAAACCTCACTATGTCTTTCTTCATCCTTCTCCACCAATAGTGCTGCCTCAAGTCCCGATACATCTTTGCGGCACCCTAATGAATGGAATACCGTGAACTGTGGGCTTTCTCAAGAATCAACTCACGTAGCCCATCCACATTGGGTACACAAATCTGGCTCTACATCTGCAACACCCTATTATCTCCAATAGTAGCCTCCTTGGCATTACCGTGATGAACCGTGTCCTTATGGACAAGCAAATAGGGATCATCATACTGACGCGCTTTGATGCGATCATATAAGGAAGACCGAGAAACCACACAAGCTAGAACTCGACTGGGCTCTGAAACATCTAACCTCATGAACTGATTGGCCAAGTCCTGAACATCTGATGCAAGCGGTCTCTCACCAACAGGAATAAATACAAGGCTACCCATACTCACCGCCTTTCTTCTCAAGTTATCGGCCACCACATTGGCCTTCCCGAGATGATATAAAATCATAATATCATAGTCCTTTAGTAGCTTCAACCATCTCCTCTGCCTCAAATTTAGATCCTTTTGTTTGAAAAAGTGGTGGAGACTCTGATGATCCGTAAATATCTCACAAGACGCATCGTTGAGATAATGCCTCCATATCTTCAATGCATGAATGATGGCTGCCAACTCCAAATAATGAACAATGTAATTCTTCTTACGGGGCTTCAACTGGCGCGAAGCATAAGAAATCACTCTACCCTCCTGCACCAAGACACACCCAATACTAAACTGAGAAGTATCCCAAAACAGTATAAGAACCTGATGCCGAGGGAAAAACTAGAACTGGAGATGTGGTCAAGGAAGTCTTGAGCTTCTAAAAGATCTCCTCAAACTCATACGACTACCTGAATTGAGCACCCTTCTAGGTCAACCTGGTCAAAGACTGTGCAATGGATGAGAAATCCTCCACGAAGCGACGATAATATCCAGCCAAGATGAGAAAACTCTGAATCTCAGTAGCTGAAAACAGTCTGGGCCAATTCTGAACCGACTCTTTCTTCTTTGGATCCACCTTAATCCCCTCACTGGACACCACGTGCCACAAAAATGCTACTGAACTACGCCATAAGTCACACTTGGAGAACTTCGTATAAAGCTTCTCCTCCTTCAATCTTTGTAATACAATCCTCAAATATTGTACACGCTCCTCACGGATACGTGAGTACACCAGGATATCATCAATAAATACTATGACAAACAAATCAAGATATGGCTGGAATACACTGTTCATCAGATGCATAAATGTTGCTAGGGGTTGGTCAGCCCAAAAGACAACGCAAGAAACTCATAGTGACCATAGCGGGTCCTAAATGCCATCTTTAGAATATTTGAGCCCCGAATCTTCAATTGGTGATACCCAGATCTCAAATCGATCTTGGAGAACACCCTCGCTCCCTGAAAGTGGTCAAATAAATCATCAATTCACGGCAAAGGAAAGTTGTTCTTTACTGTAACTTTGTTCCACTTGCTATAGTCAATGCACATCCTTATAGTACGATCATTATTCTTCACAAATAGAATCGGTGCCCCCCATGGTGACACACTAGGCCTAATAAAACCCTTATCAAGAAGCTCCTGAAGTTGCTCTTTCAATTCCTCCAACTCTGTTGGTGCCATACGATACGAAGGAATAGAAATGGGCTGAGTTCCCGGCACCAAGTCAATACCAAAATCAATATCCCTGTTAGGTGGAATGCACGACGGGTCTGCAGGAAACACATCCAGAAAGTCTCGCACTATCAGAACAGAATCAATAGTAGGAGTATCAGTACCAACATCTCTCAGAAAGGCCAAATATGACAAACACCCCTTCCCAACCATTTGTTGGGTCTTTATATAAGAAATCACCTTGTTAGGAACATAATCTAGGGAACCTCTCCACTCGATCCTCGGTAATCAAGGCATCACCAACGTCACGATCTTAGCGTGACAATCTAGAATAGGATGACATAGGGACAGCCAATCCATACCCAAAATCACGTCAAAATCAACATACAAAGTAATAAGAGATCAACTCTAGTCTTCAATCCTCCAATGGTCACCACACACGACCGACACATACTGTCCACAAAAATAGTATCGCCTATCGGCGTAGATACATGAATAGGTAAAACTAAAGATTCACGTGGCATATCCAAATAATGAGTAAAATAAGGTGATACATAGGAATAAGTAGAACCAGGGTCAAATAATGTGGAAGTATCTCCTTGGCACACTCAAACAATAAATGCGATCACTGTATGTGAAGCAACAACCTCCGACCTGACAAGAATAGCATAGAATTGAGCCTAACCGCCACCTGATCATCCTCCCCCTCTAGGGCAACCTCTAGTTGCCTGAGTCCCACCCCAAGCTGGCTGGGCCGCTGGTGAAGTAACTGGTCCAGATGTTACCACTTGATCCTTATACTGAACTGGACCTCTAAAGCGACAGGGACATTGTCTCAACATATGCCCAAACTCCCCGCACTCGAAGAAACTCCCCACTGGTGGTGGGGACTGAATCGGGCCCCGATAACCAGAATAACTGTTAGAAGCATCTGGTACAGATGAACCTTGAAATGATGGAGTACGGAATGAACTCTGAGCTGGGAGAGCATTGAGAGATGACTGACCCGGACGAGCACTGTTTGAACCATGGCTAGCTGATGCACCATGATGAACCGGACAAGCCATTTGAGTGGGTTTATAAGGTCGACCCCTACTGTGGTAGGACTGTCCCCAGAAGGAACACCACTGAAACCACCCGAACCATGAGGCCTCTTGGCCTCCCTCTCCTCACGCTCCTAACTACGGACCATCTCTAGCCACCGAGAAATATCAACCACCTCGTTAAGCCTAGAACCTGATGCATTCTCTCGAGTCATAACAAAACGCATTCCATAGCTGAGGCCATCAATGAACCCTAAGCATTTCCCTCTCTATGGGAACCAACTAGATCGTGTGACAACCCAACTCTGAAACCTCATCTCGTACTGGGTCACGGATATATCCTCCCGGCATAGCTGCTCAAACTGCCTACGCAACTCCTCTCTGCGGGTCGGTGGTACAAACTTCTCCAAGAAGAGAACAGAGAATTCGTGCCAAGAAAGTGGTGTAGCATCGGCTGGGTTGCTCCGCTCATAGGCCTCCTACCATCTAAAGGCTGTCCCCGTCAGCAAAAAAGTAGTAAATGAGACCCAATTAGTCTCCAGCATACCCGTCGTCTGAAGAATCCGCTGGCACTTATTCATGAAGTCCTGAGCATCCTCTGACTCAGCCCCACTGAATGTTGGAGGCTTGAGCCTCCCAAAGCTCGCTAGTCTCTTCTACTCCTCATCACTCATAATGGGACCAACCTGGGCTTGAGCAACTGCAACCGGCTGGGCTAGCAGTACCCCCAGTGTCTGAAGTCCCTGAATCATCTGCTCTGGAGTACGGGTGGCTAGAGTCTGAGCACCTCCCCCGGCCTGAAAAGTGGCCGGTGCGGCCGAAACTGAAACCGCCTGAGCAAGGCTCGTGCAAACAGTCCATATCTGGGCCAAAGCCTCATGAAGGCCTGGAATCATAATGGGTACAGCTGGTGCCTGAGCTGGTGCCACTGGTGGATCTACATGTGCTGCTCTAGCTGATGTACGAGCTGCACCTCGGCCTTTATCACGAACCCAGCCTCTCGTGGCCCTAGCTGGTGGTATTGGTGATTGTCCGCCCGGTTCGGTAGCACCCATTCTCACCATCTGTGAGAGAATAGAGTAACAGAAGTTTAGTTTCCGGAATCAACAAATTTGCACGACAAGATTACAAGAAAGTGAAGCTTGTTAACATTATCGCATACAAAGAAATATAGAATGAAAAATGAACAATAACAAATAGACTTGTCTTAGAAGGAACTAGGTTTTGACTGGGCTTAAGAAGGGACTAGAGACCAGGTTTACTAAAGCTAAGTTCTTAAGGAAAAGTCAAAAAAACAACTCAAAAAATCAACCCCGGGTTCATATCTCGGAATCTAACAAAATTAACAAAATTCGAACATCCATTCAACCACGAGTCCACCCATACCAAAATTATTCAAATCCGATCTCAACTCTATCTTCAAATCCTCAACTTAAAGCCATAGAAGTTCCTACAATGTTTCCCAATTTTCACCCCAAAACACTAATTAAATGATGAAATCAATGATATAATTATGTAATTAACCAAATCCGAGTTAGAATCAATTACCCCAATTATTCCATTGAAAATCTCTCCAATAGTCGCCTTAATCCGAGCTCCCAAAACCAAATTGTGAAATATAACTCAAACCCTCATTTTTTATATTTAAGAGTCTACCCAAATGTCCTACTTCGCGAACGCGGAAAATGCTTCACGATCGTGAAGCAAAAATCCTTTGCTGCCAAAAATTTACTCTACGCAAACGCGAGTCAAAAATTCTCAAACCTACGCGATCACAGGCATCATTACGCGATCACGAATAACTAATTCACGTGAATACAGTCTCCACTTTACCTCTTCGCGAACGCGACTAGGCCCACGCATTCGCGAGTCACTGCCTCTCTAACGTATGTGATCGCATACCCAAGTTCGCGAATGAATAGAAAAAAAATCCCAGCTGCCACAATAACACTTAGCGATCACGATCCTCCTCTTGCGATCGCATACACGAAAACTAACACCAGCAAAAGAAGAATTCTTCCAAGGTTCAAAATGTGCCGAACATGATCTGAATCACACCCGAGGCCCCCGGGACCTCAATAAAATATACCAACCGGTCCTAAAATATCATACGAACTCGCTCAAAGAGTCAAATCACATCAAACAACACTAAAACTGTAAGGACCCGTAAACATTTAAACCAAAAACTTGGGATTTCGCGGTGTCAAGTTAGATTCCTGCGTTACTATAGTAGAATATTATTCGCTGCGAGCTTACTCACCGCGGTTCAGACTTTTTGGATTGAACAGTACCCTATAGACTGAGAGAAAAAAATTACGCAGAAGAACGCATTTCTGCGGCCCATTATGCGGCCGCATAATCACTATGCGGACCGCATTATGGCCGCAGAGTGAAGCAGTAAGTTTGGCCTACTTGAGGTCATTTTTGCGTTCAATTATGCGACCGCATAATTGATATGCGGACCGAATATCGATCGCATAATCCTTCTTGAGTTTTTGCGGAGGGAGTTCTGTGATGCGTTATGCGATCGCAGAACGAGTATGCGGACCGCATACTGGTCGTATACCTAGGCCGTAAGTTCAGGCCCCTGAGGACCATTTATGCGGTCACTTTGCAGACCGCATAACCATTATTCGGTCGCATATGTGACCGCAAACCTGTGTCGGGGCACCATTTTTCTTAATTTAAAACCCGACCCCCATTCCGTTAAAATACTCCATTTAGTCTATTTTGAGCTCATTTCTGATATTTCTAGTGTGAGAGAGAGAGGGTTCTAGAGGGAGGAACTAATTTTCATCAATCAATCTTCATCCATCACTCAAAGCTTGAAAATACTCAAGTAGAGCACTCAATTTCTTCATCCGAAAAGGTAAGACTTCATCACCCCAGCTCTTAATTTCAATCATAGCTATAATGGGGTATTAATAAGATGGTCCATGGGTGTGAGGGTTAGTATGCATGTGATAAAGAGTATGGGAAAAATAAGAAGTGAACTAGAACCATGAATGTTTTCCTAATTTTGGGTTCAATTTGTATATTGCTTAAATAGATTGAAGTTGCTAAGGGTTCCGAAAAATTGTAGAGTCTAAAGAAGTGCAATTGAGGTATGTATGGCTAACTCTTTTCTTCTTAGAATCGAACTCCTGGTGTCCGAATGATTGGTGTAAGTTCCGACTTGACCTTACTAGAATTGTTTGCCTTAGTGTGTTGGGTTGAAAGATTTATGTTCCCTCGTGTTTTAGATACTTACCATGTCATTATGCTATTTGAGGATGTATCAATGATTTTCCAAGTTCCGTTCCTTATGTGTTCAATGCCTTATATGATGGTACTTATCGACACGAATGATGACGTTATTTGATTGAATAAAAAGAGAAAGACTTGAATTGTAAAATGTGCCCAAGTGCCAAGAACTATCTAATAAATGAGGCTGTTTGTGCCACGTAATGAAAGAAGGGAAAGAGATGTGAATTGAGTGAACAATTGGAAGAGGTTATGTCTCAAGTGAGATGGCTTAGCCGATCGGGCCGAGATCGGACGCCATGCCGTACACATGGTGGAATTTGTGTTGGAACTATTAATTTACATTGTGGATATGGATATGTCTCACTTGGGAAGGCTTAGCCGGTGGGGCCGAGATCGGACTCCGTGTAAAAACACGGTGGCATTATGAGTTGTGGATTTGGCACTAAAGATTATTAACCTAAAACGCTGAAACGATTGAATTGGGAATTGTGTAATCCTTATTTGGTGTTTTCTTGTATTTTCATGAAGTACTTATTGATTATTGTGACTGCTTTCTTTTTGTTTCACTGTTCATTCTACTGAGATTGGTGTTTGCCTTACATACTAGTACTATTCGACAGTACTAATGTCCCTTTTGCCACGGGCGCTATATCTTTTAATGGATGTAGGTGGTCCTATCACAGATGGCGCTGATCACAGTTAGTGGTGTTCTCCCTCACACTCATCACAGCTGCCTCGGTGAGCCCCATTTCTTCCTGGGGTCATGTAGTCCTTCTTTGTATAAGTTTTCATATTTTGAGGTATAGCCGGGGCCTTGTTGCCGATATTGTCATGTTGCTCTTTTGTACCCTTAGAGGCTTCGTAGACATTTATGTAGGTCATGTACGTATTTTGGGGTGTCGTTGGATCGAGTTGTATTTTCGAAACTTAACTACGACATAATGTATATAATGAAAAATGAACTAGCAACGTTTATATATTTATATAACTGATCTCTCCCCTGTTTTACAAATGGTGACGCGTTCCCTTTTTGGATTATGAATGATCCAGGTAGGAAAGGTTTACTAGGCTTGCTCGACCGAGTTCACTTGGTGGAGCACCGGTTGTGCTCCCCGAGGTTGGGGCGTGACAAACTTGGTATCAGAGCCTAAGGTTTTAAAGTGTCCTAGGATGTCTCGGAGCCGTGTCTACTAGAGCCCTTCTTATCGGTGTGTTGTCGACCTTATCTATATTTAGGGGGCTACTTGGACATTTAAGAATGATACCCTTCATTGTTGTTCTATATCGTGCGATAGAGCGGAACGTGAGGTTGTTTTCCCCTAAATCGTGCATTGTTTTAACTTTCAGTAAATGGCACCTAAGAAGAGAGTAAGAATTGGCCAAGAAGCCAATACCACCCCACGAGTGGTTGTTGATCCCTTTCTTGATAATGCGGGTGAGGATAATCCCCCTACTATCACACTTCCTGATTTGTCTATTCTAGAACAGACTACCCCAGTTCCTACACCCGCGGAGGATGCTACAATCTCTCCCGCCGGTATACCTGTTCCGCCTCCAGCCCTAGCTCCTGGTCCCGGTATTTCCGATGGGGATCTTAGGGGAGCTATTCAGATGCTGACTCAGTTAGTAACTTCCCAGGCTCAGAGGTCAAATGTTGTACCCACCTCATTTAGCTTGCAAGGAGATTCTTCCGGTTCTACGGTTAACAGGTTCCTTCAGTTAGACCCTCCAATGTTCACTGGTACTGATCCCGTGGCAGACCCTCAGGATTTTATTGATGAGATGCATAAGACTCTCCGAGTTATACGTGCTACGGAGACAGAGGGAGTAGAGTTGGCCTCCTATTGTCTGAAAGGGGTGGCATATTCCTGGTTTGAGATGTGGGAGGATTCCCGTGAGGGGGGAGCCCTCCGGCGGGATGGAATGAGTTTGCGAATGCCTTCATAGACCATTTCTTGCCTTCTGAGACTAAGGCAGCCCATGCTGTGGAGTTTGAGGCCCTTAAACAGGGTAGTAAGAGTGTGTGGGAATACCACATGGAGTTTGTGCGCCTGTCAAAGTATGCTGCTCATATGATGCCGACTATGGAGACTAGGGTGCGTCGATTTGTGCAGGGCCTTAGCCCTTTAGTTATTAGTGAGGCTGCCACAAGTGCTCTAAATTCTAATATGAACTATGGAAAGATGGTGGCATTTGCCCAAGATGTGGAGGCTCGAAAGTTAAAGTTCAGGATGGAACGGGAAAGTAGTAGTAGGGCCAGATCAGCGGGCAACCTTGGGGATGCATTCGGAGGTGGGAGATCAGCCTTTCAGGGAGGATCATTAGGGCTATCCCAGTCTTATGCTCAGTCTTCAGTTAGTGCCCCACCATCAGGGCACGGTCAGCAGCAGGGGAGTCACTTTAGGCCCGGTCAGGAAAGCAGAGGGTCCCACCATCAGGGCCGATCAAGAGGGAGATTCCAGGAGTAGCAGAGGGTCTCATGCCTTAATTATGGGAGGATACATTCGGGAGTCTGCTACCTGGACATGCCAGTATGTTATGGATGCGGAATGAGAGGTCATATTCAGAGGTAGTGTCGTGCATCCCATCAGGGTGCAGGCAGGGGCACAACTCAATTATCCAGTCCCACAGCTGCTACATCTTCAGCACCCCCTCCAGCACCCACAGGGTGTGTTGCAACTACGGGTGGTGCACAGAGTTCGGGAGGACCCGAACAATTCTATGCTATGAGTGCTCGACAGAGTGCAGAGGCTTCACCAGATGTCTTCACAGGTATATTAACTGTTCAATCTCATGATGTGTATGCTCTTATTGATCCCGGATCTTCTTTGTCCTATGTTACTCCTTATGTTGCCACGAGCTTCGGAATAGAACCGAAATAGCTTCATGAGCCGTTCTCTGTATCTACTTCAGTTGGTGAGTCTATTATGGCCGCACGAGTTTATAGGGATTGTGTTGTCATGGTGCGTGGTCGGGATACCATGGCCGATCTTATTGAACTAAGGATGATTGATTTTGACGTAATAATGGGAATGGATTGGCTTTATGCATGTTTTGCCAAACTCGATTGTCGAGCCAGAATCATGAGGCTTGAGTTTCCTAACGAGCCAGCTATTGAGTGGGAGGGGAATAATGTTATGCCAAAATATAGGTTTATTTCTCACTTTAAGGCTACGAAGATGATCAGGAAGGGGTGTATTTATCATTTGGTCCGAGTTACGGTCACCACTACTAAGGTGCCTACCCTTGAATCTGTATCAATTGTGAATGAATTCCCCGATGTATTTCCGGATGAGCTCCCTGGAATTCCTCCAGATAGGGAGATTGATTTAGGGATTGATGTGATGACGGGCACGCATCCTATATCTATTCCACCTTATAGAATGGCGTCTGCAGAATTAAAAGAGCTAAAGGAATAACTAAGGGATTTGCTAGAGAAAGGTTTCATCCGACTGAGTGTGTCACCTTGGGGCGCACCGGTTCTCTTTGTCAGAAAGAAAGATGGATCGTTACGGATGTGTATTGATTACCGCCAACTCAAAAATGTCACAATCAAAAACAAATACCCATTGCCTTGAATAGATGATTTGTTTGATCATTTACAAGGTGTTAACTTCTTCTCTAAAATTGATTTGCGGTCCGGGTACCATCAATTGAAGGTAAGAGAGAAGGATATTCTGAAAATAGCTTTTAGAACCCGGTATGGGCACTTTGAATTTTTGGTAATGTCTTTCGGGCTAACAAATACCCTGACATCTTTCATGGATCTTATGAATCGAGTCTTCAAGCCGTTCCTCGACTCCTTTGTGATAGTATTCATTGACGATATCCTTGTGTATTCACGAAGTCGTGAGGATCACGCCAATCACCTCAGTGCAGCTCTGCAGGCTCTTCATCAACACCAATTGTATGCAAAGTTCTCAAAATGTGAATTTTGGCTCGAATCTGTTACATTCATGGGTCATGTCATCTTCGGAGAAGGAATTAAGGTTGATCCTCAAAAGATTACAATGGTGAAGGATTGGCCTAGACCTACTAATCCAGCAGAGATTCGTAGTTTCTTGGGTTTGACCAGGCATTATAGGAGGTTCGTGGAGGGGTTCTCCACTCTTGCCTCTCCATTAACTAAATTGACGCATAAGGAGGTTAAGTTCCAGTGGTCCGATGCTTGTGAAAGAATCCTCCAGGAATTGAAATCTAGATTGACTTCTGCACCGGTAATGACCCTGCCAGAGGGTACCGAGGGGTTTGTGATATATTGCGATGCTTCAAGGATAGGTCTTAGGTGTGTATTAATGCAACATGGTAAGGTAATAGCATATGCTTCAAGACAACTTAAGAATCATGAAAAGCACTATCCAACTCATGACTTAGAGCTTGCGGCGGTGGTTTTTGCATTAACAATTTGGCATCATTATTTGTATGGAGTCCATGTAGATGTATTCACGGACCACAAAAGTCTTCAATACATTTTCAAGCGGAAGAAATTGAACTTAAGGCAGAGAAGGTGGCTCGAATTTCTCAAAGATTATGACATCGAAATTTTGTATCATCCTGGGAAAGCTAATGTGGTGGTGGATACTCTTAGTCGGAAGTCTATGGGTAGTTTGGTTCACTTGAAGGCATGTCAAAGGCCCTTGGCCCAGGAGGTTCGCCAGTTGGCTAGTTTGGGAGTTCGTCTTGTGGACTCTAATAAAGGGGGAGTGATTGTACGAAATAGGATGGAATCATCGCTTGTGACAGAGGTTAAGGAGAAGCAATACAATGATCCAATATTGGTGCAACTGAAGGAGGGAATTCATAAACACAGGACTACGCCTTTTTCTCTTAGCATGGATGATGGTACATTATGGTACCAAGGACGACTATGTGTTCCAAACGTAGATGGTCTTCGGGAAAGAATCATGGCAGAAGCTCATACTTCTAGATATTCCATGCACCCAGGTTCTACAAAAATGTATCATGATCTCAAGGAAGTTTACTTGTGGAATGACATGAAGAGGGGTGTTGCGGACTTTGTGGCACAATGTTCAAACTATCAACAAGTGAAGGCCGAGCATCAAAAGCCCGGTGGGTTAGCATAGAGTATGGAAATTCCAATGTGGAAATGGAAAATGATCAATATGAATTTTGTGGTAGGGTTACCGCGCACTCAGCGTAAGTTTGACTCAATTTGGGTGATCGTGGTTCGACTCACAAAATCAGCACACTTCTTGCTAGTTAAATCCACTAACACTATGGAACAATATGCTCAATTGTATATCAAAGAAATAGTCAGGCTTCATGGCACTCTAGTTTCCATCATTTCTGATCGAGGGGCCCAGTTCACAGCTAATTTCTGACATTTCAGCAAGGTTTGGGTATGCAGGTAAATCTTAGCACGACTTTGCATCCACAAACTGACAGGCAAGTAGAGCGGACTATTCAGACGCTTGAGGACATGTTGTATGCGTGTGTGCTTGACTTCAAGGGTAGCTGGGATGATCATTTGCCGCTCATAGAATTTGCTTATAACAACAACTTCCATGCCAATATTCAAATAGCGCCGTCTGAGGCCTTGTATGGTAGAAGATGTAGATCGCCGGTTGGGTGGTTCGAGGTTGGAGAAGCTGAACCAATAGGACCAGACCTTGTGCATCAGGCTATGGAAAAGGTTAAGATCATAAAAGAGCAGTTGAAAACTGCTCAGAGTCATCAAAAAGCCTATTCGGATGTTCGTCGCAGAGACTTAGAATTCAAGGAAGCTGATTGGGTGTTCTTGAAGGTATCTCCCATGAAGGGGATCATGCGGTTTGGAAATAAAGTAAAATTAAGTCCGAGGTATGTCGGGCCGTATAGAATCATTCAAAGGATAGGTCAGGTGGCGTACAAGCTTGAGCTACCACATGAGCTGTCATTAGCGCACCCGGTATTCCATGTTTCCATGTTGAAGAAGGTAGTTGGAGATCCGTCCACTATTGTTCCGGTTGAGACAATCGAGATCAGTGAAGAACTGTCATATGAAGAGATTCTGGTTGCTATCCTTGATAGAAAGGTCCGAAAGTTGAGGAACAAAGAAATTGCATCCGTAAAGGTATTATGGCGAAACCAGCAAGTCGAAGAAGCTACTTGGGAAGCCGAGAATAAAATGAAAAATAAGTACCCTCATTTATTTGAATATCCATGTAATAGCTCTATAAAGTTGTTCCCCTTAAGTTTTGTATCACTTGTTCGGCTAATATAAAGGCACTCCTTTCTAGTTATATGTCCCCTATAAGGCTTCCGTTGAGGTTATTTTGCATTCTAATGTGTCATTTAATTATATATATGTTGCTAAGGTGTATTTTGGGTGCTCTCTGACAGGTGGTTAGGCCTAAATACAAAGGAAATTCTGGCAATATTTTCAGAAAGTTAGGAAGTTAGGCAAATCTGGGGCTGATGTTATGTGGTGCAACTGAAACTGTGTTAAGCAAACCTTGGTCCTCATTTGAGGACGAATGATCTTAAGTGGGGGAGGATGTAAGGACCCGTAAAAATTCAAACCAAAAACTTGGGATTTCGTGGTGTCAAGTTAGATTCCTGCGTTACTATAGTAGAAACGCGGTTCGGACTTTTTGGATTGAACAGTACCCTACGGACTAAGAGGAAAATATTTCGCAGAAGAACGCATTTCTGCGGCCCTTTATATGGCCGCATAATCACTTTGTGGACCGCATAATGGCCGCAGAGTGAAGTAGTAAGTTTGGCCTACTTGAGGTCATTTTTGCGGTCGATTATGCAACCGTATATCAATCGCATAATCCCTCTTGAGTTTTTGCGGAGGGAGTTCTGTGGTGCATTATGCGACCGCAGAATGAGTATGCAGACCGCATACTGGTTGCATACCTAGGCCGTAAGTTTAGGCCCCTGAGGGCCATTTATTCGGTCACTTTGCTGACCGTATAACTATTATCCGGTCGCATATGCGACCGCAGACCTGTGTCGGGGCACCATTTTTCTTAATTTAAAATCCGACCCCATTCCGTTAAAACACCCCATTTAGTTTATTTTGAGCTCATTTCTGATATTTCTAGTGTGAGAGAGAGAGGGTTCTAGAGGGAGGAACTAATTTTCATCAATCAATCTTCATCCATCACTCAAAGCTTGGAAATACTCAAGTAAAGCACTCAATTTCTTCATCCGAAAAGGTAAGACTTCATCACCCCAGCTCTTAATTTCAATCATAGCTATAATGGGGTATTAATAAGATGGTCCATGGGTGTACGGTTGTTTATCTTGCATGCATGTGATAAAGAGTGTGGGAAAAATAAGAAGTGAACTAGAACCATGGATGTTTTCCTAATTTTGGGTTCAATTTGTATATTGCTTAAATAGATTGAGGTTGCTAAGGGTTCCGGAAAATTGTAGAGTAGAGTCTAAAGAAGCGCAATTGAGGTATGTATGGCTAACTCTTTTCTTCCTAGAATAAAACTCCTTGTGTCCGAATTATTGGTGTAAGTTCCGACTTGACCTTACTAGAATTGTTTTCCTTAGTGTGTTGGGTTGAAAGATTTATGTTCCCTCATTGTTTTAGATACTTACCATGTCATTATGCTATTTGAGGATGTATCAATGATTTTCCAAGTTCCGTTCCTTATGTGTTCAATGCCTTATATGATGGTACTTATCGACACGAATGATGACGTTATTTGATTGAATAAAAAGAGAAAGACTTGAATTGTAAAATGTGCCCAAGTGCCAAGAACTATCTAATAAATGAGGCTGTTTGTGCCACGTAATGAAAGAAGGGAAAGAGATGTGAATTGAGTGAACAATTGGAAGAGGTTATGTCTCAAGTGAGATGGCTTAGCCGATCGGGCCGAGATCGGACGCCATGCCGTACACATGGTGGAATTTGTGTTGGAACTATTAATTTACATTGTGGATATGGATATGTCTCACTTGGGAAGGCTTAGCCGGTGGGGCCGAGATCGGACTCCGTGTAAAAACACGGTGGCATTATGAGTTGTGGATTTGGCACTAAAGATTATTAACCTAAAACGCTGAAACGATTGAATTGGGAATTGTGTAATCCTTATTTGGTGTTTTCTTGTATTTTCATGAAGTACTTATTGATTATTGTGACTGCTTTCTTTTTGTTTCACTGTTCATTCTACTGAGATTGGTGTTTGCCTTACATACTAGTACTATTCGACAGTACTAATGTCCCTTTTGCCACGGGCGCTATATCTTTTAATGGATGTAGGTGGTCCTATCACAGATGGCGCTGATCACAGTTAGTGGTGTTCTCCCTCACACTCATCACAGCTGCCTCGGTGAGCCCCATTTCTTCCTGGGGTCATGTAGTCCTTCTTTGTATAAGTTTTCATATTTTGAGGTATAGCCGGGGCCTTGTTGCCGATATTGTCATGTTGCTCTTTTGTACCCTTAGAGGCTTCGTAGACATTTATGTAGGTCATGTACGTATTTTGGGGTGTCGTTGGATCGAGTTGTATTTTCGGAACTTAACTACGACATAATGTATATAATGAAAAATGAACTAGCAACGTTTATATATTTATATAACTGATCTCTCCCCTGTTTTACAAATGGTGACGCGTTCCCTTTTTGGATTATGAATGATCCAGGTAGGAAAGGTTTACTAGGCTTGCTCGACCGAGTTCACTCGGTTGAGCGCCGGTCGCGCTCCCCGAGGTTGGGGCGTGTCAATAACCACAAATCGCTCATCGATTCAAGCCTTATGAACTTATGAACTTCTAACTTTTACATTCGATGCCGAAACCTATCAAATCAACTCCGATTGATCTAAAATTTTGCACATAAGTCATAAATGACACAACGGACCTATTCTAAATTTCGAAATCAAAATCCAAGTCCAGTAACCACAAAGTCAACTCCCGATCAAACTTCTCAACTCTCCAAACTTCTAATTTTTCAACTTTCGCCATTTCAAGCCAAAATTGTCTACAGACCTCCAAATCACTATCTTGACACACTCCTAAGTTAAAAATAGTTATCAGAACCGTCAAAACTCCATTTCGGAGCCATTTACACATAAGTCAACATCTGGTCAACTCTTTCAACTTAGGTTTCCAACTTTGGGACTAAGTGTCCCGATTCAATCTGAAATATCCCCGTAACCAAATTTACCCCGACAAGTCATATAACAACAATTGAGCATAGAATAAGCAGTAAATTGGGGAACAAGACTACAACTGTCACGACCCAAAATCTAACTAGTCGTGATGGCACCTAACCTCACCCGCTAGGTAAGCAAAATAACAATAATCCAATTTAATTAATATGTAACTGACTCTAATATACTCTCCAAGGACTGGTAGTACAATTCATGAGCTTCTAAGATTAGAATATATAAAGCTGGTGTGAAATAAAAATACGTCATATGCCTGAAGTATGCATGAACAGATTAAAAATTCTAAAGCCACCATGAATAAGAGGCAGCAATGACTGAAACGCAGGTACATCTTCAGATCCAGCTCTCTCCGTACGCAGCTACATCGACATATAAAATAAGTAACAAGACTAACCTTTGGGGATGAAAGTAGTGACGAGCTTAACAGATACAGTCAAATATAAAAATAACAGTATAGAATTGTAGGCATGCTTTCAAGTTCAACAATTAAACTCAGTACAAGTAAAATAGATCGATTCTGAATGAAATGAGGAATATGATATCTCTATATCTACATGCCAATGTACATGTTGTATGTGATGCACCTCTGTGGAAAACCCTCAAGCACTCACAACCTCAAAATACTCAATCACTCAGTATTGTATATGGCCAATCTAGCCTAGGGAAGATCCATCCCGTATATATAATAAATGATTCGGGCAAGATCCATGCCAAGGGAAGTCCATCCCAAAAATATAAAATCAATTGCACTCATTGTGGAGGTGCAAACTCCGGAGGGGCTCCTTCAGCCCAAGTGCTATATATAATCCGCATGGATAACTCACGTGGTGCAAGAACAACTCACGTGCTATAGTATCAATATTTGGATCCGCACGGATAACTCAAGTGCTACATGGATAACTCACGTGATATAGTATCAATATCTGGATCCGCATGGATAACGCACGTGTTATAGTATCAATATATGGATCCGCACCGACAACTCACGAGTTGCACGAACAACTCACGTGCTATAGTATCAATATCTGAAAATCAGGCCCTTGGCCTCACTCGGTCATCAATCTCTCCAGTCTCGCGAGCTCACAATGTCATGAAACTAGCCCAAAATGATGATATAATGTATCAATAAATAATAATAGAGACTGAGATATGATATGCAATGAATGTATATGACTGGGTATGAAAATTAAATTTAAAAACTTAACTCACCAGCAAAAATGACCTCAGTGGGTCCCAATAATATCAACATAAACCTAAGCATAATTTATAATATGAGTCATAACTCAATTTCTCTAATACATAAGAATACATGGAAATATACAAGTTAATTGACTATACAGCTCTACGGAATCAACTGAGTCTTAATTTCTACGGTGCAGGCCCACACGCCCGTCACTTAGCATGTGCGTCACCTCCAAAGAAATCAAATAACATGTATAATCAGGGTTCATGCACTCAACTCCAAGTTTAGAAGTGCTACTTACCTCGAACAAGTCGAATCCAATACCGAGCAAGCTAAGAAATGCTCCAGAAATTCTACTCTATGTGTATCAACCTCTTAACGCCTTCATACCTCCTCAATTCCAAGCCAAATGATTCGAAACTAGTCAAAGAACGTGCAAATTAATCAAAATATACCCCAATGCTTACAATTTATAAAGATTCCTAACTCCGCTCGAAAAGTCGGTAGTGGGGCCCACGTCTTGAATCTGACGAAACTAACAAAATTCGATAACTCATTCAATTACGAGTCCAACCATACTAGTTTTACTCAAATCCGACTACGAATCGACATTCAAATTCCAAAAATTCATTTTATAAAATTTCTACAATTTTTCCCAAATTTTCATCTCAAAATACTAATTAAATGATGAAAACAATGATATATTTATGTATATTGACCAAATCCGGGTTAGAATCACTTAGCCCGTTGAATTTCTTGAAAATACCATAAAACGTCGCCACAAACCGACCTCCCGAAGTCCAAATATGAAATAAAACTCTAACCCTCGTTTATAAGGTACAACCATCTTATCTCCCATTGTGCTGACCGCACATTGTTTTGTGCGATCCGCACATTCCAAGTTTTGTGGCCGCAACCCAAATTATACGGTCACAGTCCAGCAGTGACTGCACTACCAGACTTCAGTACATTGACCATAATATTCTGTACATATGTCCAAATGATTAATGATATAACTTTCTGAAAACTAGACTCAAAGGGCTACAACTTTTATTTTTGGATCATCTCCAAATTCTTTACAGATCAAATGATATATGCTTCCGAAGTCAGACCATCGAACTTGCAGGTTCTCCTTTCTGCGGCATCAAGAGGAGTTCTGCGGTCCGCACATTTCCTCTGTGGTCCGGAATTTTCGTCTAAGATCCGCAATTTTCCTATAATGTCCACACATGAGGCTTTGCCTCATCACTCCAAAATGTGTCCTCTGCATGCCCAAACTCATTCAAAACTCACCCCGAAACACACCCGATCCACTCTGGACCCCGTACGAATATACCAACAAGTCCTAAAATATTATATGAATTTAGTCGAGCTTTTAAATCACTTCAAACAATGATAAAAACACGAATCGCGCATCGATTCAAGCCTAAGAACTTATGAACTTCTACATTCCATATTCGATGCTGCAACCTACCAAAACATGTCCGATTGACCTCAAATTTTGCACATAAGTCCCATATGACATTACAGACCTGTTCCAACTTTCAGAATTGGAATCCGACCCCGATATCAGAAATTCCACTCCCGGTCAAACTTATGAACCTTCCAAACCTTCAAATTTTCAGCTTTCGCCGATTGGTGTCGAATCCTTCTAGAAATATCCAAATAAAATTTCGGGCATACGCCCAAGTACAAAATCACCATCCAGACCTAACAGAATAATCAAAACTATGATCTGAGGTCGAATACTAAAAAGTCAAACTTGTGAACTCTTCCAACTTAAAGCTTCAAATATGAAATTCATTCTTCCGAACTAATTATGAAACACTTGCCAAACAAAAATCAACGATTTACACACGTAATAATACATCATATAAAGTTATTCAAGGGTTCAAATAGTTGAAAGGAGCGTAAATACTCAAAACGACAAGCACAATTATTACAACAACACTCAAAATGACCGGTCGGGTCGTGACACAACTGCAAGAGTAACTGATGAAAGTGTAGACCGCAGATGAATTATGCGGTCGCAGAATTCCCGAAGGGAATTTTTGTTACTGAATTTCAGAGCACTATAAATAGATGAGAAATACTCTTTTAGGGCAACGTTTATACTGTAGCAGCTGGTAGCGGTTAGACTGCCATTTTGGGCAATTTGTGACGACAATTAGGGAAGTCACATTGATTTTACCTTTTAGTTTTAGTTTAATGTATTCAATTACTTCTTCTTTTTAATTTTTCATGTCTATGAGTATGAGTGGCTAGAATTTATCTAGGGTTGTGACCCAACCTTAGTGTGTAAAACTTATGGGTATTTAATATTAATGCTTATTATTGATTTGGTGTATGTTATTTAGCCTTGTTTATGTTTTATATCTAGAATTAATGGTTGCAAACATTGATTCATGCCTACTTGAGTTAGTTCTTACTTGAGAAAGAGGAACCTAGTCTAGAAACACTTGGCTAATAAGAAATTAAACTAGTTGAAGTTTTGATTAGTTTGATTAAAGAATTTGAACTAGATATAGGGATAATCCCAGTTGGATCCATATCAATTATTTAGATTGCTACCCATTTGGTCTTGAGAAAGCCAATTTGGGCATAATCACTCTTTAACTGAGAGATATTGAGTGGGTACTTGCGCATTGAGAGTCATAACACACACTGATCTAACAAACAAGCATAGATTTACTATACCCATTAGGTTTACACCTAGGTGAAGGTTACATCCCTAGACTTTTTCCTTATCTGATAAAAATACTAAAACATTTCACTCAGTATTTGTTTACTAGTTAGTTCTATCTCTTAGAAGTTAATTTAGATAACAATTACCCTTACTTGTCTGAAAGCTAAATTTAGGTATTTCGAGTTCTTTTCTTAAGTGCTTACTTTAGCACCAACTTAAACTCCCTATGGATTCGACCCCGAATCATGTTGGGATTTATAATTGCAACGGTCGTTTCAAACTCTTTAATTGGGTGTGAATTGGATGTGATTAATAGTACCTTGGTGATCCAACTTGTTTCTAAAAATCCACTGGGTTCCTATGATCGTTTTGTCCTTCGGCCGGGATTCCAGATGACATACTTTATTTCTCTCAAATTGGTAAAGCTCTTCTTACATAGTCATAATCCAATCAGTATCTTAAAGAGCCTCCTTGAGACTTTTGGGCTTAATCATGAACAAGTAAGCGGAGAAAGCATATATATTTCTCACTTTGGATCTCGTCATGATTATTAAATCCATAAGAGTGAGCACATTCCAAATTGGGTGAGGACTTTTGTACTTCATGTTTCTCACTTATACTTCCTTAGTATCATTATTCCCTTCCTGATCAACAAAGAAACCAAGTTCATTGTTACTAGTTATTCTAGCTTTAGCCTATTCGATTGTCCTTGTCTGTTGTATATCATGCTCAGCTTCTAGAGAATTAGGTTCTTGTGTCATCTCTTCTACAATAGTGTTCAACATAATGCCTTGATCCGATCCATCAGTATAGGCTTATATGAGTCAAATTTCACCATTATCATCATCATCCAACGTTTCTCAGTCAAATGATCAATTTCATAAAAAATCATATGCGCACTTTCTTAAACACACAAGGTTCTTTTGTTATACACTTTATAGGCCTTACTATGTGAAGAATATCCAAATAAGACACTCCCATTTCTTTTTGCATTAAGCTTTTCAAGAGTAATTTTACCATTATTATACACAAAGCACTTATTGACAGATGCTCTTAGGTGAGTTATATTATATTTACGGCCTTTAAGTAACTCAGAGGAGGTCTTCTCAAGTAAAGGCCTAATGATTATATAGCAAGCAGTGTTTACAGCTTCAGCCCAGAAAATTTTAGGAAGACCACTAGCAATTATCATAGTTCTAGTCATATCCTCTAAAAGTCCTATTATTCCTTTCTAATCATTTTACTGGGGAGCCATAGATACAACAAAGTTGTGATCAATATCATAATTCACACGGTATTCAAGAAATCTAGAATTTTTAAGTATAGTGTCATAATTAGATCTAATGCTAAGTACTTGACTATCTATTTTTCTTTGTAGTTTCCTCACAAATTCAACAAACAAATCATATATTTTATTTTTAGAGGAAAAACAATAAAGTCCATGTAAACCTAGAATAGTCATCAACAATCACAAATACATAATTGATTCATCCTCTACATTAAACCCTCATGGGACCATATAAGTCCATTTGTAGTAGCTCCAAGGATGAGAGGTACTTAGCACTTTCTTTGATTTGAATGAGGACTTGTCATGTTTAACTTTTGCATCAATATTACAAACTTTGTCTTCCTTGAACCTAGAGTTTGAAAGACCAAGAATCAGGTCCTTTGATATCAACTTGTTTAGCAATAAAGCTTGCATGTACTAGCCTTTTTTGCCACATTAGTGACTCATTATCAAGTACTAAGATATGTTAATTCATTTTTTGGAGATAACATAATATCAACTTTGTAAATATTTTTATGCATTTTTCCTCTGAGAACTAGGTTTCTAGTATTCAGATTAGTGACATTACATATACTAGAGGTGAACAAGACCTAGTTTCCTCTATCACATATTTGAGACACGCACATTAAGTTGAATTTTGACCATTAATATAATATAAATTTTCAATCGCATAGGAGTGAAACATATAAACCTTACCTTTACTAATGATATCTCCTTTTTTATTATTTTTGAATTCCACACTCCCTCCTTGATAGGCTACCAGTGAGAGAAATATTTTCTTTTTCCTGTCATGTATCAAGAGCAAGCATTGTCCACGTACTATATATTTTCTCGTTTCCTCGCCTTAGTCTGTAAAATAATTTAGAGATTAGTTTTAGCAACTTAGACTAGCTTGAGTTCCTTTGAGTAAAAGGATGAATCAAATTTCGTTTAGCCCATCTTAATAGTCTTGTATTTTTCAATAAAGAATCGGGTTTAACAATTTTCCTTTTCTCAATATATTTAATATTTTTGGAAGGCTTTAAACTTAGCCGTGCATGAATCTTTGAAATTCTCATTATTACCATAGTGTGTACACACGTGATTTCAAGGATCAAAGACATAACTACTTTTAGGGTTATAAAGAGTCTTAACGTTTTTATGTCATAATCTTTTTCTTCGCTATAGTAACATTTATGCAAGATAGTTAGTATATCTTAGGACTTGCTCCATTTAAAAGTTCTTTCCAATTCATACTTACTTTTGTTTAGGTTCTCTTGAAGTACCCTATTTTTCTCACATTCTGTAGAGAGATTATTCTTAGTCTTTTTTAATTCATTATCTAGGTTTTCTTCAATCTCACTAGCTTGACTCTTTCTCTCAGAATATGCATCAAGAAGCTTTTTATTTTCTTACTCTAAAGCTGAGTTGTCATTACCTAAAGTAACAACCTAGATCTTTAAATCTTTAATGGTACTTTTTAGGTTTTCCTTACTTACTTCTAAGTCTTTGTTTTCAAGCTTAAGAGGTAAATTTATTTATAAGTTATTTGTTTTTTGGCATATATACTATGATATGTATCAATTAATATATGGATAAATGAAGCCAATATCATTTTCAGAGTAAGCATGAATCATTTCTTTAATATCATAAATATTTACTCAGTTTGGTCATGTTCCACATCTGAATTAGAGTTGGCCATCAAAGCAAGAATATCTTCATTGTTTGAGTCAGGATCAGCCTTGACCATCATGGATTGATCTTCATCATCACTTTCATCGTTGAAGGTATTTCTATAGTCAAATCCCTTTTTTTACGATCTTACCTACTTTTTTATTTGTCATTTTATTTCCAGGAACCCTATCTTTTTTTTGCTCATTTGATTTATCAAGATTACTTTTCTTCTACTCAATTTTTCATATTGGGCAATTCCTCATAAAATGATCGTGACCGCCATACTTGTAGCACTCATCAGTGTTGCTTGTTTATGGAGCTTTAGATTTGGAGCTGCTATCTTTTTTCTGGAATCTACCCTTTTCTAATTATCTTTTAGGATCGACGTATCAGTGGTGCCATAGCATCATCGCCAATATTTAGCTTTTCTGTGGTTTTAAAAACCAGGTTCTTCTCCTTGCGAGGCTTTGCCATCTGCCGATCGTAATACTTCTTCAACTCATAGGTTTTAAAGCTTCCAATAATATCGTCAGTGGTAATTGTCTCAAGATTCCTAGCTTCAATAAATGTGTTAAGCTTGCTTTCTCAGGAGACATGCAGTGTACTTAGAATCTTCCTTATGATTTTATTGATATGGATGATTTCTTCAATAAAGATTAGTTCGTTATTGATCATTGTGAACCTAGTATGCATCTTATAGATAGTTTTCGCCTCCTTCAACTTGAAGAGTTCATACTGCCTTGTGAGCAATCTTTGACTGTTTGACGTAGTTTGTTCTTTATGAGAGGTATATAAGGCGTGAGATTTGCTTAGCATTAATGCATACAGAGATTTTGATTATCTCATTAGGTCCAGTAAATTGGCTTTAGTGTTCTTCTAAACAGCCTTGACATGTTCATCATTATAGTGCTCCCATGGTTTGGGGCCAGTCACTGACCCCTTATTATCTTTGCCAAAGGAACCTTCGAACCTTTCTAAAATGCGTCCTAGAGATCTAAATCTTCGTCTTTCAGAAAATCTAGCATTCTTTATTTTCACTATCCATAGCACTTTCCGTTGAAAAGTAGTGGGTAGTTGATTGTCCTTCTTGAATGCTTGGAGGTGCAGCTATCATGGATCCTTTTAAGGTGTTAGCCTTACTTTGACAGAATATGCTCTAATACTAATTGTTATTTCAAGATGCACCAAGATACAAGAGGAGGATGAATTATTTCTTACTCAATTTTCACTTATCAAAGAACCTAGTTCTTTGACTTAATTAATCTAACACAAATTGAAAGTGAAGTGTGAAAATATAACGTATACAAGAAATTTGCAATGAAAACCTCCTTACTCAAGGGAGTAAAAGCCACAACTTATCCTCATAAGATTTGCCTCAAAACATCACTAACTTCGTAGAGCGGTTTTAGGTTTCAACTCAATAACCAAATGGACTTAACTAAATGGATTAACTCTAGTACATTAATTCCTATAATCAACCCAATTAGCTACCCCTTTCAAGACTATAAACTCTACCCTAGAAAGCTAAATAAACTCTTCAGAATTGGTTACATGTGAATACACTTCTCAAAAAATCAATATACGTTACAAGAACAATGATTCAACCTAACCAACTAAAGAACTAAAGCACCTTCGTCTTCGGGAATAGGTTCTTCAATTACTCAGCGTGAATATTTGAAAGCACATTCTTGATATAATTGCTATTTGCCAAGAATAATTTGTCATTTGGAGTTGTGCACAAAACGTTATGGTAGATATACTACAGTCTATCCGGGAAGAGTTTGGAAATTTCTGTTGCATAGGGCTGACTTTGGAAGCTTATATATCGAAATATATCAGGAATTGAGAGATGAGCAATAAATGAAATTTATATCCCTTTGAATCTAGTTTTCAGAAAGTTAAACCATTTATTATTTGGATTTTTGTACAAAAAGTTATGACAGGCTGTCTGGAAGAGTTGGGGAGTTTGTTCTTTGCGATCGCGATTGGTTTCCGCGATCGCGAAGAGCAATTTTGGGGCTGAAAAATTTTGTGCTTCACGAGCGCGAAGCATTTTCCGCGATCGCGAAGAGTAAATACCTGGGCAGTAGCTATATTTCGAGGTTTCAGCCATTTTTAACATATTTGGAGCTATGGAGCTCGGGTTGAAGCGATTCTTGAGGCGATTTTTACCATATGATTTGGGGTAAGTGTTCTATATCCTAAAGTGATTATACTTCATGATTCTATGGTTATATTCATTATTTATTTTGGATTTAAATGGAAGAAATCAAGATTTTTACAAAATCTTCCAAAAACAAAAATTTAAGGTTTGGAGGTCGAGTTGTTATTGGAATTTGATAAAATTGGTATGGTTGAATTCGTATTGGAATGGGTATTCGAATTTGGTAAAAATTTCATCGGGTTTCGAGAGGCGGGTTCCGCGTTGACTTTGTTTACTTTTTGGAATAAATTTTTAACTCGACGTATTATTATCCGGAATTATTTTCGATGAATTTTAATGAGGTTGTGCAATTAATTTGGATAGACTTGAGTTGTCAGGAGGTCAATTCAAGCAAGAAGACTATTTTAGAATATCGGCCTAACTTCAAAAAGGTAAGTATCTTGTTTAACCTCGAGTGGGGAAATTACCTCTTAGGCATTGAGTTTTATGTGCCATTTGTGAAATGTGAAAAGCCGTGTACTCGAGGTGACGAGTACGTACTCGGGCTTATATGTGCAAATTTTATTGGATTAAAGTCTTAGGCATTATTGTGTAGTAAATTGGGTAATTGTGAACATTTATTAAATCATCTATTTGCCATGCCTAAATCCTTGTTGTTGAATTTGTTTTTATATGAAAATTGGATGTGATTGTTATTTGGAAATTTATGAAATTTCGTGAGTATGGTTGGTTTGATATTTCTTGGAATTTAATTTCAACATGAATTTTTCCTATGCAAATAATTATTTAAGCAAGTTTAAAAAGAAGTGTTAACTTAATTATCTAAGTTTGGATTAATGAAGGCTTTGTTTTATGTTGAGTAATTTCTATCTCTGTTGATTATTTTTGGGGTGTATATACATTGTGTGGGGCCTTCGGCTATTAGTTGTTAAATTAATTGATTTGGTTGTATCTTTAGAATTTTGGTTATGGCCATTGGGCAAATTGTGATATGAATTGATTTTATTGTATTGCCATGATATTTTCCCGAGTAAATTATGTGTTGTGTGAGTTCTTATTTTGAGGAGATAAGGGTGAAATTTCACCGTTGATATTATGTGGGTATAAGGGTGACATTTCACTGTAGTTGTGTTTGTTGGAATATTGTTCGGGCGGAGTGATAAGGGCGGCTATAGGAGCGATAAAGGTGGCTATAGGAGCGATAAGGATGGCTATTGATATTGTCAGGGCGGAGGGATAAGGGTGGCTATAGGAAAGATAAAGGTGACTATAGGAGAGATAAGGGTGGCTATTGTCATGGATGATATGTGATGATGTGGAGTTATTGTGATGGTGATTTTCATGTGATGTTGTGATTTTCATTGTGTTTATCTTATACCTTATGCAATTTGTCTTCTTGTTAGTAAATTGATAACAATCTGATTTATGTTGAAATTGATAGCCTGTGGCTATTGCTAGGCGAATTATAAAATAAAACGTGGATACGAGGTGCCGTGAGTAAATAATGAGGATATTGGCACGTGAATTGTCCGTGCAGTTGTGATATGAAATGTGAGCACGAGGTGTTGTGAGTAAACGATAATTATATTTGGCACGTGAATTATCCGTACAGTTGTGATATGAGATGAGGGCACGAGGTGCCGGAAAAATATGATGATTTAAATATGGGCACGAAGTGCCATAAAAATATATGAAAATGGGCTGAGACCCGTATTTTTAAGATTTTGAAATGAGGTGTCACAGGGTGACTTCTTAATTGAAAGAATTATATTCAAAATATTTATTTGGAAGGATTTTTATTTAGAAAGTATTATATGAAAGAATTGTATTTGAAAGATAGTATTTGAGGAAATAAAGGATTTTTATTTAGAAAGTATTATATGAAAGAATTGTATTTGAAAGATAGTATTTGAGGATATTATATTTGAAAGAGAGTTTTGGAAGAATTATATGTGAAAGACATTTATTTGAAAGACTTGATTTAATTGGTTGTAATTGTATTTATTAATTATTTAGCGATATTAATGGTGTTCTTGTTGTCTTGCTGTGCATATCATTGGTTGTTTTATATCGCCCTTATTGTTATCTGTTCCTACTATTTTGTATATTATATTGCACAGGCTATTAGACTAGTAAGTGTCTTGACTGTACCTCGTCTCTACTCCATTGAGGTTAGTCTTCATACTTACTGGGTACCGACCGTGGTGTACTCATACTACACTTCTGCATATTTTTGTGCAAAGCCAGGTATTGAAGATATCGAACTTGGGCAGAGTAAAGCGGGAACGTAAGGATTCAAGGTAGAGTTGCTTGGTCGTCGCAGTCCCTTGGAGTCTTTTCATTTCATTGTACGGTTAATTTTAAATAAAATAGTATTATATATTTCGTCCTCCTGATCTTTCCATGTATTCAGTTAGAGTTCGTGACTCAGTATTACCAGTCTTGGGAGATTGTATATTCATATTTGTTCCGCTGTTAGTTTCGATTACTTATTTTTTTTTTTAAAAAAATGGCTTCGAAATATAATGGAAATCGACTTACCTAATCTTAGATACTAGGTACCATCACGATGCCTGTGGTGAGATTTTGGGTCGTGACAATAAGCTCAGTGTCACAGGCCCGTTTCCTTACGCTCGCCAGCGGCACCGAATTGTGCGTGCGGCGCCTGTAGTTTCCCTCGGTACAGGCCAGTCTTTCGCCTTTCCTAGGTTTTCAAGCATGATCCTGTTCCTGTTGGTGGAGCTCGCCCTAACTTGTGCCCCCCGTAAGATGTCTAGGCACTTGGCCTAGACACGTCGTGGCGCTTCCCGTCTTAGGATCATAATCCATGCGCGCCCTGGGGACATGTCTTGTCCTTTGCCCAATACTGAGCATCTCTCTCGCGTGCACAACCCAATCCTCAATCTTGACACTCGCCTCATGCATCCGCACCTAGCTTGCGCCTCGCCCGAGTAAGGCAACCTTTAGTCCTTGGCCATTGTCATGTGCGTCTTTCGTGCTATGCCCATACATAGCCCTCGTGACACACTACCATCTCGTCTAGTGTAGTGTCGCCCCACAACTGCATGTTTAGGCCAACGGACCCTTGCTCGCATGGCTGAACCCAAGTCATGCTTACAAGTCGACACATGATACTCCTAGGATAGGAGCATCAAGTATCCAATCGGCACGAAGGTCTCTTTCCAATATTTCGGCAGCCCGTGGGGCATAACCGTCCCACATATCAACCTTCAGCGCCCGTTTGGTTCCCAACGCTAGCCCGAAGGCGTCGCGCCGTCCATAGAGTTCCCTAACTCGTATGGATACCTAAGACACTCCTTTGAGTTATCCAGGCAGGCCCTTGAGATTGCCCTCAAGGTAGCTCATTCAATACGACTTGGTGGCAGCACGTATGGGAGAGGCAGGTGAAACTTTCCTATAGCCCCCTTATTTATGCTTAAAATTAAAAAGCTCAAGTTCCCTGAGTAGACATACCTACGTCAGAGAATCAGACGAGTCTTTTCTCACCGGTTCTTGGCCGAAGTCAACCCCAAAGTGCGGGTTGTGACATCACTCCAACACATATAATAGAAAGAGTGCAATTAATCTAAAAAACCATACTACCCGAATAGGATAAGTATCTATTTTGTCCTCGTGTAAGAAAACTTGAATTACTTTTAACATGAGGCTTTTCGGTGTAGGGGTAAAGGTATTTGAAAAGTTAATATAGGTTGCTATCACATTGAAAGTGTAGCATTCTTGCATTTTTTCTTTTAATCTGCTTGCTAGAATTCCGGACTATGTATGTATGTATATGTGTGTGTATAAGTATAAATAAAAGTTTTACGATAGTATTTTTCTAGACTTAACGATTTTCTTCTCTCTATGTTTTTGAAAAACGACTAGCTAAATTTTCTCCTATGCTATTAACTAGGCTCCTAGAATATGTCTAGCTAAAAGGGCTAGCTAAAGTTTCGTCTAGAACATGGACTTGTCATACTAATTCCTTAAATTAAATTACACTCGTTGGTTCTTTTCCTTTTTTGGTTCTCTTGAACGTGAACCCCCAAATATTTTCATCGTAATAGCAGTTTGCGTAATCAATTCACTCGGAAATACAGAAGGAAAAAGGAATATTGCGCAGTGGGATTACTGAGAAAAGAATTTGAGTTTCGTCGTACAGAAAAGTCTTATCAGTAGCTATACTTAAGCGTTACTTTAGGTGTTACCACACCGTTACAAGATTACAAGGGAGCTTTTAATAATTAATTATAAAACGGAACATACAGTAATACTTGCCTCATCAGAATGATAGTATTAGCAACAGTATTCGTCACCTTTCGGTTAGGAATTGAGTGGTCTTGATTGCTCATATGGACAGAGATGCTTATTCAATAGCTGAGGATTTAGTTAATTTGTCCTTTAGTCAAGAATCTCCTTGTAAATGGCATATGCTTGTTCTTTCTAGAATTTCTTTACGTGTTGTGGAAGATGTTATTAGTGTTTTATTTCCTTGCTTGATTATTAGCTAGTTTTCTAGTTGCTTTCTTTCCCCTTCAAAAGAAGAAAAAATTACTCTTTCCGTTTTAATTTATATGAACCTATTTGACTGTACACGGAGTTTAAGAAAAATTAATTTTTTTTGGAATTTATGATCCTAAACATGTCAGAAAGGGGTCCAGAGTATTTGTGTGGTTATAAAAGTTTCTCATTAAGGATAGAATCGAAAGTTTAAGTTAAATTGTTTCCAAATTTAAAAATGGGTCATTCTTTTTAGAGCGAACCAAAAAGGAAATAGATTCCTGAAACGGAAGGATTATCATATAGTAGTAGATTAACATTTAAGAGCCGTTTTATTAATATTTAACTTTATGGTCCTTTCTAACAAAAAGGTCAAATTCTTCTAGAAGGTCCTAGATATTTGATGAACCAAACAGTGTAAATCTTTCGTGACTGGCGAATATCAAGATTACTTTCCTTTGTCTGAATTCAATGTTAAGGACAGTCCAGATTCAAATAGTGCAAAGGCCACTCACAAGATTCGCATGTTAATGCTTTGTTTCAACGTAGAATAGAAAAACAAAAATAGATTAATGTGAAAACTTGATAGTCTGGTATTATTTGTACGTCATAACCTTTTACAATTTTAAATTTAAGAAAATGATATTTTTAGATCTCTTATGTATAAAAGATAGATTTTTTACGTATAAAAGTAAATCTTTCATATATAAAAAAAGTAGAGTCATAAAACTAAAAATATATTTGTAAAGAACCACACATCCAATTGACATGATAGTATGTCAGTGTAATGAGACTTGGAATGAATAAGCAAAAAACAACAAAGAGGTAGAGACATGGAATGAATAAGCAAAAAGCAACAAATAAGCAAATTGTTGATCTCGTTTCCCCCGAAAATCACGTTGATGGTTAGTCGGGAAGGGTATTCACCTATCTTCGAGGGCTCTGCGTTGTCCCAGCTGCTGTCGTAATTAGTTTTAGCCCGGTCGCTTAAGAACTCTCTGAGATGGCTGTTTTTCAACAACGTTGCCACCTCCTCACGTAGACGCTAGCAGTCCCCAGTCTGGTGGCCATTAGTCTCATGATACTCGTACCATAGATTAGGATCTCTGTGGCTGGGATCAGATCTCATTGGCCTCGAGAACCGCACTTCCTTGATGTTCCTCATCGCTGATACCAGCTCCTCTATGCTGACATTGAAATTATACTCAGATAGCCTGGTATAGGAGGAAATCCCGGGAACCCGATACCTCTTTATCTTGCAATGATATGTTATTCCGGCCATGATCAGTTTTTCTATCCGGAGCGAACCTATCCGCTGACCGGAACCCTCTGTCGTGTCCTTCGGCCCTTTTGTAGGGAAATAATCGGCCCTTAGAAGATCGACGATATGCGTCAAAATCATCCATCGATATATCCCTATTCGTTTCTCAATCCCAACCCTTAGTTGATGTCGGGAACCCGAGCTGATCATCTTCTATTCTTATCTTTGATTCATAACGGTTATGGACATCTTCCCATGTAGTTGCCTGGAGCTCGAGCAGGATTTCTTTTAGTTTTCGGGATGCATCAGAGCTCCTCGGGTTCAACCTTTTAGTAATCACTTCATATGTCCATTCATCTGCTACGACCGGTAGCAGCATCCTTTATTTATGAAATATGGTCACAAACTCACGCAACGACTCGGACTCTCCTTGCGAAATTTTAAATATGTTCGCCTTCCGGGCCTGAACCTTCTTGGACCGGGCATGGGCCTTGATGAAATAGCCCGCGAGCATCTCAAAGGAATCTATTGAGTGTTTGGGTAAGAGTGAGTACCATGTTCGGGCCCCCTTCGTGAGGGTTTCTCCTAACTTTTTCAATAGGACTAACTCAATCTCGTGTGGAGCCAAGTCGTTTCCCTTCACCGCCGTTGTATATATGGTAATGTGCTCCTGAGGGTCCCAAGTCCCATCATATTTTGGTATATCTGACATTTTGAACCGCTTCGGAATTAACTCTGGTGCTGCGCTCGATTTAAACGGCAATTGGTTGTATTTCTTTGAATCCGGCCCTTCAGCACTGGTGGTGCGCCCGGAATTTGGTCCATTCGAGCGTTTGTTTAACTCATAAATCACTTGAACTCGATTTTGAAGGGATCATTGTTGTTGTTGTTGTTACTAGATCCACTGTTGATCCCCCCGGACCCGTCGAAACCGACCTCACCCCTCGAGGTGTTGTTATCAACCTTACCGGGAGCAACTGGTCCTCTTCCATTTGCTTTGTTGGAAGCACCCAACAACGCTTCCTTTAATTCTGTCATGGCCTAGTCTTACCGGGAGAGATGGCTCATGATGGTCTTTTGTAATTCTATCAAGATCCTCAACGTTTCCGTAACGTGCTCGTCCTCAGCATCATCATGAATCGGCTCCCGTACGTGTCAGGGATACACCCCGCCATGTACCGGCGTTTCTACGTCCTCCTAGTTGCGGGTGTCACTGATCAAATCCTCGTGTTGAGGTATGTTTTCTTGTGCCCCAAAGTTGTGTTCGATGTTGACATCGTTAGCTGCCACTTTTTTTATGATTTTTTGCTCAGAAACAAAGAATCAAACATGTTAGTAATAGATGCAAGGATCAACTCAATCACGCAGTTGTCTAAGCCCCGCGGTGGGCGCCAAACTATTTACTCGTAAAACGGTACAGTTGAATTTATAGCGTAGACAAGCGAATCGATTTGATCCCAAAATGGTAAATAAATAAATAAAATTCAAGATTTAGCGTTGAAATGGAGATTGAGTAAGAGATAGCTTGGTTCCGGGAGCAAGGCTTCCGAAGGCAGCAATAAGAATAACGTTAGACAGAAAATAAAGTATTATTTATCTTGGAATAATGTGTAGCATAAGTTTGTCAGAATTTTCGTGTCTTACAATGGTTGTTGAAGTCACTATTTATAGCTATACCTAGGGAACAAAGTCCTAAGATCAAACCCCTCTTAAATGACAAAAATGGGGACCACTGATGGATATGTAACGGCAAGTCATGAATGCCAAAATTCTCTGTAACGGATGTGTATTTAATACTGGGAAATATTGTTCATCGAATGTCATCTGGTGACAAATATTTGTTTGCTCTCATTAATAATGTTCCCTTCGGGGCCTACCCGATGCCAACCAAAGATGTTGTCCTCGGTCTTGGTTTTCACTCGCTTCGTCTTCTGTATGTCCTCGATTCCACATGTCACTCCGTCATTCGAGTATTTAATGTGAAGCAATTTTACCCTATACAAACTTTTGCTTTGATCTAGCAAATTATAGGTTTCTCTGCTAACTACCTACTGCTTAGAATCAAAGAGATACATGTTCTAATATGATTTTGTTTTATAAGTGATAGTTATATAAGTCAACCAGGTAAGGAACTACTACTTAGACCGCAAAATATATCAATCATTGGCTATTATTTTATCCTGAATCACTTTTTCACTCTCAGTATCTCTTTCATGGATTTTTGTTCTCATATTTTCTTGAAATATTTGCACTACTGCTGCCTTAAAGGTTGGATTGGTCTTTTGCTATTATGGGCATTCAAAGAATAGAGGTCACATATAGAATAATTGACCCTAATTTCACCTGCAAGACCGTAAAGATCCTCAAGATCGTCAAGCCTAATCTCGAAGCAAGCTTATGCTTAATTTACCTCTAATACTATTGTATGTTATTATAATGGAAGATATGGTATTTTAAATTGTTATTCGAGTACATACATTGTTATTGTGCTCCCATGGATATAAATATTGTACCATTATGTAACTATACATCTATGAGTGGATTTATTTTTCAAAATATATCAAAATGATATCCAATGACAACCGTGTACAAAGAACATCACTCTTGACCCTCAGATTTTCTCACAAGACTATTCTTAGTCTTAAGTGTTTTCACTCTTGAAAACAGACTTAGGAACTCTTTCCTAACTCTCAAATGTGCTCCCACACATTTTTCTCCTCTACCCACAAGCATAAGGATGATGCCCATTTATAAAACATGAGACAACCCCTTTGCCTTACACTTGTCATACATAGGCTTAGACACTTGTCCCACACAACTCACTATTTTAGCCTAGTGTAGTTGACATCCCCCAACTACTAGGATCATGTAGATCATGTTAATATAATGGAAACATGGCCCCAAAAACGTGCTAGTATAATCCGATAGGTTTGAACAAAATCCAACTCCTGCCTATGTGCACAACATGTGCCTTGTAACTGCCCTTGACTTGGTCAATCTAAAGCTTGCTACCGATGTGTGTGCCTTTGCTTGAATCAGGCACCAATGCCTTGCTCTTAGGTGCATTGCAGCCGCATTTAGCACATGCCATTTCCCACACACGTAGCCCTTTGCCTCGCCCCAATGTCATGATAAGTCTGCCTTGCGCATGCCTTCATTGCACTTTGCCTGCCTTTGCCCACTTCGTTTTTGCCTTGCCTTGGCATCACTACCTCATGCCTTGATGCCTTTGCCATGCTCAAGTGTTTCCCTCAGCCCACATCTCATCGTCAAGCCCTTACCAAGCTGCCTTGCCTCTCTAAAAGCCTTGGCCATCATTTGCCCGTTTCCCTTTTTGCCTTGGTGCTATCTCGTGCACCTTAGCTTGGTAACACTCTTGCTTCCAAATAACAACACTCTCGTTGTCAAGTCAATCTCAAAGAGGCGGAGCCCTAACAAACCACCCGCACCCTTTGAAACTCGATGTCCTCATCGATTTAGCTCAATTTATGAGTCCTAACGGGTTGACAAGCAATGTCCCTTGGCCTCCCTTCTTATCAGCCACAATTGCATCGACCCCAACCATTTGTTTGTCACTGGTCATTGCCTCCAATATGGGCCTTTTATCCGCAGCAGTGTTTGCATTCAACACTGCCTTCTTTGGACAGTCCCTTTCTCGATGTGGCCCATCACAAATGAAACATCCACTGAATTTGTTGCCCTTCTCCTTGCTCTTTGAAGTTCCACCCTCTTGTTTTCCCTTCCCCTTGTCTTTATTAGCATTGTTATTTTTGCATTTATTCCACTCATTTGCCTTGTCCTTCTTTCCGTCGTTGGACTTTGAAGTAGAAGTGTCTTCACCCAAGTGAAAATCAGCTAATGCATCTGTCGCATCCACAACACTTGCAAGGTTTTGAATATTCTGCCTATGCAACTCCAATTGTGTCCGTTGTTGCAGCCCGCTCATAAAGTTGTGCAATTTGTCTTCTTTCGGCATATTGCTTATACTCAACATCAAAGAAGTGAACTCTTTGACATATGCTCTCACTGATCTGGTTTGTTTCAACTTTTTCAATTTGTCCCTAGCAATCCAAGTCGTATTGCTAGAAAGGAATTGATCCTTCAACTCCTTTTTAAGGCGCTCCCATGACTCAATCTTTGGTATGCCCAAACTTTCATCTTCAGCCACACGAGTGCGCCACCATCCAATAACCGTCCTATTATTATTGTGGAAAACCTGGTCATACATCTAGTCATTGCAGGTTTAAGAACAACAAGAGATGGGTCTGGCGACTCAAGCCCTCTAGTCAAGCTAATATTAAGAACACTAACCATTCTGGACCCAAGCAGGCTTGGGGTACCTAAAATAAGTAATTTGTTTTTGCAAGAACACCACAAGAAGAATCAAAAAGGGAAATGGTACCTCAATAACGCGTGTTCTAGACATATGACAGGTGACAAATAATTGTTCAAAACTGTCACCAAACTAGATGGAGGAACAGTCACCTTTGGAGACAAATCAAAAGGAAATGTAATTGGAGTTGGAAGAGTTCCTCTCAGCTCAAAATGTGATGTAGACGAAGTGTACCTGGTTGATGAACTTGGCTACAACCTACTCAGTATCGGTCAACTATGTAACAATAACTATGAGGTAAAAAGCATGGTTGGTTTATTGAAGATGAATCATGTAAAGTTATTCTTTCTGGAATATAGATAGGAATGTCTACACCATCAGTAATATAGATAGTCTTGGTAATCAGATTTTGCCTAGCCTCTATGATTGATGTCCTTGGGTATGGCATAGAAATCTTGGTCATGCCAGCATGCATACTATTCATACACTTTCTAAAAATGATCTTATCATTGGCCTTCCAAAACTAGTTTTTTCAAAAGATCAAATTTGTGATGCATGTCAACTAGGAAAACAAACTAGGTCCTCTTTTAAAGTTAAAAACATAGTTTCTACTACAAAGCCTCTTCAACTCTTGCATATGGACCTTTTTGGTCCAACTAGAACTGCTAGTATATGTGGTAGAAAATATGACTTTGTTATAGTAGATGATATTTCTCGATTTACCTAGGTTATTTTTCTAAGTAAAAAAGATGAGGCATTAAGGAATTTTGAAGTCTTCTGCAAAAAGGTACAGCGGGAGAACGATTACTACATATCTTCCATAAGCAGTGACCATGGAGAATTATTTGAAAGCAAAGCATTTGAGAACTTCTGCAATGATCAAGGGATCTCCCATAATTTTTCATGTCCAAGATCACCTCAACAAAATGGAGTGGTAGAACTTAAAACTAGAACCTTACAAGAGATGGTAAGAACTATGATTGTGGAAAATTTCCTTCCACACCACTTCTGGGAAGAAGCTGTAAGCACAGCATGTCACATTATCAACAGATGCTTAATTCGACCGATTCTCAAGAAGACTCCATACGAATTGTGGAAAGGTAAAAGACCCAACATCAATTATATCCATCCTTTTGGTTGCAAATATTTCATTCACAACAATGGAAAGAACAATCTTGGTAAGTTTGATCCCAAAAGCGATGAAGGTATTTTTCTCGGATACTCTTCCTCTAGTAGAGCATATAGAGTTTTTAATAAGCATACTCTTTCTATTAAAGAATCTATACATGTTGTTTTTGTGGACTCTAACCCTCGCTTAAGGAATGAAAAATTTCCTAAATATGAGGAAATTTTCATAGTTCCAAAGTCTATCAATACAAGCGAAAATGCTCCTGATGAGGTGACTGATCAGCAAGATGAGTCGACTAATAGTCGTGTAGATAATCAGGAACTTCCTACAGTTGAACAGTCGAGTCCTATTGAAAAAGAGCCAGTATCAGTTGTTCCAAATGAATGAAAAAGTGAGCATGGATATCCACATAAGTACATCATTGGAAATCCTCAGGAAGGAATGAAAACTAGAAGATCATTAAAGCAGACATCAATATTGCCTTCATATCTCAGTTCGAACCAAAAAAGGTGGATAAGGCTCTTAGGGATGAAAGCCGGATAACTGCAATGAAGGAAGAGATTGATCAATTTGAGAAGAATAAGGTATGGGAACTCATTCCTAAACCTCCTAATGCATCCATTGTTGGAACAAAATAGGTGTACAGAAATAAGTTGAATGAGTCTGGATAAGTAGTACGAAATAAAGCTGGACTGGTTGCTCAAGTCTATTCACAGCAAGAAGGAATTGATTACGAGGAGACTTTCACTCATGTTGCTAGGTTAGAATCTATTTGCATCTTATTAGCCTATGCTGCTCACAAATGTTTCAAACTATTTTCGATGGATGTGAAAAGCGCTTTCTTAAATAGGCTCATCTCTGAGGTAGTATTTGTTAAGCAACCTACATGATTTGTACATGAATCCTTTCCAAATCATGTCTATAAATTATCCAAAGTCCTGTACGGTCTGAAGCAAGCTCCTAGAGCTTGATATGAAAGGTTAAGTTCATTCTTAGTCGAACATGGGTTTGACAGAGGTAATATTGATACTACTCTTTTTATCAAACGATCGACTGAAGGTAATTTAATAGTACAAATCTATGTAGATGATATTTTCTTTGGCAGTACTAACCCTGTTTTATGCAATTACTTTTCAAACATCATGAAAGGGAAATTTGAAATTAGTATGATGGGAGAATTAACCTTCTTCCTTGGGCTTCAAATTAAGCAAGCATAGAAAGGGATTTTAATTGGTCAAACAAATTACACAAAAGATCTCATCAAAAGGCATTCTAATGCAAAGGCCATAGGGACTCCTACGAGTCCGTCAACTACCCTGGATGAAGATAATGATGGTAAGAGTGTCGATGAAACAATGTATCGCGGTATGATTGCTTCTCTACTCTATCTTATGTCTAATCGACCCGATATTATGTTCAGCGTTTGCAAATGTGCAAGATATTAGTCAGTTCCCAAAGAATCCCACTTGACTGATGTTAAACATATTATCAGATATCTGATAGGGACAGTCGACTATGGATTATGGTATGAAAGTTTAAACGTATTTGATCTCAAAGGTTTTTCAAATGTAGACTTTGCAGGAGAAAATATTGACAGGAAAAGCACAAGTGGAACGTGCCAATTACTTAGAAAATCACTTATATCCTGGCACAACAAGAAACAAAGTTGTGTTGCCCTATCTACTACTGAAGCAGAATATTTGGTTGTAGGAAACTGTTGTACACAAGTTCTATGGATTATGCATCTATTGTTAATGCATCAACTGTTAGACTATGATTTACATCTTAATTGTGTTCCTATTATGTGTGATAACACCAGTTCTATTTGCCTTTCAAAAAATTCTGTGCATTATTCTAGGGCTAAGCATATTGAGATTAAGCATCATTTTATACGTGATCATGTTGCTAAAGGCGATATTGTGTTAGAATTTGTCAATACTGAAAATCAGTTAGCAGATAATTTTACAAAACCATTGCTTGAAGAAAGATTTTGTTTCCTTCGTGACAAAATTGGTTTTTGTTTAATTCTCTGTTTTATATTTGCCTAAGTTTAGAAATCTTTCCATAATTGTTCTTCGTAAGTTTTGCCCTAAAAATCTCTAAGTACTTGATTACTCTGTACATGCATTAAGGACTGAACTGATGGTGGGCTTGCATAAGGAAACTTTTCAGTTGCCCTTTACACGTCTCTCCAAGAATCGAGGCATACATTCAAACTATTTTTAATCCATTCCCTCTCGATCATATCTCCCATTCCCTCAAATAAAGACATTCTCTCTCTCTGCTCTCTTTTACTCAAGCCAAAACCAAACCCTCTCCTTCCTCCTCCATGCCCAGAAGAAGCCATCGCTTCAAGAAAAACCACCAAACTGATGATCCTATAGATGTAGAATCCTTAAAAAGCACAAATCATCCATTGTTCGAGGATGATTCCAGTGATTCTTAAGAGGATATTCTCATCTCCCAAAAGAGGGTTAGAAAGCGTCCTATGGAGTCCATCCCCAAACAATCGTCTCAAAAAAGGGAAAACAGAAAGCATAGAGTTTTTCCTTGAAGACAAGATGCATTTCTATGGCCCCGAAGAGACGGTGAGGTTTGTCGCTTTCAAAGGGAAGTCAATTGCTTATGGTCACACTGTAAGTTTAAAATCTATGTAAAACTCTCACTGTGATGTTATCTCTATGTTTAAAACTCAAAAACATGTCTCTCTATTTGCTACTGTTGGTGAGACTGTCTATGAAGAGCATGTGCGTATATTTTATGAAAATTTGTTTGTGATAATAAAGATGATCTAGAATCCATAGTTTTGGGAACTCGTATTATTCTTAATGCTTATCAGTTTGAGGAAATCTTTGTAATAAAGTTTGCTGGGTCTAGTTTATTGTGCAACATTCTTAGCCTGATAATTTTGAAGAGTTGTTTGAGGAAGCAAAAAGTATGTTGTCTGAAAACCCCCTTGGAATTGGTCCAAAATTTTTGAAATTTGAACACCGTGTACTAGCCCACATTATTGCTACCCCGTGTTGCTTCTCTTATCACCTTGTCTCTCCGAAATGTGTTTGTCGTGCAATGTCTGGTAAACGGGAAGGCTATTAATTGGTTTGCTTGGGTACGTTAATACATGCTTGAAAGCATCAGGGATATTTCATCTTCTGCGAACAATTTTCCCTATGGTTTACTAATCTATCACATCTTGCAAGTTTTGAAAGTGGACATGTCTCACTATGCCCCTAAAACCATCTCCCACACATATGACAAGACTGCCTTTTCCATGATGGGATATACATTGATTGAGGGAACTTGGCTCAAGAAAGACAAGACACCTGAATCCATCCCTCAACGGGGCACTGGAGGGATTATATCTGAAGCCATCAAATCCTCTTCCTCAGATCAATTGCTGCTAATGCAGCAAAACATTGCAGGTATCAAGGAATTTCTAACCTCTATGAAGGAACAAGTGGACAAGATCAGGGAAGTAACTAAGGAAGTTGGAGTAGATGTGGCTAGGCTAAGGATCACTCTCCAAGCCACAAGGAGGCAAGGAATCAGGGCTATGCAGGATGTAACTGAGAAGCTGACCAAAGTCACTAAGGATATTGATGCCTCCTATGATAGTTTTTACATAATATTTACTTGGGTAAATAGGAAGGCTATTAATTGGTTTGCTTGGGTATGTCAGTATATGCTTGAAAGCATTAGGGATGTTTCATCTTCTGCAGTTTGCTCGATGGTTTATTAATCTCTCACACTTGCAAGTTATGAAAGTGGACTTGTCTCTATATACCCCTAAAACCATCTCTAGCATATATGACAAGACTGCCTTCACCATGATAGGATATACCTTGATTGAGGGAACTTGGCTCAAGAAAGACAAGGCACCTGAATCCCTCCCTCAACAGGGCACTGGAGAGATTAAATCTGAAGCCAGCAAATCCTCTTCCTCAGATTAGTTGCTGCTAATGCAACAAAACATTACAGGTATCAAGGAATTGCCAACCTCTATGCAGGAACATGTGTACAAGATCAGGGGAACAACTAATGAAACTAGAGCAGATGTGGCTAGGCTAAGGATCACTCTCCAAGCCACAAGGAGGCAAGGAAACAGGGCTATGCAGGATGTTACTGAGAAGCTGACCAAAGTCACCAAGGATATTAATGCCTCCTATGACAGTTTCTGCACCAAAGTGATCAACACCTTGAAGTATTTCCTTGGAAGGAATTAAGTGTCTGGTTTTTTAGACAATCTTTTTATTTTATTTTGTGTGTCGGATGTTTAAACTTTTTCTTTTGGCTGTGTCTAGATGGGCATGTAACTCGACTATGCCCGGTATAACTGCTAGTTGTATATAGGTTTTGCCTGCATAACTAGTACTATTATTAGCTATTGTTCTCTTCTTTCTCTTTTTGATTGATATCAAAGGGGGAGAAGAAAAATAGTACAAAGACAGGGGAGCAACAAACAAGGCACAACAGAGCTCAAAGAAAGGGGGAGCAGAAGTACACTCATAAAGGGAAGTATCCCCTAAATTAGTCGAACTCTTTTTAGACTATTGTCATTGTCAAAAAGGGGGAGATTGTTAAGTTTAGAATTTTAATAATATTCAATAATATAAACAATCCTTGACTAATGACATCTCGTTGTGTGCAGATTCAAATAGCAACGACATTAGGAAAGAAGATCATATGGGAAATTAGAGGAACTCAACGGCTATGTATTTTGAACTTTGCATCAAATGGAAAGAGAATCAATCAATCAAAGAACAACGAAGGAAAGTCAATCAATCAGACTTGCTAAAGATCCTCAAACGTGCAAGAAAGGAAAGATGGCTAATTACGGCTAGAGAACAAATCATGAACAATCTGCGGAAGCTCTAATAAAGGATAAATGGAGGAACCAATTCGTCAAGATTAAGGATGAATCTAGTTACCCTTTCAAGCTATATGAGGCTACCCTTGGGTCTCACTCTTAGATATATATGCCTCACAGGAAAAGGCCTCCAATAATTGCTGTTATGCGATCCCAAAAGACAAGGAATCAGAAGACTCATCAAGATATAAAAGAAGTAAAAGGGCATCGATGTACACGCAACGTCACATATGTTTCTACACCTTTTTAATTCTTAGTACTAGGGGTGTTCAAACCGAACCGGAAAATCACACCAAACAGAAAAGTCAAACCAAACTGATTAAAAAATCCGATTAGGTTTGGTTTGATTTAGTTTGGTATTGAGTAAAAAACCCGAACCAAATCGACATATAAATATATAATTTATATATATATACTTCTAAGACATTATATAGAATATTCTTTAAAAAATATCTAGAAATATTTGGGATCCTCTCATGGGATTTAATATTTAATAGAACTATGAAGTGCATCCATTTTTATTTATTTTAAATAATGGGTTGTATCATCACTTAAATCCTTATATCGTTTCCGAATTTAAAACGGTATTTCAAAAATTTTAAAATTAAATAGGCATATTATTATTTAGGTTTCACATTGATTTTTATATATAATTATTAAATTCGGTTAACCTTAAAAGTATACATCAAGATGATTGTTAGATGACTAAGAAAATAACTATCGTGTGCTACTAAAAAACTACTCCTATAAGAATATATTAATAGATTGTAAGTTTGTCAGTTTTTTCAAATTTTACTAAACATATATTCACTTATCAAAACTTTATCTACAACTTTAACAAAGTAAGATTGAAATAATACTCATGTAACAAAAAACTCCGAAAAACTCAAAAAAACCAAAAAAACCGAACCAATCCAAACCGATATAGTTGGTTTGGTTTGGTTTTGATCAAATCCGAACCAACCTGGTCCATGTACACCCCTACTTAGTACAAACATTGATAGGAAGATTTAGAAAACAAAGCAAGAGTTGTGTCAACATTAAAAAAAAATATTGTTGATGTATATCGTTGATCTGAGGCACCTATGTAAAAAACCAAGCAAACTTAAACTCTAACAACACTCTGCTAAGCGTCCGAAACTCATTCGAGCCATCGGGGCTCCAAACCAAATATCTACACAAGTCTAAAAACATCATACGAACTCGCTTGTGCGATTAAAACACAAAAATAATATCTAAAACTACGAATTGAACTCTACAATTCATGAAATTCAAGAAAATGTTTAAGAACTTCTAGAATTATAACTAAGCGTCCGAATTCTGTCACATCAACTCCATATAATACCAAATTTCACAGACAAGTTCTAAATACCATAACGGACCTATTTCAATTCCCAAAATCAAATTCCGAGTTCGATAACTAAAATTCAACCTACGGTCAAACGTTTCAACTTTAAATTGCCAAATTTCGGCAAATCAACACAAATCAACCTACGAACTTGCGAAATCAATTCTGGGCATACATCCAAATCCGAAATCATGATACGAAGCTATCGGAGCCATAAAAACACAGTGTCGGGGTCATTTTCACAAAAGTCAAAGTGTGGTAAATATTTTTAAATTTAGACTTCTAAGTCAAGAATCAAGGGTCCAGAATAACCCGAAAGCTTCCCCGAACAAAACTAACCAACCCTGCAGGCCATACAATTATAAACACACAAGAGTGAAGCAATAAAAAGAGTAACGGGATGCAATTACACAAAATGGCCGATCGGGTTGTTATATTTTTCCCCTCTTAAAACAAACATTCATCCTCGAACGTGCATAATGACATACCTGAAAAGGTGAATAGATGAGGATAATGAGTCCACATGTCATGCTCGGTCTCCTAGGTTGCCTCCTCGACCTGATGACCCCTCCATTGAATCTTCACTGAAGCAATATCCTTCGATCTCAACTTCCGGACTTGTCGGTCCAAGATAGCCATAGGCTCCTCAATATAAGTCAAATCCTCGTCTAATTGGACTGTGCTGAATTCTAGAACATGAGATGGATCACCATAATACTTCTGGAGCATAAAGTCATGGAACAGCGAATGAACCACAGATAGACCAGGTGGCAAGGCAAGCTTGTAGGCCACCTCCCTAATCCTCCCAAGGATCTCAAATGGTCTGATATACCTAGGGCTCAACTTGCCCTTCTTTCAGAACCTTATCACACTCTTTATGGGTGAAACTCGGAGCAAGACTCGCTCTCTAACCATGAATGAAACATCGCGAACCTTCCGATCCGTATAACTCTTTAGTCTAGATTGAGCTGTGCGAAGCAGATTGTGGATCATCTTGACCTTCTCCAAAGAATCTCGAACCAAATTTGAGCCTAATAACTTAGCCTCTCCCGGCTCAAACCACCTAACTGGATAACGACACTGTCTCCCATATAGAGCCTTATACGGAGCCATCTGAATACTCAACTGGTAGTTGTTGTTGTAGGCAAACTTCGTAAGTGGAAAGAACTGATCCCAAGCACCCCCGAAATCCTTAACACAGGCGCAAACCATATCTTCCAATATCTGAATAATGCGCTCGGACTGTCCGTCCACCTGAGGGTGAAATGACATACTCAACTCAACCTGTGTGCCTAGCTCACGCTGTAGAGCCTTCTAGAAACGCGATGTGAACTGTGTACCCCGGTCAGAGATGATAGATATCGGTATTCCAAGAACTCGAACAATATCGCGGATATAAACCTGAGCCAATTGCGCTGAAGAATAGGTAGTCACTACCGGAATAAAATGAGTCGACTTGGTCAACCTGTCCACAATCACCCATACCGCGTCAAACCTCTTCTAAGTCCGTGGGAGTCCAACAACGAAGTCCATGGTGAAACGCTCCCATTTCCACACAAGAATCTCAAGCCGCTGAAGCAAACCACCCTGTCGGTGATGCTCATACTTCACCTACTGACAATTTAGACACCAAGCTATATACTCCACTATGTTTTTTCATCCTCCTCCACCAATGGTGCAGCTCCAAGTCTTGATACATCTTAGTGGCACCCGGATGAATGGAGTAACGCGAATTGTGGGCCTCCTAGAGAGTCAACTCATGCAAATCATCCACATTGGGCACACATAACCAGCCATGCATCCATAACACACGTCATCCCCAATAGTAACCTCCTTGGCATCACCATGCTGAACCGTATCCTTGAGGACAAGCAAATGGGGGTCGTCGTACTAACGCTCTATGATACGGTCATATAGAGAAGACCAAGAAACCACGCAGGCAAGGACTCGGCTGGGCTCCAAAACATCTAATATAACAAACTAGTTGGATAAGGCCTGAACCTCCAATGCTAATGGCCTCTCTGCCGCAGGTAGATATGCTAAACTACCCAAACTCTCCACCTTTCGACTCAAGGCATCGGCCACCACATTGGCCTTCCTCGGATGATATAGAATGGTGATATCATAGTCCTTAAGATCTTTCTGTTTGAATAGATGCTATAGACTCCGGTGGTCGGTAAAGACTTCACAAGGAACACCATACAAATAACGCCGCCAGATCTTCAATGCATGAACAATGGTTGCAAACTCCAAATCGTGTACTGGATAATTATGCTCATGGGTCTGCAGTTGTCGAGACGTATATGCAATCACCATACCGTCTTGCATCAACACCTCGCCAAGGCCAATGCGTGATGCATCACAATACACAATATAGGACCCCGAGCCCATAGGCAGCACCAATACTAGGGCTGTAGTCAAAGGAAACATGAGATTTTAAAAGCTCGCCTCACACTCCTCAGTCCATTTGAACGGAGCACCCTTCTGGGTCAATTTGGTCATAAGTGCAGCAATAGATGAGAAACCCACTACGAAACGACGATAATACCCGGTCAAACCAAGGAAACTCCAGATCTCGGTAGCTTAAGACGGTCTGGGCCAACTCTGCACCACCTCAATATTCTTCATATCTACCTTGATTCTCTCACTCAACACCACATGACCCAAAAACACCACTGATTCAAGCCAGAATTCACACTTTGAGAACTTTGCATATAACTTCTCCCTCAAGGTCTGGAGCATGATCCTTAAGTGCTACTAATGATCTTCCCGACTGCGGGAGTTCATCAAGATGTCGTCAATAAACACAATGAAAAATGAATCAAGATAAGTCTAGAATTCACTGGTCATCAGGTGCATAAATGCGGCTTTGGGCATTGGTCAGCCCAAATGACATCATGAGGAACTCGTAGTGACCATACCGAGTCCTAAAGGTAGTCTTCAGAAGATCCAGATCCCGAATCATCAGCTAGTGATAACCTGACTGCAAATCAATCTTGAAAAATACTATGGCACCTTATAGCTGATCAAATAGGTCATCAATGCGTGGCAATGATACATGTTTTTCACTGTAACCTTGTTCAACTAACGATAATCAATACACATGTGCATAGAACTATCCTTCTTCTTCACAAACAAGACCGGATCACCCCACGACAACATACTAGGCCAAATGAATCCCTTATCGAGCAACTCTTGCAATTGCTCCTTTAACACCTTCAGCTCCGCTGGGGCTATATGATATGGTGTAATAGAAATGGGCTGAGTTCCTGGAAACAAGTCAATACTAAAATCAATATCCCTGTCGGGCGGCATGCCTGGAAGATCTGCTAGAAATATATCTGGAAAGTCTCTCACTACCGGAACTGACTCAACGGTAGGGGTATTAGCAATGACATCCCTCACAAAGGATAGATAAGCATTACACCCCTTCTCAACCATCCGCTAAGCCTTTAGAAATGATACAACCCTTCTAGGAATATAATCTAATACACCCCTCCACTCTAACCATGGTAAACCCGACATAGCTAGTGTCACAGTCTTGGAGTGACAATCAAGAATAGCATGATAGGGCGACAACTAGTTCATGCCCAAGATAACATCAATGTCTACCATACTAAGTAACAATAGATCAACTCTGGTCTCAAAACTACCAAAAACAACTAAACACGACTGATACACAAGGTCCACAATAATAGAATCTTCCACAGGCGTGGACACATAAACAGGAGAACTCAAAAACCACAAGATATATCTAGATACGGAGCAATGTAAGATGACACATATGAATAAGTGGATCCCGGATCAAATAAGACTGATGCATCTATGGCAATTGGAACCATACATGTAATGATTGAGTCTGAAGCAACTGCCTTTGTCTTACCCGGAAAAGTATAGAATCTGGCCTGGCCTCTCCCTCTAGGGAGACCTCTAGCTGGCTGTGTGGGTGAAGCGGCAACTGGGGCAGCAATCATGGCCTGAGAAGTCTGCGGACCTGACTGAATCCATGAAGCCTGAGTAGTCTGGGAAGATGCACCCCTTCTGAATCTGGGGCAGTCTCTAACCATGTTGTTGGTATTGCCACACTCAAAGCAATCTCTCTGTGGACGTGGTGGCTGGGACTGGCTCGGGCCTGGTCGGTTGGACTGACCGGTGAAGACACCCTGTGTAGGAGGTGCACTAGAAAGTGGCTAAGCAAAGTGTGCAACCTGAGACCTCGGAACAACCGGAGCACCACTAGAAGCTGGAAGTGCTGATTGAACTAGACGACTCACATAGCCCCTTCCATGATAGGTTGTAGCTGCAGCGTAACCACCACTAAATCATCCCGTACCACGAGGCCTCTTGGCCTCCCTATCATCCCTCTCACAGCCTCGCATACCCTCCAACCTCCGTGCAATCTCAACCACCTGCTGATACGGAGTATCTGATTCCAACTCCCTAGCCATGCTAAATCTAATACCATAGTTGAGCCCCTCGATGAATCGACAAACTCGCTCTCTGACTGAAGAAACTAAAGTAGGTGCATGCCTGGACAAATCACTGAATCATACAGCATACTATGACACTGTCATAGTACCCTGGTGCAGCTGCTCAAACTCTGCGTGCCATGTATCCTGAAGGGTCTGCGGAACAAACTCTCTCAAGAAAAACTCTGAAAAACTGATCCCATGTAAGTGAATATGCCTCGGTTGGGCTACCCACCTCGTACGCTCGACCACTGATATGTCGCTCCATTTTGCTGGAACGTAGTAAAAGCAACTCTGCTCGTCTCCATAATACCCATAGTGCAGAGGATACGGTTGCACTCCTCAAGAAATTCATGTGCATCCTCTAAAGCCAAACCACTGAAAGTAGGGGGTGGTACTTCTTGAACCTCTGGATCCTAAGCTTCTCCTAGACAGATGTTGTTGCCCTAACCACGGACTGAACCGGAGCAACAAGATGTATTGGTATAACCTCTGGGACCTGATCAACCTAGACCCGCTGCTCTGGGGTACGGACCGGGGGAGTTTGTGCTCTTCCCCCATCCTGAGATGTGGCTGGTGTAAGTGGGATCAACCCCGCCTGAGCTAAGGAACCGAACATGCTCAGGAACTGTGCGAGGGTCTCCTGAAGTGCTCAGGTGGCAATAGGTGCCTTGGGTGCCTGTGCCCCGACTAGAGCTACTGGTGGCTCCTCTGTCGTAGCTCGGGCAGGTGCTCTGGCTGCACCACGTGCCCCTCCTCAGTCTCTACCCCGGCCCCGACCTCTCGCGGCTCTAGTAGGGGTGTGGGTGTTTGATTGTTGGATCCAGTGATGTGTATCTTCACCTTCTATGAGGGAATAGAAAGTCAAAGACTTAGTTTTCGAAATCAACCCATTCGCACGATAAGGAATCAAAGAAGTGAAGTTTTCCTAACAGTTTCGTAGCCTCTCGAAGATAAGTACAGACGTCTCTGTACCGATCCGCAAGACTCTACTAAACTTACATATGACTCGTAACACCTATGAACCTAGAGCTCTGATACCAACTTCTCATGACCCCAATTTCTCCTCCGTAAGATGCTGTGATGGCACCTAGTCTCTACGACTAGGTAAGCCTAATAATTAATAATAACTGAACAAATATAAATAACACGTTACTGAAAATAACTGAATAATTGATAAAAAAAAATCTTCCGAAAATAGAATCTCACAATACACATACCAAAACCGGTGGAACTGAGTCAAAATCTCTATAGAGTATATACTAGGATAGCTACTACATCACCGTCTCAAAGAACAACAACAGTAAACAGAATAAAAAGGGAAGGTGACTCCAAGGCCTACGGACGTGGAGTAGGTATACCTTGAAGTCTCCCAAGCAACAATTCTATCAACTCTAGCGTCCGACACAGGCAGACGTACCTGGATCTGCACAAAAAATGTGCATAAGCGTAGTATGAGTACACCACAACGGTACCCAGTAAGTGTCAATCCTAACCTCAGTAGAGTAGTGACGAGGCCAAGTCAAGACACCGACTGGGATATAAATAAACAATATTAAAAGGTAATACGGATAAGTAATGGAAAGTGAAGAGACTGCTGATACGGAACAAGATGATAGCAAGAACTAGTCCCGGAAAGTCAACAATAGAAATAGCCTAAAAGAATCAACTAAAGGGCTACAATGATCGAGTACGGACAACAACTACTAGAACAATAAAGAATGAAACAACAAGATATATTCCCACCAAAAATACTTTGCAATATGAAATAAACAGCAAGGATCACAACGAGGTACTACCTCGTGTAAAGTGAAATCAAAATCGAGGTACCACCTCGTATAATCAAGAATCACAATCGAGGTACCGCATCGTATTCGCATTTCAAAATCTCAATCACAAACTTTTCTTATGCCGCCACGTGAGCCTTACATTTGAAATAAGTTTTGAAAATAGTTTTTTCGAAATAGCTACATGCACTTTAGCCCACCTTATGATACCGCGTGGCTTCATGTAGTTCCCCTACAAGCAACACGCACATAAGTCCCACCTTATACCGCCGCATGCACATCAACCCCAAGACTTATACCGCCGCATGCGCGTCAATATCATATCACAATAACAATTCGCACCACAACTGTCCATATATCACAACTCTAGATCAACAACAATATTAATGTTTCCACCACAATAGCCCATGGCTCCACCACAACGTATACAAGAATATCAACAACAACAATGAATGAAAAATGCTTAATAAGATAGACGTTTCAACAATAACCAATATCGCCTCAACGTATTAACGACTTTCACGACTTCAACCCAAATAACTCAACGATGAGAGAAATAATGTACACCCACGATATTAGATGAGACTAACTCACAATAAAAGAGATAATATTAGCATTGAGTCTCAGATAATGGAAATCAACAAGTAAATGGATAACATGAATGATTACTTCAAGTAACGAAATTAATAAGGAAAGAGATAAGACGAATATTAACTTCAAATAATAATAATTATCGATGAAGAGATAGCCTGGAACAATTAAAAGAGGCAACAAGTTCAACTAAAGCATGGGGGCAATTTAGCAAGTAGGATGTAGAACAAGTACTAAACAAGTCAATTAAGGAATATAAAGATAGTCTAACACAATTAAGGATACATTGACTATGAGGATTTAGAACATGATATGGCCTTTCAATTAAAGCATGGAAATAGTTTAAGTAGCCTAAACAAGTCAAATACCACGTACAACCCGTGTACTCACTCGTCACCTTGCGTACACGGATTTCACTTAGCATAATTGAATCAAACAATACCAATCCTAAGGGGTAGTTCCCCTACACGAAGTTAGGCAAGACATTTACCTCAACTGAGCCAATTCAACACTCGAAAATAGCTTTTTCCTTAAAATCTGCCTCTCCTGACTCAAATCTAATCAAAATCAACTCAATATCATCAAACAATATTAGGGAATTTAATTGCAATAGATAAAGTTAAGATCTTTACACTTTTCTCAAAAAGTCAACCCGGAGCCCGCCCGGTCAAAACCCGGATCTAACAGTAGATTCCATCTACCCATGACCCCACGAGTTCAAATATGTGATTAGTTTCAAAATCCGATTCCAAATCGACTCTCAAAACTCAATTTCTTATTTTCTATTAATTTGACAAAGTTTCACTTTGATTCACATGATTTTGATGTTACAATTTAAGATATGTTGATGGAATATGATTAGAAATAGATTAGAATTACTTGCCCAAGGTCTGTAGGTAAAACTCTCCTCTCCAAATCGCCTCCTACCGAGTCTAGGGTTCAAAAATGAGAGAACGAGTTCAAAAATCCCGTCCCTCAGCTTTTTGTCCAGTCGCAGATGTCGCAAATGCGACTTGCGGTTCGCAACCGCGAACCCCGCAAATATGAACAATTCCTCGCAAAAGCGAAAACCTTCCATTTCTGATGTCATCAAAATTGCGATGAAAAGTTCGCAATTCCAAACCTTGGACCCCCGCAAATGCGACCATAAAGATTGCAAATGCGAACCAGCTCTCCCCCAGGTACCTATCGCAAATGCGAACACTGGGTTTGCAAATACGAACCCAACAAACTTGGCCTAACATCGCAATTGCAATCCAAAAACTCACAAATGTGAGATCTGAGGCACCTGTGAAAAAAAACCCAACAAACTTAAACTCTAACAACACTCTGCTAAGCGTCCGAAACTCACCCGATCCCTCGGAGCTCCAAACTATACATCCAAACAAGTCTAAAAATATCATATGAACTCGCTCGCGCGATCAAAACACAAAAATAACATCTAAATCTACGAATTGAACTCTAAAATGCATGAAATTCAAGGACATTTTCAAGAACTTCTAGAATTACAACTAAGCATCTGAATCTTATCACATCAAATCCAAACAACACCAAAATTTGCAGACAAGTTCTAAATACCATAACGGACCTATTCCAAGTCCCAAAATTAAATTCCGAGCTCGATACCTAAAAGTCAACCTACGGTCAATCTTTTAAACTTTAAATTGCTAAATTTTGGCAAATCAACTTACGGACTTCCAAAATCAATTTCGGGCATACGCTCAAGTACGAAATCACGATACGGACCTATCGGAGCCATAAAAATACATTGCCAGGGTAGTTTTGACAAAAGTTAAAGTTTGGTCAATATTTTTAAATTTAGACTTTTAAGTCAAGAATCAAGGGTCCAAAATCAATCTGAAAGCTTCCCGGAACGAAACACACAAGTGTTAAGCATTAAAAGGGGTAACGGGGTGCAATTACACAAAATAACCGATCGGGTCGTTACAATAGCTGAGCACCAGCAACATCAGCAGTCAAATTTCAGTTCGAAACCATTCCGGAACATGTCTGGAACTCATCTGAGCCCCCAGGGCTCCAACCCAAATATCCACACAAGTCTAAAAACATCATATGGACTCGCTCGCATGATCAAAACACAAACATAACATCTAAAACTATGAATTTAACTCTAAAAAGCATGAATTTCAAAGTAAAGTTCAAGAATTTCTAAAATTATAACTAAACGTCCGAATCCTATAAAATCAACTCGAAAGGACACCAAATTTTGCAGACAAGTTTTAAATACCATAGCGGACCTATTCCAAGTCCAAATATCAAATTCGAGCTCGATGACTGAAAGTTAACCTAGGGTCAAACCTTTCAACTTTAAATTGTCAAATTTCGGTAAATCAACACGATTCGACCTCCGGACTTCCGAAATCACGATACGGACCCATCGGGACCGTCAAAATACTAATCTGGTCCGTTTATATAAAATATTTACTGTAGTCAACTCAAATTATTTTTAGGTAGAATTTCCCATTTTCTTCAATGTTCCACATAAAAAAAATTTCGGAACAAGATACGGACTGCACATGCAAATCGAGGAACACTAAATGGAGCTAGTCGGGGTCTCGGAACACGAAAATAAAGGTTAAACTCAAAATGACCTATCGGGTCATCACAAGAACAAATGACCAGATCCCAGCATTGATTATATCGTGTGTCTTTTAGTATTGTTGTATCTTTGTCTTTGTTATTAAATTTTACTTCTTATGCAGCTTTTCATTCATAGGAGACCTTTTAAACCGTTATCTTTGTGGTTATTTTTTACTAGAGTTAGTCAAGTGGTTAGCTTTGTAATAAAGTTATTACAAAGAGGCTTACGATATAGTTACTATGAGTAGGTTAGGGATTAAGAGTTTAATTTCTAGAATGCAATAGGTTGTAATCTAATGTTTGATTAGTTAGTGAAGTTGAAATATTACCAGTGTAGATCGTTGGCTTTAATCCCGTGAGCTGGGAGTTTTTCACGTAAATATTGTTGTATTTTTCATTTACTGCTGTGTATTGTGGGAACTGATAGATAACCAGGTTCTCCATATAATTTGGTTGACCCTTAGTTTACATCGCTTGAGCACAGTTTTATCAATGTAATTATCTCTTCAACATGCCCCTCATGTGCAATACTTCATTCTTTTTTTTTTCATTGGTCAAGCACGTGAAACTTCATTCAATGGTGACGGTGAGACTCAAACCCAGAACTTTTGTCCGCATTGATATCATATTGAAATGTGTGATCATCTCAACTAAAAGTGAAAATTGTTAGACACATTTTTTGTTTTACTTAATTAACTCTTCAACAGATTCAATTCATAATATCACACTCAACCTATTGACTGTTTTGGTAAGTGCTTCGAATTGTTTATTACATTGAAAATCTAGGGATTCATGAAAATCGTGACAAATTTTGTTAACCTACTAGAATATATATATTTAATATATTTCCCATGGACACGTATCATTACATTTAGCATAAAACAGTGCTTATTGAACGTTCCTAAATCAATTATTAACATCATTAAGCTTTTAAAACGCTACTGTTCTTCTGTTAAATGCTGACACGTAACAAGATGTCTATGAGATGGTCAAAAATTCAGGGAGCAAATGAACTTTGGATTCTACGAGACCCTTGTCCCCTACTTTATATAAAATAATAAAATTTGAAAGAAAAATAATTGAAGAAGGGGTCTATGGTCGAACAAATTGTTTCAATGTTGGCAATAACAGATAAGTAATTATTAGTTCAGCACTTGGTTATATTTTTGCTGGTTATTTTGGTTCAATTATTTTCTTTCATTCAGTTCGTTTATAGTATTGATGTCCCGACCCCAATTTCTCTTCGTAGGATGTCGTGACGTCACATAATCTCTAAGACTAGGTAAGCCTAACACTTACTAAATTAATAGAAGAATTCAACCATCAATGATAAATATGAAATAGAAATCTTTATACATAACTTACAATTCCCAAAACCGGTAGTACAAGTCATAAGCTCTACTGAGTTTGCAAACAAAATCCTAAATGCAACTATTCGGGATAGAATTAAACAATATAATAAAAATATCAAAAGGTGACTCCGAGTCCTGCGAACGCGACGGCATGTTTACCTTGAGTCTTCACAACTCGACCAGCTAGATAATAATCAACAATAACTGTGGCACATGGATCTGCATAAAAAATGTGCAGAAGCATAGTATGAGTACACCACAGCGGTACCCAGTAAGTATCAAGACTAACCTCGGTGGAGTAGTGACGAGGGACAGTCATGATACCTATCGGACTAAACAACCTCAACAAGTGTGTAGATGAACTAACAGAGAAACAATATTAATATAAAGGTAAGCAGGGTAAGGAATACAAAACAATACTTGTAATGATATACTAGTAACAACAATATTCAACAAGAAGCAATCAGGTAATAATGATGTAGAGTAACTTATCACAGTTTAAGTCCGGGGAAACCAAATAAAGGGAATATCAGCAACAACTCAACAAGAACAACCACTTTCATACCAGATCTGTTCAAGCATTTTCACGAGGTACCGAACCTCATAATCACAGCTCACGGGTCCCGATTTATGAACCCTAATTACTTGCCACCTTGTGCCCACATTACAACTCATAACCGCACGGACGACTCACGAGCCAATAGAACAATCCTCACAGAGAAGGCAAGAAGACGAGTACGTATAATGGTTAATGATGTCAGGATTCACTTTTTAAAGCCGATATGGGTAATTTAACTATGTGTATGCTTGTGCAAGTATTCTACCATAATTTCAGTCAACAAATAAGAGTAAAGACAATGAATCACACATAAAAAATGATCACCGCGAATGTATAGTGTAATAAAAGCAGCAATGAAGTTTGAAGCAGCGACCAGCACAACAAGATTAGCTACATAGAACTGAGCAAATAATGCAACATGAAGGAAAATAATTAATAGTATGCTAAGAAAAATAACAATTAAAGACAAGTGCACATAAAAGGGGAAATGACAACAAGAGCCCTCCCGAGGTATCGCCTCGTAGTCTCAAATCGTAAAATAAATCACAATTTTCCTTATATCAACGCGGGGGCTTTTATATTTAGTTTTGAAAATTATTTTTCCCAAAATAGCATCCCGTGTTTTAGCCCACCTTATCACACCGCATGGCTTCTAGTAGTTCCCCTACTAGCCACACGTTTCAAGCCCACCTTATCTTACCGCATGCGTTTCAACACCCAGACCTTATACCACCACATGCATATCAATAATAATAACAGTATGGCAGAAACTTCGTGCAACATAATAACAACCGCACGGCAGAAACCTCGTACAACACAATAACAACCGCACGGCAGAAATCTCGTGCAAACACATAACAATTTTCTCAACAAAACACGTATGTCAGAAACATAACAACTCAAAAAAATGACTTTCACAATATGTGCCCACATGCCACAACATTTTCTCAAAACAGTTTCAATATCACAACCACGTATAGCCCTCGGCTCAACAACACTGAATACAACATCAACAACAATAATAACACGAGAATACGGCAAGTAAATCAACAAAAGAACTTCAGAACACAAAAAAATGGAAGAACGAACTCACAGAGAAAGACACAACAGGGAAATAATAGTCTCAACAAGAATAGTTCAACAAGGGAGAGGTAATGTGCAACAATGATTCCACGAAAGTGCAATTCGATAACAAGAGAGGCAGCATGAATCAATGAGCCCAAATAAGGATACGTCAACAATGAAAGGGGTAACAAACTTCCATTAAGACTAAGCAATTACGGAAGAAATAATAATGATTTCAATTAAGGTTAAGCAATTACGAAAGAGATAATAATGATTTCAATTAAGGTTAAGTAATTACGGAAAGATAACAATGATCTCAGTTAAGGTTAAGCAATTACAGAAATGATAGTATGACAATAAAAGAGGAAACAACTTCAATTAAGGCACATAAGAGTTTAATCGGCAATAAGGGTAGAACATGAGGCAATTAATTTCAATTAAGACACGTAAGGGTGAATTTAGTAAATGTGGGATTTAACATGACGAGCAACTTCATATCTAATGAACATAAGAACCTAAGAGCCTTAACGGTTAAATTTTCACAAATAAGCCCGAGCACGTACTCGTCACCTCGTGTACACGGCCTTCACATGACCTAATTAGCACAACAGACTCAAATCCTAAGGGGTAGTTCCCCCACACAAAGTTGGACAAGATACTTACCTCAAACCACGCTCAATCAATCAATTAAAAGGCCTTTCCCTCGATTTTCCAACTCCGAACGGCTCGAATCTAGCCAAAATAATGCATACTATAAATATAACTATAGAAAACTAATTTAAATAATGAAATAATGATCTTAGCTAAAAATTAAAAAATCACTCCAAAAAGTCGACCCGAACCCCCGTCTCGGAACCCGACCAAAATTATAAAATCCGAACACCCATTAGGTATCGAGTCCAACCATACAAGAATTACACAAATCCGATACCAAAATCTCGCTCAAATCACCAAATTCGGCTTAAGAATTTTCCTCCATTTTTCCCCAATTTTCAACCCAAATCACTAATTAAATGATGAAATCAAAGACATAAATATGGAATTTAACCAAACTAAGTAAGAATCACTTACCCCAATCACTCCGTTAAAAATCTCTCCAAGAATCGCCTCCAACCGAGCTCCCAAAATCAAATTTGTGAAATAAACTCAAACCTTCGTTTTTGAAATATTTAAGTCTATCCAAATGTCCTTAATCGCGATCGAGGAAATTGCTTCGCTGTCACGACCCAAACTAACCCTTGTCGTGATGGCGCCTATCGTGGAACTAGGCAAGCCGACTCATTTGCAAAACAAACCGATGTTTTTATTTTAAAGATAATTTTAATGTTATTTAACATAAAAACTTTCGTAAAGGAGTTCAAATCATAATAAAAGTGCGGAAGAAAATGCACGATATCGGGGTGTCACTAGACATGAGCATCTACTACAATCTGTCTAACAATATCAAGGCTAACTCAGCCTGAAAAAAAATAGCTAAATACAACTAGAGGAAGATAAGAGGGAGAAGAGCAGGGCTGCGATCGCCAGGCACCTACCTTGCTATCCCCGGAAAAATCTGCAATCAGAACAATCAACAACTGCTACCGTGTCCAGCTACACCTGGATCTGCACACAAGGTGCAAGAAGTAACGTGAGTACGCCAACTCAATAAGTAACAACAATAAATAAAGACTGAGCAGTAGTGACGAGCAATAAAGCATATAACGTTCATATCATGAAATCTCGGTAAAATACCTCACGCTTTTAAAAATCAGGATTTGAATCAAAACATCTCGTTTAAATCCAGTTCCAGTAAAAAAAATCATTTAAAGATATTTTTCAATAGCTTTCCAACAAAGGAAAAATGTAAAGGTGAGCAAAATGATGAAATCATAAACATCCCCTCGGGCAAAACATCACTCATATACAGCCCCTCGGGGAAACCTCATAGTCACTCGTGCCACTCGGGCATACCTCACAATCACTATTTGCCACTTGGGCATACCTCACAATCACTCATGCCTCCCAGTTACTCAGCACTCGGCACTCGCACTCAGTAGGTGCCTGCGCTCATTAGGGGTGTGTACAGACTCCGGAAGGGCTCCTTCAGCCCAAGCGCTATAATTGGAACGGACAACTCACGGGCTACACGGATAACTCACGTACTATAATAATAAATTATGCTGCAGCCGGGCAGCTCCGATCCACACTCATCCTTACAATCAGGCCCTCGGCCTCACTCAGTCATAAACCTCTCAAACCACTCACACATTTCAGTAAAGATAGGGCATTCGGCCCAAAACAACAATTATATGCATCACAAATAGAGTCATAAAACTGAGTTATGCAGTAAACAAGCATAACCATGACTGAGTATAGATTTTCAATCGAAAACAATGAGAGGATAGTAAGAAAAGGCCCCTAAGGGTCCAAACAGCACTGGCACAAGGCCCAAACATGGCATTCAGCCCAATTTACAGAAACTCTTTCTAAGACATATAAGTATCATATAGTTTCAACAAAATATGCAACTTTACAGTTGCTACGGGACGGACCAAGTCATAAATCTCCAATGGTGCATGCCCACACGCCCGTCACCTAGCATGTGCGTCACCTCAAAGTAGTAAAATGATACGAAATCCGGGGTTTCATACCCTCAGGACTACATTTACAATCGTTACTTACCTCGAATCGTTCAAATCTCTACCCCGCAATGCTCTTGCCTCTGGACTCGGCCTCTAAATGCTCCGAATCTATTCACAATCAGTACAATACCATCAATGCGCGCTAATGGAATGAATTTCACAAGAAAAGCGATACAATTAGACCAAAACCCGAAATCGGCTCAAACCCGGACCCCGGGCCCACGTCTCGAAATCCGACAAAATTCACAAAACTAGAAAGCTTATTGACTCACGAATCTAACCATACCAAATTCATCAAAATATGTCATCATTTGGTCCTTCAAATCCTTAAATTACTCTCCAAATATTCCAAGCCCTAACCCCTCACTTTCACTAATTACATGATTAAACAACGAAATATCACCAGATATACGAGTATTAGGGCTCAAGCAACTTACCTCACTGATAGCCCTTGAATCACCCTTCAAAGGTCACTCCAAAAGCTCCAAACACCGACTTGAAAATGGTGGAAATGAACCAAATTCGTGAAGGGTTCTATTTAAGGTTTCTGCCCAGGTTTTTCGCACCTGCGGGCTCTTTTTCCGCGCTTGCGGGAGCGCACCTGCGGTCAAGGCGCCACATCTGCGAACTCCACTTAATTCCCCAGCTTCCGCACCTACGCTCCAGGCTTCGCACATGCGGGCTCGCAGGTTCGGCCAAATCCTTCACGACTGCGCTCCAGCCTTGGCCTCACATTTTTCCGCATCTGCGCAGCCAATTCTCGCGCCTGTGAAGGCGTACCTGCGCGTATCCTCCGCTTCTGTGAAGCCTGCCCAGCATTCCCATTTCCGCATATGCGCCCTAGGTTTCGCACCTGCGGGCTCATAGATGCGACCTCCAACTCGCACCTGCGCAACCTGCCTAGCCCAGCATTTCCCGCACCTGCGAATTCCCCACGTGCACCAGCGGCCTCGCACCTGCGACACTTTCTTCCGCAGGTGCGAAAATAGCAGTAGCAGCAGCTTCAGCTACATTTTCCAATTTCGACAAAATCCGTTAACCACCCGAAATCACCCTGAGGCCCTCGGGACCTCAACCAAAAATACCAACAAGTCATATATCAACATACCAACTTAGTCAAACCTTCGAATCACTCAAAACAACATCAAATCTTCAAATTACCCTCAGATTCAAGCCTAAGAACTTCTAAATTTCCAAATTCGGCAACCAATTCCGAAACCAACCAAACAACCTCCGAATGACCTCAAATCTTGCACACACATCAAAAATGACACTACGAACCTACTCCAATTTCCAGAATTCCATTCCGACCCCGAGATCAAATTTTTCACTGCCGAACGCAATCGCCAAATTTCCAATTTCGCCAATTCAAGCCTAATGCTAACGCGGACTTCCAAATCACATTTCGAATGAACTCCCAAGTCCAAAATCACCTAACGGAGCTAACGAGACCATCAGAATTCAAATTTGAGATCGTCTATACATAGGTCAATATTCGGTTGACTTTTTCAACTAAAGTTTCTACTGTCACGACCCAGCTGGAGGGTCATGACTAGCACCCGGGCCATACTTGCCGAGCACCAACGTACATTTTATCTAACCTTCCTTATTATCTTTAAGGGCCGACAAGATCAATATAAATGGTAGACATGGATCATGAACATCCAACAATGAAAGATAATGTCATGAACATATATAACATGGGATGACAAGACTGTCAAGAAACTATATATAAG
>AWOL01S0007698.1:8092-38204 GCA_000715115.1 Nicotiana otophora
AATCTTTACTACGTTGCTTCAATATCAAGTTTAAAAATGTCAAATACTTCATATTAATAATATTTAATTTAAAGAAAATCAACCTTCAAATAATGCAAAGAATAAAAGAAACCAAGTTCCAACTAAACAGATAAAACAATTAGCAGGAAAAGGTCAAGCAAATTTAAAATATAAATATTAAATCAATAATGAAGAATATAACAAAATAAAATAATTTAATTAATGTGCAACAGTGATCTACACAATTTAAAATATAATCTTTTACATTTAGCCCGTGTACACACTCGTCACCTCATGTACACGACTTTTCACACATTACAATTATCAATCATAGGGAAAATTTTCCCCACACAAGGTTAGACAAGTCACTTACCTCGACTTGCTCCAATTTAACCAAGTATTATGCTTTTTCCTCGATTTTTCGACTCCGATCAACTCGTATCTAGTCATAACTAATTCTATACAGTCAACAAAAATTATAGTAATCAATTTCATAAGAAAATATTAAAGTTTTCAATAAAATCCGAAATTAGCTCAAACTTTGCCCGTGGGGCCCACATCTCGGAATCCGGCGAAACTTACAAAATCCGATAACACATTCAATTACGAGTCCACCCATACTAATTTTACCAAATTTCAATAACAACTCGACCTCTAAATCTTAAATTTACATTTTTGGAAGAGTTTGCAAAAATCTTGATTTTTCTTCCATAAATTCACGGATTCATGATGTAAATGAGTATGGAATCATGAAATATAATCAATATAGGATAAGGAACACTTACCCCAATATTTTCCCGTGAAAATCGCCCAAGAACCGTGCTCCAAAAATTCAAAACGAAATGAAGGAAATGACCATTTTTGGTCCTTAAGTTTCTGCCCATCCGTCACTAAAAGTCCATTTTCCTTCACTAAAAGTCCACGAGAACTTGCTTGTATCATCCTTCCTTCAATCGATCATAACTTTATGTACAAATATCCACATGATAAATGGTTTCACTTTCTGGAAACTAGAATCAAACAACTACAACTTTCATGTTTTAAAAATTTTCCGATTCCTTATGAATTGCGAGATATAAGCTTCCAAAGTCGTCTCCACGTATAAGAAATTTCTGGCGAAATTACTCTACCATCCTTCATTCAATACATCATAACTTTCTGTACAAATATCCAAATAATGAATTGTGTAACTTTCTGAAAACTAGAATCAAACGACTACAACTTTCATGTTTTAAAACTCTTCCGATTCCTTATGAATTGCTAGATATAAGCTTTCAAAATTGGCTCCATGCACCAGAAATTTCAGCAAATTCCCAGCAACCCTATTTGTCCGAAATCCATTCCGTTTACCTTCCGAAATCCACCCGAGATCCTCGGGACCTTAACCAATTATTCCAACATATTTCAAAATATAATACAAACTTAGTCGAGGCTTCAAACCATATCAAACAATATCAAAACGATGAATCGCACCTCAAATTAAAATCTATGAACTTTGAACTTTCAAATTCTATATCTTGTGCCGAAACACATCAAATCAATTCGGAATGACTTCACATTTTGCACACAAATCATAAATGACATAACAGACCTATTCTAATTTCCAGAATCGGATTCTGACCTTGATATCAAAAAGTCAACCCTCCGGTCAAACTTTCCAAAAATGTAATTTTTGGCATTTCAAGCCTAATTCCACTACGGACTTCCAAATAAAATTCCGATCATGCTACTAAGTCCAAAATTACTATACGGAGCTGTTGGAATCATCAAAATTCTATTCCGGGGTCGTTTGCACATAATTTGACATCCGGTCACTATTTGAACTTAAACTTTTAATTTTTCATCAAAATTCCATATCTCGGGTTAGAGACCTCGGAATTTGATTCTGGGCATACACCTAAGTCCCAAATCATGATACAGACCTACCGGAACTGTCAAAATATTGATCCAAGTCTGGTTTCTCAAAATATTGACCAAAGTCAACTCAGTTGAGTTTTAAAGCTCTAATTCACATTTTAATCCATTTTTCACTTGAAACTTTCCGGAAAATTTTACGGACTGCGCACACAAGTCGAGGAATGATAAATAGTGCTTTTCAAGGTCTTAGAACACAAAATTAATTATTAAATTTAAAGATGACATTTTGGGTCATCACAATTATGCAATGCCAAACACTTTGAATGGTTGTTGAAACAATATTATAGCTAAATATGAAAATGTAAACTAACCTAGAACGCAAGTAAAATGATCAATGGCTACAAGTATAGATGCTTCGGGAATTACACTCAAGTAACGATCCAATGTATTTCACGATTTTACAAATATGAGCGAGTTTATGTTAATTAGCCTTGGGTAATAATTCTATATTAGCTTCTTCCGAAGACTAACAAGACTTCCTAATTGAATTATCCCTAAAACAATTAAGAGATTAAGCACACCCGAATATGGCTACAAGTAGTTCAATCCTATCCCTAGGTAGAATCTATAAAGTGAGGGTTAAAGCCTCAAGTTCTTGTTAATTAATCTTTCCCAACCCCAAATTATCTTTTTCAAAATTAATTCGAAGTTAATGGGCGAGTCCTAGGGTTAGCTAATCCCTTTGGAAATATTGAAGAACAAGAATAATTAAAGAAACAATAACTCACTTTAATATAACTAAAAATCGTTCAATACATAAGCACAACAAGATATTTAATCCACACTTTAAACATGAATATTTCCATAAACAAGATTCAAGTGTTGGAAAAAATACTACACACTTAGATATTCAATACAAAGCAAGGAAATGAAGAAATGAGCATAAATGAGTAAGAAATTCTCAACCAAAAGCTTCAAATCTTCACGCCCCAAGTGTGTGTGCAAGAACCCTAGCTCCAAAACTTGCCTTCTCTAGTCTAAGAGACTGAATATTAAACCAAAGATATGCCAAAGATTTGTTAGGTCGTGTATTTGTGGGTTTGGAATTGAGGAGATGTGAATTTTCAAGCCTGTCCAGGTCTGAAGCCGTTGACCGCACCTGCGGATGTATCCTCGCAGGTGCGGCTCCGCAGATACGGATCATCTATCGCAGATGCGAACTTTGAAGGGAAACTCTGGATCCGCAGAAGCGGGCTTGCATGCGCAAGTGCGCGACCGCAGATGCGAACTTCAAGTGCAGGTGCGCTTACGCAGGATGCGCCGATCGGATCGCAGATACGATTCTTGCCTTCCATGCCTTCTTCCACAAATGCGGCCATTTCCTCGCAGATGCGAGGTTGGAAAAGCGACCAGTGTTCCGCAGATGCGGAGTCACTGAAGAGTTTTGCATTTTTTCACTCTTTTTTGCTCAATTCCGCTTCAATTGAATTCAAATCATTTTCTGGCATCATTTACCTAAAAATCTAACAACACACACCATAAACGACCTCATATTATAATTAAAGGACGCAAAATCTAAAGAAAAGAGACTAAAATGAGTGGTAAAATCACCACTCACCAATAATTCCACTTCTCAGGGAAAGGACGGTCACTAAATTTATTTAACTCCCGGGTAGGAACAACTACGAATCATCTTCAGGATCAATAATTACATGCTTGCGACGAGCAACAAGAGTAAAAACACCAGCATGGAAATGCTTATGATAATAAAGGTAAGGAGATGGCAAAGAGTGAAGTTTACTAATACCAAATTTGATAAAAATGTAGGTAGGCCACAACTCTCCAAATTATCGGACCTATTTGAGCCAAGATGACGTTAAAGTGACGACAAAATTCCTCAATCATCAGATCAATAGCAGGTTGGAATCCAAGAGTAAATGGGTACGTGTATATAAATGAATAATTTTCACGGTAGCTGGTTACTTGTTTATCTTATCGAGGAACTTCAACAGGAAAATTAGGTCTATAATGAGAATCTTTTCGAACGATGGGGATGCCCTTGTTTGATAATAAAAGGGTAGTTGTCTGCAGTCTCGTTATTACCACTTTTTTGGCCCATCTTCTTATTCCCTTCAGTACAGCCAGAAGAAAAACCAAGCTGTTTTGGAATAATTTCTATACTAAGGATTCAACCAAAGGAGCAATGTCTTCTTCCGACTTATCGTTCTTATTCTTGGAGCAAAGTCAATACGGGTCCGCCTCTCGGAACCCGACATAAATTTCATGAAATTCGAATACCCATTTCGATACGAGTTTAACCATACCAATTTTATCGAATTCTAATAATAAATCGACCTCCAAATCTTAAATTAAACCAAGAGGGTTTTCACAATTTTTCCAACTTAATTTACCGATTAGATGTTAAAAACAACCATGGATTCGGGTAATTTAACCAATATTGAGTTATGAAAATTTACCTCGTTGTTTTCCTTGAAAAACGCCCGAAAATCGCCTCTTCCCGAGCTCCAATCCGTCAAAAATGGAAAATGGGACGTCAGAACTTAAACTCACTGCCAAGGCTTTTCTTATTCAAGAATGCGGCCACTGCCTCGCGTTCGCGAAACACAAATTTCGTTCTGCCAAATTCCTCCTTCGCTAACGCGACCGTCCTCTCGCGTTCGCGTAGACCAACTTGACTGCCTCTCCAGTTTACTCTTCGCAAACACGACACATGACTCGCAAACGCGATGCTTTACTCGCGCAGACCTTTGCGAACGCGAATGCGACCGCGACCACAACCTCGTGAACGCGTAGAACAAGGACCCGGGGTCCTCAACTGCCTCACTCCTCTTCGCGAACGCGAGTCCATCTTCGCAAATGCGTAGCTTTAACACCAGCTCCTCTTCGCGAACGCGAGACCTCCCTCACGAACGTGAAGGGCAAATCTTGCCTATCTCAAATTCCCCACCGTGAACGCGAGGGCCCACTTGCGAACGCGAAAAAGAAAACCAGAAGAAGCACACCAGCAGTCTTCAACCAACATGCCAAGTCCAAAATGATCCGTTAACCTTCCAAAATCAACCCGAGGCCCTCGGGACCTCAACCAAACATACCAACGCGTCCCATAACATCATACGAACTTAGTCAAACCTTCAAAACACCTTCAACAACACCAAAAATACGAATTACACACGGATTCAAGCATAATGAACTTAAAAATTTCTGAATTCCACAAACGACGCCGAAACCTACCAAACCACGTCCGAATGGCCTCAAATTTTGCACACAAGTCAAAAATGACATAACAAAGCTATTCCAATTTTCAGAATCGGATTCGACCCCAATATCAAAAAGTCAAACCCCCCTCCCGGTCAAACTTCCCAAAAATTCATCTTTCGCCATTTCAAGCCTGATTCCACTACAGACCTCCAAATAATTTTTCGGACACGCTCCTAAGTCTATAATCACCATACGGTGCTATTGACATCATCAAAATTTTATTCCGGAGTCGTTTGCTCAAAAGTCAACTCTCCGGTCAACTCTTTCCATTTAAGCTTCTAAATAAGGATTGTTTCTTTTAATTTAATTCTGAATCTTCAGTAATTCAAACTCGACCACACCCGCGGTTCATAATACATATTGCAAAACTGCTCGAGACATTAAGTCACTAAACGAGGCATTAATTCTTAAAACGACAAGTCAGGTCGTTACAATTTCGGTTTGGATATTCGGTTTTCGGATTAAATAAATGACAATCCAAATCCAATCCAAAAAAGCTCGGATTGGATCGTATTTTTTTAGTTCGGTTTTGGATTAATAGGATTGGATATTTCGGATTTTTGATTTTGAGTCTATAAGTTTAGATATTTCTTCTTCCTAAAAATATGAACATCTAAATAAAGTATTCATTTTAAGTTACCTAAGAAGTTCCTCCAAATAAAGTATTCAAATAATGAAATCATTATAAAAAAAAATACAACAAAGACATTAATAAGGCCGATAAGAAGTAACAATAATAAAACTATGTCCAAATAGAAAGTATTATGAGAGTAAGTTACTAATTACTATTGAATATATGAGATAATATTTAATGAATAGAGTATTGGACTTATTACTATTGGCATATGGATAATTGACTAAATATAAAGTATAAAACTTTTGGATATCCAAAAATCTAAAGTACCAAATCCAATATCCAATCAAAAATTTAAATAAATTAAAAATTAAATCCGAAAATCCAAAATATTTTGTTTCAATTTGGATTTTGGGTTTTCCCAAATTATGCCCACCCCTAATTGCAACATATATTTAACAGTGAAATAGTAAACCGTAAAATGGCATAAAAATAATAGAAGCTTACCTCTTGACTTATCAATTTTAAGTAGAACAAAATAGTTTTAAAAAAGTGAGTAAAATATTATTAAGATTTACGAGTTTGTGATAACCAACCATAATTATTATATTTGTAAACCTGCTAAAGGAGTATGCAGCAAATATTTAACGGTAAAATAGTAGTTCGTAAAATGACATGAAAAAAGTGGAAGCTTACTTTTTGAATTATCAATTATAAATAGAATAAAATCGTTTAAAAAGAGAGTAGAATATTATCAAGATATACGAGTTTATGATAATCATCTCAAGATTAGATTATATTGTTGCGAGCTTTCATTCGTGTAATAATATTTACGGGGATTAGAGAAAGATCAATTAATGAGAATGTCGTTTAGACGACATGATTCGAAATAATTAAAAAAAAATATTTGAAGAGAACTCAAATAATATTTGAAGTTGATATTAGAGAATTTTTTTAGAAATTATGTCTTTGTCCCAAAAAGAAGGAAAAAATCATTTTATACTCAACTTGAATAGATAACTCTTTCAAATGTTATGTGTCGAGTTGAGAAGGATCTTATGACAAAGAGTATTCATGAAAAATAAAAACCTGAATCAAATTGATTTAAGCTAGATTTCAAGTGAGAAAGATTTAATAGACTATAAAATATACAAAAAATTCACATGTATCACAGATGAGGAGCAAAATGCATCGAACCGGAGTTGAGAGTATATGCATAGACTCACGCCCGTCATACTTGCAAAATATAACCCAATACTCAAGTTATTTGTTTTTTCAGTATGAATGAATATTTTTAAAAAAAGATTGAATAGTTCTCATCGGTCATCGTATAAGATACAGATAAGCACATAAAGCGGGGATTAAGACAAAAACAATAATATAAAGTCATCATCGATTTCAAAATGCCATGCTAGAAGATTCCTAAAAAGGCAAAGATTCATATTTTAATGTAATATGCATCGTGGAAAATATTTTGGAGAAAATTTCGTGCCTCTGTATTGGATTGTATTTTATAAAAAATAAAAAAGTTTGAGAAATATTTCTTTAACCTGAAAAAAGAAAGATTATTTTCGATTTACAAAAGGAAATGTCTTCTAAAATCTTGAGCTGACAAACTTTGATTTTGAAACACGCATTGTCATGTTGCTTTAATAAGATAATTTTGTGTTGGATTAAATATGCCTTCAACTACACAAAAGGTATAATAAAGAACTTTGTGAAAATAACTTCAAAAAGAATAAGAAACAAAGAATTTGTTTGAAAGGAAAAAGAAACTTTAAAAGAAAATAACTTTACAATATTTTTCAGTATGTTCATTTTAGAGTACGTCTGCAAACATTAATGTTAGATAATAGAGTAATTTTCTTAATGGACTTTTGTTTTAGTTTTCTTAGTGCAATTTTATTTTTGTTAAGTTGGAGTAATAATTGATCAATTTTTTCAATTATCACCATCTATGATATTTTTTATCAAAACTTTATAAGGACGATTTAAGTTTCTTAACTAAGGTGCTATTAAATAATGAATTTGATATTAGCAGTATCACAACTTAAAATCTTTTTATTTTTCTTGATAATGAAATATTATACTCTGTATTTACAAAAAATGGGTTAATCAATGTTTAAATTAGTTCTAAAAAAATTAGGTTATATTAAGCACTAATAAGTTATAACTCAATTTGACCTCAAGAGAATTATTGCGAGATATAGTAATCTTTTTTTTTATTTTGTAAAAAAGTTGAAGAGAGTATATCTATTTTGATCCAAATAATTGTATTCGCATTACAAAAGTCAAAAGCTCTAAATCACAAGTGACTTTGATTATCTTTGATCAACTATCGCACGATTCATTGTGATCTTTTATAGATGCTTTAAGCCTCAACTGCTCCAACAACATTTTTTTAATAAATTATTCCAAACAGATTTAGAGGATATAAGAAAAATTTACAATCTTTGTTATGGCAATTGGGCCTGGGCACAGCCCGAGCGCACCCTCACTAGTATCAGTAAATAAGCCCTTACACATTTTTTCTTAAAAAATTATTTGCATGTGTCACGACCCAAAATCCAACTAGTCGTGATGGCACCTAACCCAACCCGCTAGGTAAGCCAACTTTCAATTATCCAATTCCAATAACAATTATTAAAGCAATTTAAGTAAATAAAGATCTTAATTTTATACATTCCCCAAGAACTGGTAGCACAAATCATGAGCTTCTAAGAATAGAGTATACAAGCTGGTATGAAGTAAATACATCATCTGTTTGAAAAATACATAAACAAAGTTTTATGAATCTAAGGCTACCATGAACAAGAGGCAGCTACAACCGGAGCGTAGGTACATCTTCAGATCCAGCTCCCAACGAACATACATCAGTCAACATCTGCACACAAGGTGCAGAAGTACAGTATGAGTACAACCGACCCATGTACTCAATAAGTAACAAACTTAACCTTATGTTAAAAGTAGTGACGAGCTAGAATATGGTTGAGTCCAACACCAATAGCCAACAACTATTTATAACAATGTAGAGCATATAAATAAGGAAGCAATTCAAAAATAAAATGCTCGGCTTTATCACAATTTTCCGAAAATAGTTCCGCTTTTCAAGAATAACAGTGAAAACCCAAATCCTTTACCGAAATCGTCGAAAAGTATGAGATAGTTTGAAAACTGTAAATTTTTTCAAAAATCCTTTCCAAAATAAGTAAGATGTTTCATTTGCTTTCGAGATAGCAAGTGTAAAATACCTCTCTATATCACATATCAATGTGTGCAAAAGTCATGAATGACGTGATACCGTAAAACATGAGGAAAATGCGTCTCTATGCATGTATGTCATGTGTGCATGCCAATGCCATGTATCTCATAGATGAATCATGTACTCACACTCTCAGAGTACTCAATCTCACTGCTTCTCACTTTTCACTCATCATGCTCAACCACTCGGTACTGTATATGGCCCATACGGCCCAGAAAAATCCATCCCGGAACATATACAACACTGACTATAAGTCACCCAGTACCGAGGAAAAAGAACAATCCAACCTTGTGGAGAAATCCATCTCCTGGTAGTAAGTACTTCGGACAAATCCATGTCCAGGAAAATCCATCCCTTAATAGTATCATCCACGCACACTGGGGGTGTACAAACTCCGGAGGGGCTCCTTCAGCCCAAGCACTATAAACTGCACAGACAATTCACATGTTGCACAAACAACTCACGTGCTATAGTAAAGCCTATAAGGCCTGCTGCAGGCGGGGAGCCCCGATCCACATAATAATAATAATATATATAAAGCCAATAAGGCCTATTACAGGCGGGCAGCCCCGATCCACATAATAATATCCTCACAGTCATGCTCTCGGCCTCCCTCAGTCATCCATCTCTCCAGTCTCTCTTTCATGGGCTCACAATGTCATGAACATAACCCAAAAATGATGATATGATGTATCAATAAATAATAACAGAGACTGATATATAATATGCAATGAAATGAATATGACTGAGTATAAATTTAAAATTTAAAACAAATAATTTACAACAATATAACTTCTGTGGGTCCCAATATTACTGGCACATAGCCTCAACATGATTTTTTTATATGATTCTCAACTAAATTTCTTCAACATATAAAACTGCAATAGAAAATGCCAAGATTATTTGACTATAAAATTTCACGAAAATAATTACGTCACAATTTCTATGGTACACGCCCACACGCCTGTCACCTAGCATGTGCGTCACCTTCCAACAATTTACATAATATATATATTCAGGGTTCATACCCTCAGCTCCAAGACTAGAAGAGTTACTTACCTCGAATAAGACGAATCCAATGCCGAGCAAACTAAACAATGCTCCAGAAATTCCATTCTGTGCGTATCAACTCCTGAACGACTTGAATCTAGCCACAATAAATTTGATTCAGTCCACACAATTTATAGAAATTAATTCCATATCAAAATACCAATATTTTCCCACAAAATCCGAAATTACACTCCAAATATCGTCCGTGTGGCCCACGTCTCGGAATCCGACGAAACTCACAAAATCCGACAACCCACCCAATTACAAGTTCAACCATACTAATTTAAGTCAAATCCGATTCCGAATCGGTGTTCAAATCTCGAAAATTCATTTTATGAAATTGTAGAAAAATCCTCTGATTTCTCTCGAAAAATCAATATTCTAACGCCGAAAATAAAGATTAATTCATGGAATATAACCACAAGGGAGTCAAGAACACTTACTCAAAGTTGTGTGGAAACATTCCTCTCCACAATCGTCCAAACCGAGCTCCAAAATTCGAAAATGATGAAAAATAGCGAAACCCCGAACTTAAAGGGTTCTACCCAGCACCTTCGCAGATGCGGTCAAGAGGTTGCACCTGCATCCCCACTTCTGCGGAAAAGTGGGCGTATTTGTGAGCCAGGCCGCTTCTGTGGAAAGCCAAGCGTAGATGTGACTCCGCATCTGCGAAAATATGGCGCACCTGCGAGCACTGCCCAGCCAGCACTCCCTCGCTTCTGCGACCTCATCGTCGCTTCTGCGACCATCGCACCTGCGAGTCCATTTCCGCAGGTGCGAAAATACCAGAACCAGCAACCTTCAACAATGCAATATGCAACGAAATTGATCCGAACCTCGTCCGAAACTCACTCGAGGCCCCCGGGACCTCAACCAAATATACCAACGAGTCCCATAACATAATACGGACCCGCTCGAGGCCTCAAATCACACCTAACAACATCGAAACGACGAAACACACCTCAAATCAAAATCTATGAACTTTGAACTTTCAAATTCTATATCTTGTGCTGGAACACATCAAATCAATTCGGAATGACTTAAAATTTTGCACACAAGTCATATTTCACATTACGGGCCTATTCCAATTTCCAAAATCGGATTCCGACCCCGATATCAAAAATTCAACCCCCCGGTCAAACTTCCCAAAAAAATTGAGTTTCGCCATTTCCAGCCTAATTCCACTACGGACTTTAAAAAAAATTTCTGGACCCGCTCCTAAGTCTAAAATCACCATACGGAGCTATTGGAATCATCAAAATTCCATTCTGGGATCGTTTACACATAAGTCGACATCCGGTCACTATTTTAACTTAAGCTTTAAACCTTGGAACTATTATTCCAATTCATTCCAAAATCTCACCGGACCCGAACCAATTAACCCGGTAAGTCATAAAATAACTGTAAAGTATAAATTGAGTAGGAAATGTGGAAACAAGGCTGTAATACTCAAAATGACCGGCCGGGTCGTTACATTCTCCCCCACTTAAATATACGTTCGTCCTCGAACGTGCCAAGAGTTGTTTCCAACCCATCAAATCACTATTCCATCTTACCACGCACGTACCCGGGGGTGATCCCACGTCACCCTATTCCATATAGGCCTCACAACGCAATACAATTGAAAAACCTCGATTTAACCTTAGCCCAAAAACCTTAGAATTCAATTCCCCACCTTCAGAATTTCTTACAAGACCCGAATCTTATAGTTACACACTGTATAAGTCTGAACAAGCTGCATCGAGCAATGACCATAACCCCAGATATAATCACATAATATACTACACAACTCGCATGCTCGCAGCACCATTTCCGATCACAATAACTACTCCAGCTAACCCGGTACTGGTATTAAGCCCCATATAAAATAAAACCTCGTTCCAAGACCTTCGTACACTACTGATAATGAAAGAAACACGCAGAAATCTCAGGACCCCTTATCAGATCAACAAGTCATGGAGCTCTCTCGCCCCAACTAGAACCATAATCACTTTCTAAGCCGAATTTCAATATTATCCTCTCGAATATACCGTTTCAATCCTGATAGTACTCATTCTAGGTCCAATGACCTTATATTATTAAACACAACTATCCCACAAACATGCCACACTAATATAATGCAGAGCCACAAATCGTGCCATTCGTGCACCAATACGCAACAATTCAAAAGTACTAAGTCATGAGAAATGACTCAAATAAGAGAACTGCCCCGCAAGATTAACAAGTACTGCCACAAAGAAATGCTGGAAATCCATCACACACCATAGAACCATCACACGATTCTAACACAAGGTATATACCTTTACATAACTCCGCTTCAATGCGTGACCCCATCCCAACGACGGTCCATATTATATACTTCGAGTCACCCTGCTCAGAATCAATAACCATGGAGAGACAAATGATACAATGTCACACAAAACCCGAAAGAACATAACCAATACGCAATCGTTCATACAATACCCAAATACTTATCTCGCTCGAATTCCGCCATAAGGCCCCCAATAGAACCGCACCATGTGTGCATAACCAATGAAACACAACTCCTCGTAGCATAAAAGAGTAATTCACAGATCATTTCAGAATACGAATAAGCTCAACATCAACCGAATGGCACATCCCTAAACAATAGCAGTATGGAGCCAACCAATCCGACTCGGTGTAGAATACGCATCCTAATTGGGCCTACCAATGGAACCCCAAATCAGCTCTAGTTACCTACAAATAAATAAATAACCCTCCAAAAATCGACAATAACTAAAATCTTAATACAACTATCATCTGGTTGGCTTCGACCACTACTTCACAGTCCACAATCATGAAATAATATGCTCCTGAAAACTCCCAGTATTCAAATCCCTAGAACACACGAATTACCATTTCTGATCCAATCTCCACCGCACGAATGACTATCACATCCTTAATGCACGATCATCCCACTCGAAATATTTCCATAATTCTTCTGTGCCGCATAGCAATAATTTGAATATCAGCAGTCTACCAACCAGGTGAGTACCGGAATACCAATGCCATCGAACACAATGCGCTTTTTGAAATGCGCACCCTTATCAGGGATTATCGAGCAGTTATAACATTCATCTAAATATCTGAAGTTGACTATGTTGTCCAAAATTTAGGACCTTCCCTTCAAGACTGAACTGCCACCTCGTATATGTAGATTTTAATCCCGCACAACACACCGCATCTATCATGCCATCATGTGACAAGCACACGAATCTCATTATCAACTTTGAGTCACCAACAATTTACATACCCTATTAGTTAGAAACCTTTCTCTTGCTTCTTTCCAGGAGAAAATCACAATACACAACACGTTTCCCACACCGGTAGAAAAGTATCCGGCTCAAACTATGGTAGAAACCATCAAGAATACTTTGGAATCCATTTACACATAATCAAGTCATCAGAACTGAATCTCTCTAACTCAACCAAGCCATGCATGTCACCAAACCCAAGAATATTGCCACCAAAATATCTGTAAAGTCTTACCATATCGTAATTACCCAAAGGACCGATCCTACCATTACCATACTGGTCCAGTCTATTACTTAGTTGTCTTATTTCTCCGAGTCCTTTCCGAATTACCTTCAAATTGATACTTTTCCTTGCTGGAACACCACGATCCTTAACCAAAATTCACCACACAAGAGGTCCTAGTATAAAATCACAACGCCCTAAGGCCAATAAGCTGCTGAATTCCCCTTTAAGTACCCCAAAAACACTGCAACCGAGATATCCACTCCGAACGACCGTATGTGAATTTAAAATTGCTCCTCTTTCCTTTTCTTATACTAAAATATAGAATCCATAGTTATACAGAATTACCGCAAGTCTCGACACCATCCAATGTAACTCTCAGTTTCTAGCCATATACACATCTTGAAAATTCCCAATCGCTACATATAAATCTTGAATCCCTTAGAATCATTCTCAAAAGTCATCCACTTTGCTCAAATCTAAATTGCACCGCCCCAAATGGGCTGAAAGACATGTGTTCCACTAGCACAACAACAACTAAAGAAGTAACCCTACCTTAATATCACCGATCAAATTCATACTCTGTGTACACTACATTATTCACAAATAACAATTCACTCATCCCACGATTTTTATATACTCATAAAGCGCAATATAACCCGTATCTAGAAATTTCCTTACTCGAGTCATTCTCGAACTCCACCTCTATAAGTCATCACCGATTCCCAGTTAAACCTCAGACCAAAACAACAACAAAACAAAATTTGACACATAGCCATGAATTAAATTGTCAATAGCAGACTCTCCCACTTAGCTCAAAGCCATAAATCAAAACATCCGATAACTCACAATACCCATACTCTATTACTGCCATAATACTGCAGTCATTCAATGAAACTTCTTCTCAAGCTCATGTAACACCAACCATAAAATACCTCGATCATCGTCTAATCTCGCATTTATTCTCTTGACAATCAAGTCAACTTTCTCAACCAGATTCAAATTCAAATCTCAACACATGCGCCCCACTGGCAGAAAAGAAACTCTCCACTCACATTATAAAGAATATACCCACGTAGATTACTCCGCAGGGGATAACCCGCCTACTTAGACTCAAATTGACATCTTGTTATATCCTTCCACAGTCACGGCTACGACGCAATCACTTTAATCTTTTTGAGTCCAAGCTCATTAACCAGACCCGAGAATTTAATTTGCCCCAAAACTTAACAACGTGAAAGATCTTTCAAAACATTCACACTCGAGACTGTACGTCACATCAAAACGAAAATCAAGCACCCAATGTCCCTTTTTACATTTCAAGGAAACACTTCTTGTCACATCCAAATCGCTTTACCGCATTCCGCAGTTACATCATACTCATCACAAAGCCATTTCACCGCTCATCGAGCCACAAATTCCTCTCGTAGGGGCTTTACCGGACATATGAGTCCAAATGTATAAGTTACCACTGAAGCTAGCTACGGTCTAACCATGGCCTCAAGTCCCCCAGACTGGCCCATCACCAAAACACCGAATACACATCTCGAACCTCATTCATAGAATCACAAGCCGGCGATGCACAGCTGATACCGAGCGCTTATGTGCGCATACGAATGCGTGGAAGGAATTCAAAAAGTTATGTCTCAAGCTGAATCAATTCCGCACGATAAGGAAGGAAAGATGGGAAGTATATATCCTAAATGCCCTGTAGCCTCTTGAAGATAGGTATGGACGTCATCATACCGATCCGCAAGACTCTACTAGACATTTGCTCATGACTTGTAGAACCTATGAACCTAGAGCTCTGATACCACCTTGTCACGACCCAAAATCCAACTAGTCGTGATGGCACCTAACCCAACCCGCTAGGTAAGCCAACTTTCAATTATCCAATTCCAATAATAATTATTAAAGCAATTTAAGTAAATAAAGATCTTAATTTTATACATTTTCCAAGAACCGGTAGTACAAATCATGAGCTTCTAAGAATAGAGTATACAAGCTGGTATGAACTAAATACATCATCTGTTTGAAAAATTCATAAACAGAATTTTATGAATCTAAGGCTACCATGAACAAGAGGCATCTACAACCGGAGCGCAGGTACATCTTCATATCCAGCTCCCAACGAACATAGCGACATCAACAGTCAACATCTACACACAAGGTGCAGAAGTGTAGTACGAGTACAACCGACCCCATGTAATCAATAAGTAACAAACCTAACCTTAGGTTGAAAGTAGTGACGAACTGGAATATGGTCGAGTCCAACACCAATAGCCAATAACTATTTATAGCAATGCAGAGCATATAAATAAGGAAGCAATACAGAAATAAAATGCTCAGCTTTATCACAATTTCTCGAAAATAGTTTCGCTTTTCAAGAATAACAGTGAAAACCCAAATCCTTTACTGAAATCGTCGAAAAGAATGAGATAGTTTGAAAACTGTAAATTTTTCCAAAAATCCTTTCCAAAATAAGTAAGATGTTTCATTTCCTTTCCAGATAGCAAGTGTGAAATACCTCTCTATGCTCACATATCAATGTGTGTAAAAGTCATGAATGACGTGATACCGTACAACATGAGAAAAATGTGTCTCTATGCATATATGTCATGTGTGCATGCCAATGCCATGTATCTCAGAGATGAATCATGTACTCACACCCTCAGAGTACTCAATCTCACTGCTTCTCACTTTTCACTCATCATGCTCAACCACTCGGTACTGTATATGGCCCATACGGCCCAGGGAAATCCATCCCGGAACATATACAACACTGACTATAAGTCACCCAGTACCGAGGAAAAAGAACAATCCAACCCTGTGGAGAAATCCATCTCCTGGTAGAAAGTACTTCGGACAAATCCATGTCCAGGAAAATCCATCCCTCAATAGTATCATCCACGCTCACTGGGGGTGTACAGACTCCGGAGGGGCTCCTTCAGCCCAAGCGCTATAAATCGCACAGACAATTCACGTGTTGCATAAACAACTCACGTGCTATAGTAAAGCCTATAAGGCCTGCTGCAGGCGGGGAGCCCCGATCCACATAATAATAATATTATATATAAAGCCAATAAGGCCTACTAGAGGCGGGCAGCCCCGATCCACATAATAATATCCTCACAGTCATGCTCTCGGCCTCCCTCAGTCATCCATCTCTCCAATCTCTCTTTCATGGGCTCACAATGTCATGAACATAACCCAAAAACGATGATATGATGTATCAATAAATAATAACAGAGACTGAGATATGATATGCAATGAAATGAATATGACTGAGTATAAATTTTAAATTTAAAACAAATAATTTACAACAATATAACTTCTGTGGGTCCCAATATTACTGGCACATAGCCTCAACATGATTTTTTTTATATGATTCTCAACTAAATTTCTTCAACATATAAAACTGCAATAGAAAATGCCAAGATTATTTGACTATAAAATTCCACGGAAATAATTACGTCACAATTTCTATGGTACACGCCCACACGCCCGTCACCTAGCATGTGCGTCACCTTCCAATAATTCATATAATATATATATATTCAGGGTTCATACCCTCAGCTCCAAGACTAGAAGAGTTACTTACCTCGAATAAGACGAATCCAATGCCGAGCAAGTTAAACAATGGTCCAAAAATCCCATTCTGCGCGTATCAACTCCTGAACGGCTCGAATCTAGCCGCAATAAATTTGATTCAGTCCACACAATTTATAGAAATTAATTCCATATCAAAATACCAATATTTTCCCACAAAATCCGAAATTACACTTCAAATATTGTCTGTAGGGCCCACATCTCGGAATCTGACGAAATTCACAAAATCCGATAACACATCCAATTACAAGTTCAACCATACTAATTTAACTCAAATCCGACTCCGAATCGGTGTTCAAATCTCGAAAATTCATTTTTATGAAATTGTAAAAAATTCCTCCGATTTCTCTCGAAAAATCATTATTCTAACACCGAAAACGAAGATTAATTCATGGAATATAATCACAAGGGAGTCAAGAACACTTGTCCAAAGTTATGTGAAAAAATTCCTCTCCAAAATCGCCCAAACCGAGCTCCAAAATTCGAAAATGGTGAAAAATAGCGAAACCCTGAACTTAAAGGGTTCTGCCCAGCACCTTCGCAGATGCGGTCAAGAGGTCGCACTTGCAACCCCCGCTTATGCGGAAAAGTGGCGCATTTGTAAGCTAGGCCGCTTCTGCGGAAATCCAAGCATAGATGCGACTCCGCATCTACGAAAAAAATTGCGCACCTGCCAGCACTGCCCAGCCAGCCTTCCCTCGCTTCTGCGACCTCATCGTCGCTTCTGCGACCATCGCACCTACGAGTCTATTCCGCAGGTGCGAAAATACCAGAACTAGCAGCCTTCAACAATGCAATATGCAACGAAATTGATCCGAACCTCGTCCGAAACTCATTCGAGGCCCCCGGGACCTCAACCAAATATACCAACGAGTGCCATAACATAATACAGACCTACTCGAGGCCTTAAATCACACATAACAACATCGAAACGACGAATCACACCTCAAATCAAAATCTATGAACTTTGAACTTTCAAATTCTATATCTTATGTCGGAACACATCAAATCAATCCGGAATGACTTCAAATTTTGCACACAAGTCACATTTCATATTATGGACCTATTATATTCCAATTTTCAGAATCGAATTCCGACCCCGATATAAAAAATTCAATCTCTCGGTCAAACTTCCCAAAAAATTCGACTTTCGCCATTTCCAGCCTAATTCCACTACGGATCTCAAAAACAAAATTTCGGACCTGCTCCTAAGTCCAAAATCACCATACAGAGCTATTGGAATCATCAAAACTCCATTCCGCGATCGTTTACATATAAGTCGACATCCGGTCACTATTTTAACTTAAGCTTTAAACCTTGGAACTATGTGTTCCAATTCATTCCAAAACCTCACCAGACCCGAACCAATCAACCCGGTAAGTCATAAAACAACTGTAAAACATAAATTGAGCAGTAAATATGAAAATAGGGCTGTAATACTTAAAACGACCAGTCGAGTCGTTACAACATGTTTCCTGATATCACACATGGGCATGTAAAAATCCTTAAACTTCATTTTATTTACAAAAAAAAGTGGTAAGAACAATAGTACTTAGAATAATTAGATGAACGGGGACAAAAGTTACAGGATAGGCCCTACACACTTTACGAAAAACGGCTTCAAGTGACGTAGTCTTAGGTATTTATGTCAATGCATTATTAGAGTCCAACTCCTGCTTAACAATGTACAATACTAACTTAAGCATGAATTAAGAATAAATTAAATAAAATGTCAAAGATATCCCTTTGGTTGGCAACGAGGATGACCCTAAGCTCCTCAAAGTCCCTCTAAGGGACATTTGTGGGGTTTGGGATCATGAGGGGCATTTTGGAAGAACTGCAACTTTTTTCAACTTTTTTTAACATAGGTGGAATCCATAGTTTCCTCAAAAAGGAACGCCTCTAGGCTCTTTATCCAGGTTTTCCGAATTATTCAATTCCTTTCCATCATTCCTGTCTTTTGAATCTTCTCTCGTGCTGCTCAGCGTTGCGGTGTAGTTATAAGGTGATTTTTCGTTTTTTCTTTCTTTCTTCAAATTGGGTAAACGGTTGGTTGCGACTGTTTGTGAAATTACATACAGTTTCATGTAGGGCCATCGGCTATTTAATAAGGATTTTTTCCTTCGTCTCTATTGTACAAAGTTTATGGGATTTTTCGTATTCCAATTTGCCATTTTTATGTGAAAAGTTTTAAGCTTTTCGTACAATAGTTTTAGATATTTGGTACAGATTGTTATCTTAATTATTTTTTATGTTGGATTTCTGAGGAATTATGATACATGTGTTTTCATTGTAGTGGCTAAAAAATAGTGAACCATAAAGTAATCTGTTGCTCAAGCGTCATTTTCAACAGTGTATTATTGCCGGAGCTTCGGGTCGTGAGGGGCATTTTGAAAAAATTGCAACTTTTTTCAATTTTGTTTAACATAGGTGGAATCCGTACTTTTCCTGGTTCTGAGTCTTCTGACAAGTATATCCCTAAAAAGGAACGCCTCTAGGGTCTTTATCTAGGTTTTCCGATTTATTCAATTCTTCTCCAACTTTTCTGTCTTTTGAATCTTCTCTTTTGCTGCTCGGTTTATGTGCGTTGCTGTGTAGTTATAAGGTGAATTTTTCGTTTTTTTTTCTTTCTTCAGATTGGGTAAACGGTTGGTTGCGGCTGCTTGTGAAATTATATACAGTTTCATCTTCATCGCATTAGTATATCATCTCTATTGTAAAAAGCTTATGGGGTTTAGGTAGTAAAATTACACAAAGGAAAAACTCTACTCCCTTCTCGCTTAATTTGATAATGATGGAAATTCCCCTGCTGTAAAATTTGAAAGGGAGGGCCGTTGGCTATTTAATAAGGGTTTTTCCGTCATCTCAATTGTAAAAAGCTAATGTAATTTTTCATATTCCAATTTGCCAACCATGCATGGGTAAAGGCACCCTATGCACAAATCACACAAGATTTTGTCAAAAAATAGGAAGAAACAACCATGTCACAATATAAGTAGAATTTTCAAGGTTACCAAAATTTACTTGGACACTAAAGTTCCTTACAAAAATTAATAGAGGAGACCCAGTTGCAAAGGTTTTTAATACAATAAATAACATGTGAATATTCAGATTTTTGTCGATCAACAAAATAGAATATGATACCAAATATCATCTCCAACTCTTGAGAGTAACCGAATCACAGAAGCAGTATTTTGGTCAAGCAAGTTAAAGGGGTGTAAGAGCTTTCGCAATTTCACCCAATTTAAAAATAATTTACGCAACAACTATAAAAAAAAATAGGAAAATAAGAAAGCACAACTTACCTTATAACTGTACAACCAAAGCGAATAAACTGTCAGGAAGAGAGAAGACTGAAAGAGACAGATGAAATTCGAAAAGGAGTTCAGCAGGTGAAAATTTGTGGAAAAACGCTGTGAAAATCTGGAGAAAACAGTTACATGGGCGAATACAGGACAAAAAGAAGAATAGAGAAAAAGAAATATACCTGGAGACACGAATGAACCATGTCAGTAACAAGAGTGAGAGTGGAGTGAGATTTCAACTTTTCCTTTTCAAGGGGGCCAACAAATTTCTTCAGCCAAGAGGAAGCTCGGTTAGGACGAGTCGTGAGATTAACATCTCCACAACAACTTAGCGCATCTTTCCCTTTGTAGATGGACTAGCTTCATTCTGAGCAGGGACATTGTGAATTGGCTCCAGAGCCCCAAATAAAGAGAGAAGCACAGGATGCTGAAACTCTAAAGCTCGGCTCATGTCGACAAAAACAGAAGCGTGGTTCTCATCATCATAACCACCAAAATCAGACATAAACAAACCTTCAATCCACTCCATCGTCGGTACTTCAAGATCATCCTCGGTTACCTCATAATGAATTTCCTTAGGTTCATCCACAAGCCAAAATTGAGTTTCAGAAGGGACGATTTGGGAACTGCTCCGGTCCCTTTCTAGTTCAGCTTCATTCTTGTTTGATCTAGGCCTCTTCTTAAGAGGGATAAAGAGTTCTTCCTTCTTCTCGGAATTATGAACTTTCTTTCTTTTTCTCTTTAAAGCAATTCCTAGGCATTACCAACCTGAAGCCGCACAACTAGAATGTCGGATTAAAATCCTCGGAATCCGAAACCTGCAAAAAACAATTGTGAAACATTATGCCTAAAAAGGACGAAATAACACTTATTCTGCTAGGAAGAGAAGAAAGGATTACAATGGGCCTTCATTTTCCACTCACAAACTTCAAAAATATATTTTAAGGACCTTTGCTCTTGTGGAGCAAAGGACAATATTTATCTAACCAAACCATGAAAATCTGGGATTTCTCCAATTATCTCCATGGTAGCTGCACTAAAGAGTATGTACGTAACTAATATGATTACAATTGAAGAAAATTGGTTAAGAGAAAGGAGACGTATGCGCATAATTCCACTTATCAGGGAAAGGACGATCACCAAATTTATTTAACTCCTGGGTAGGAACAACTACGAATCTGTTGGACCACCTCCTGTCATGATCATCTTCGGGATCAATAATTACACGCTTGCTACGAGCAACAAGAGTAAAAACACCAGCACTGAAAAGCTTATGAGAATAAAGGTAAGGAGATGGCAAAGAGTGAGTTTACTAATACCAAATTTGATAAAAATGTAGGTAGGCCACAACTCTCTAAACTATCGGACCTATTTGAGCCAAGATGACGTTAAAGTGACGACAAAATTCCTCAATCATCAGATCAATAGCAGGTTGGAATCCAAGAGTAAATGGGTACGTGTATATAAATGAATAATTTTCACGGTAGCTGGTTACTTGTTTATCTTATCGAGGAACTTCAACAGGAAAATTAGGTCTATAATGAGAATCTTTTCGAATGATGGCCCATCTTCTTATTCCCTTCAGTACAGCCAGAAGAAAAACCAAGCTGTTTTGGAATAATTTCTGATACTAAGGATTCAACCAAAAGGAGCAATGTCTTCTTCCGACTTATCGTTCTTATTCTTGGAGTTCTTCTTAGAAGAAGACCTAGTAGAAGAAGAACCCCCTCTGCTCGACATGGAATCTAGGATACGAAGCCTTCCTCCCCTTCTTCAGACGTATGGCACTTCATTTTTGCAACACGTCGTTAGGATTTCGAGGTTAAGGCAACAAATATTCCTTTAATTCCCCAGCCTAAAATTCTTTACCACTTCCCGAATAATACCTCGAGATTATCCGAAAAGTGGAGGAACTACCTATATTGGTAAATATTATATCTATTACGTGGACAAATCGGGTCTTGACACGTGTCTAGAATGGTGAAGGAATATAACGAGATCATTTAGCACTAGAGGTAATTCTTCCGTGATAGCGTGGGTTATGGGTTTATGGATCACTGGCTTCTCTTGCCATCTCAGAGCCTCATCTGACCAATGCCACTCAGATCATTACTTTCTCATGCTATTCATGTAAAATATCCTTACAACGGATTCTGATAAAATTTGTTATCATAAAATAGTTTAAAAGTTAAATTGTGAGTCTATAATCTAGCTTAAAATTGTGTTTTTCATCTTTTTGATAAGTAACTAATTTCTTTAGAAAGAAAAAGCACCAAAGGATAGGTGTAACTAATAAAAAAACCACAAATGTAACACAATATCATGAACCCAACATGACCAGTCTTGAAACTAGGTCCTTTTACTGGTTAAATGTTTCTAATGTTACAAAGAATATATTAGAACATGCTTTTGGTAAGTATTTCAGCTGAAGCTCTATGTTCCTTCTCATACAATGATACATCATATATAATATAAGAGTCCTAAATAAATTGAGAGTTCTAAGTAACTACAACAACTGAGAGTAAATATAGAAGAGTCCTACACTAAATCTAGTTAGCTATAGCATCAAGGGAATGTGTGGAAGATAAGGTAGGTCTAATACCCCCTTGCAAACTGAAGGTCGGTCTTTCACCTTGAGTTTGTCCCGGAGAAACTAAATCTTGCTGTAGAGAGTGGTTTTGTGAGAATATCAGCCACCTGATCTTTGGAAGAGAGGAATTGAACCAGCAGGTCACGTCTCACAACTTTATCTCGGACAAAATGAAAATCTATCTCAACATGTTTAGTGCGAGAGTGAAAAATAGGATTAATAGATAGTTATGCAGCACCAATATTATCACACCATAAAATTTGAGCGCGAGGCAGCTGAACTCCAAGCTCAAACATCAAAGATTGAGTCCACGTCAATTCTGCAGCAGCATCAGCTAATGTTTTGTACTCAGACTCGGTAGAAGAACGTGCCACTGTTCGTTACTTGCGGGATGACTAGGATATGAGATTCAGGCCAAAGTATATTTCATAGCCACCTGTTGACTTGCGATCATCCATACTACCAGCCCAATCAGAGTCTGTAAAAGCTTGTAAATAAAGGTTAGAAGCATTTGAAATGAGAAATGACATGGATGTAGTGTGCTGGAGATATCTAAGGATGCGCTTCACAACAGCCCACTGGTTTAACGATAGATTGTACATAAACCGGTACACTTTATTTACCTCAAATGATATGTCCGGTCTTGTTAAAGTAAGATATTTAAGAGCACCAACAACTTGTCGATAAAGACTTGGATCATCAAAGTCGGGTCTGTCACCTTTGTGAAGCTTCGCATTTGTGGTCATGGGTGATCTTAGAGTCTTACAATGAATCATACCATCTTTAGTGAGGATACTCTCGATATACTGAGATTGAGAGAGCCAAATACCATCACTATTGCGGCACACATGAATTCCAAGGAAGTAATGTAGTGGACCAAGGTCCCTTACGGAGAATGCACAACCCAGAGCTTGAACAAATGAGTCAATAAATGAATATCAATTTTCTGTGAGAACAATGTCATCCACATAGACTAATAGGTAGACAACCACATTTTTATGAGAGTAAAAAAATAAAGAAACATCACTCTTAGAGGTGGTGAAACCAACAGAGATGAGAAATTGATGAAACTTGTTATACCAAGTTCGTGGAGCTTGCTTAAGACCGTAAAGAGATTTGTGAAGCTTGCAAACATGAGTTGGGAATTGAGGATGAACAAAACCTGGAGGTTGAACCATATAGACATCCTCTTGAAGATCACCATGTAGAAAAGCATTTTGAACATCTAATTGTCTCAGAGTCTAGGCATAAGTGACTGCCATTGATAATATAATTCGAATTGTCGTGGGATTGATGACCGGACTGAATGTTTCATGATAATCTTGACCCTCAACCTGATGAAATCCCTTGGAAATTAAGCGAGCCTTATAACGCTCAATAGCTCCAGCAGAGTTTCTTTTAATCCGAAAGATCCATTTGCACCCTAGAGTGTTCATGGAGGAATTGAAGGGAACCAACGACCATCTTTGATTTTTGAACAAAGATGTCACCTCAGATGACATAGAATCACGCCATTCTTTGAACTTAGAGGCTTCTGTAAAGCTGGTAGGCTCAATGGAGGGAGATAAGGATGTAGTAGTGGTTGTTGTGCAAGCAAGACGATAAGGAGGCTTTCGTTTGAACACTAGACAGATTTGCATGGTGTGTAATCGTTAAGATGGTTTTGTAGCTCTTGGGGTACGGTTGGATGGAGGTCAAGGCATTGTAGTAGATGAGAGTCTGAATATCTAAAGGATGGATAGAGGAATCAACAGCTAGTGGTGTAGTAGGAATGGAAGAGTTTATAAGAGCAAATGAGCGGGGATTATTAACAAGGTGTCTAGGTAAAGCTGAAACTAAACGAGAAGAGTTTAATACAGGAGAGGTTCGGGGAGAAGAATAGGATCTTATTAGTCCTGGGAATTTAACAGATGACATGTGAGGAGTAGCACCCCTATGCTGGAAAGATGGCAAATACGGTAATGTTAGAGGAGCTGAAACCCAAGGATGCAGATTGTTAGGATCCGGTGGACAAAGAATAGACTTGGTGGCAAAGGGAAACTGTGTTTCATCGAAACGAACATGGAGTGCAATGTACAATTTGCCAGTGCTTGTGTCAAGACATCGATAACCATGATGGGAATGACTGTATCCTAAAAACACACAAGGTTGACTCCTAAAATTCATTTCGTGGCGATTGTAAGGACATAGGTATGGAAAACAAAGACACTCAAACACTTTAAGAAGATGATAATCTGGTGGAGTACAAAACACAATTTCAAAGGGTGATCTCCCATTATTAGTAGGCGTGGGAAGTCGTTAAGTAAATAAACAGCAGTATCAAATGAAAAATGCCAATACTTTGAAGGAGTGGAACTGTGTGCCATGAGACTTAATCCAGTTTCAACAATGTGTCTATGTTTGCGCCTTTGTTGTTCATGAGTGTGAGGGCATGAAAGGCGATGAATGATGCCTAACTTAGCACAAAGAGTTGGTAAAGGGAAAAATTCACCGCCCCAATCCGTTTGGATTGTCTTAACTTTTGTATTAAATTGTCTTTCAACAAGAACTTGAAATTGAGTAAAAATAGATAGCACGTCAGACTTTCTGAAAATTGAAAAGCACCATGTATAACCAGATAAATCATCAACAAACACTAGAAGAAAATGATGTCCTTGAGATGACAGAAAATGGGAAGGTCCCTAAAAAACCGCAAAAATAAGTTGTAATAATGACGTACTTTTATTGATACGAAGGGAAAGAGACAGTTTATGGGACTTGCCAGGTTGGCAAGCTGTACATAAATTTTGTAAACTAAAACTAGAACTAGAAAGCTGATGTCTAGATACCACTTGGCTAAGGACTTTCTGATGTGGATGACCCAACTGAAGATGCTAACAGGAGGATGAGACTTTGGTGGTTGTGAGAGCTGAATGATGACTGGAGGATTGTGGCTTGATGGACACGGTGTAAAGATCATTAACACTCTGACCGGAATAAAGCAGATTCCTAGAGTCCTGATCCTTGACAAGAAAATAATCAGGATAAAATTCAAAGAAAGCATTATTATCACGTGCAAACTTTTGAATAGAGAGAAGACGCTTAGTTATAGAGGGAACATGAAGAATGTTATTTAAGGAAAAAATACGGTTAGAGGGATTTGAGAAAGACACACTAACAGTATTTTTGATTGGTAAACCTTGTCCGTTACCAACATGTTGTTGATCCGGGTGTTGCGGAAGCCGAATATATAGAGAGTGATTAAATCACAACTACTATATCTAAAGGTAGCTAATAAATAGTAAATGAGACAGTAATAAAATGAACTCCAAAAATTAATGAGGTTCGGCAAAATTTAATTTTTGCCTAGTCCTCGGACACAATCAGCTCAAATTTATTTCACTCTAAAAATACAAGTGAAATACTACAAGAGAGAAAGAAGATTCAAATGCCTTAGGAGATAAGAAGGCAAGTGAGAGATGTTTACAAATGAACAAAACCCTTGCTATTTATAGAAGAGAAATGGCCTTAATAATGTCATGCATAACATCATATTAAGTGTGAACATGCAATGTAAATGCATGAAAAATGCATCTACCAACTTCTTCCTAAAAAGAGGCTTCAAATGTTCACACTAGTTCACATTAATCTTGTAAAAATTCAACAAATCTCTACCTTGGCAAGATTCCACTTTTGTAATTTTCTCTTACCGATAAATTTTGATTGTGTCTTCAACTCCAATCTTCAAAGTTCAAAAATGTTGATCAAGTTCAAACAATGTTGAAACTTGATTGTAGTCACTACTTTTGTTAGCATATCGGCAGGGTTGTTTGTAGTCCGAATTTTCTGCACCATGACTCCACCTTCTTTTATAATATCTCGTAAAAAGTGATATCGAACATCAATGTGCTTCGTCCTTGCATGATAAACGTGGTTCTTTGCTAATTGGATAGCACTCTGACTATCACAAAATAATGTGATATTTTCTTGACCAATACCAAGATCTCTAAGCAACCCTTGAAGCCAAATTGCCTCCTTTACAGCCTCCGTAATTGCCATGTACTCTGCCTCAGTAGTAGACAAAGCAACCGTTGACTGTAAAGTAGACTTCCAACTAACTGGTGCATTTGTAATAGTAAAAACATAACCAGCAGTTGATCTACGCTTGTCCAAATCACCCGCATAATCCGAGTCACAATATCCAACCAGATACTAACTATCTTCCTGCTCAAAAATCAATCCAACATCTACAGTATTACAAATATACCGTAGAATCCATTTCACAGCTTGCCAATGCTCCTTTCCTGGATCATGCACATACCTGCTTATAACTCCGATAGCATGTGAAATATCAGGTCTTGTGCAAACTATTGCATACATCAAGCTACCAACAGCATTCGCATATGGCACTCTTGACATATACTCTTGTTCAGCTTCATTCTTCGGCGACATAGCAGCACTAAGCTTAAAGTGAGGAGCAAGAGGAGTACTAACCAACTTCGTGTTCTCATTCATGCCAAATCGATCTATTACTTTCTTCAAGTATTCTTTCTGAGATAGATAGAGTTTCTTTGAATGTCTATCTCTTTTTATCTCCATGCCAAGAATTTTCTTCGCCTCACCTAAATCCTTCATCTCAAACTCCTTTCTTAGTTGAATCTTCAACTTCTCAATTTACTCTTGACTTTTGGAACCTATCAACATATCATCAACGTATAGGAGAAGATATATGAAGGATCCATCTTCAAGCTTGCGCAAATACACACAATGATCGTATTTGCTTCTTTTGTACTTCTGCCGTAACATAAACTTATCAAATCGTTTGTACCATTGTCTAGAAGATTGTTTCAATCCGTACAATGATTTTTCAAGTTTGCACACCATATTTTCCTTTTCAGCAACTTTGAATCCTTCTGGCTGAGTCATATAGATTTCCTCTTCCAAGTCTCCATGTAAAAATGCAGTTTTTACATCTAACTGAACTAGTTCCAAATTTAACTGTGCTACCAAAGCCAACAAAACTCTAATGGAGGAGTATTTTACGACTGGAGAAAACACCTCATTGTAATCAATTACCTCCTTTTAAGCGTACCCTTTGGCCACCAATCTTGCTTTGTAGCGAACATCTTCTTGGTTAGGAAATCCTTCTTTATTTGCAAATACCCATTTGCACCCAATTGCTTTCTTGCCCTTTGGGGAGATTGGCCAATTTGCATGTGCAATTCTGATGAAGGGACTGCATTTCTTCATTCATGGCAATCCTCCACTTATCTTCTTCTGAACTTTGGACTGCGTCTTTATAAGTGGTAGGAACATCATCAGCTACAATTGAGGCTGCACAAGCCACCGTCTCTATGAGATGAACAAGTTTCTTTATTGTTCTTTTTGGCTTGCTGGTTGCTATTGATTCAAGTTGTTGTTGGGGTTCCTGAGTTGGATTCTCCCCTTTCACTGACTCTTTTTCCAGGTGAAAATCTTCTATTGTTTCCTCATTTTCTCCCTGTGTTGGGAAAATTAATTTTCCCTCAAACTCCACCTGCTTTGAAGCACCATCAGTTTGTTTGACATCTTCAAATGTCACTTTATGTATTATGGCAGATTCATCAAAGGTAACATCTCTGCTGAATATAACTTTCTTGTCTCTGGACACCATAATCGGTATCCTTTGACTCTAAAAGTAATCCCCATAAATATAGCTTTTTTTGCTCTCGGATCCAATTTTGACTCTTTCACATGATAATATGCAATTGAGCCAAACACATGTAAAAAACTATAATCTTCAGCAGGTTTTCCATACCATTTTTCAAATGGTGTCTTGCCTTCAATAGCGGCAGATGGTAGACGATTAATGAGGTGGCACGCATATGTTATTGCCTCAGCCCAAAATTCTTTGCCCAAGCCAGCATTGGACAACATACACCGAACCTTCTCCAGCAAAGTCTGGTTCATGCGTTCTGCCACTCCATTCTGTTGTGGTATATTTCTAACGGTGAAATGTCTCAAAATGCCATCATCTTCACAAATCTTATTGTAAAGATCATTTTTGTATTCTCTACCGTTATTTGTGCGAAGACACTTTATCTTTCTACCTGTTTGAGTCTCTATCATCGCCTTCCATTTGAGAAAAATTTCCAGCACCTCATCTTTGGTTTTCATAGTATACACCCACACTCTCCGGAAAAAGTCATCAATAAAGGTTATAAAATAGTGTTTCCCACCTAATGAAGGTGTTTTGGAAGCACCCCAAACATCAGAGTGAACATAATCCAAAATACTTTTAGTATTATGGATTGTTGTTCCAAATTTAACCCTTGTTTGTTTCCCCTTGACACAATGCTCACAAAACTTCAAATTGCAAGTCTTTACTCCTTTTAACAATCCTTGATCTGATAAAATCTTTAAGAATTTTCCTCCAGCATGTCCCAAGCGCATGTGCCATAGCTTGGTTGCTTCTGCCTCCTTGTCATCACTGGATGTCACTGTTGCTGTCCCAATAACTGTACTACCGCGATAGTGGTACATGTTATTATTTCGCCGGATTCCCTTCATTACCACTAGTGCACCAGAGTATATTCTCATTACCCCATTTTCTGCAGCGTCTTTGAGCCCCTTTGACTCTAGGGCTCCTACAGAAATGAACTTTTTCTTCAATTCTGGTACGTATCGAACATCTGTTAATGTTCTCATCAATCCATCATGGTTCCTTAATCAGATTGAACCAATACCATATGCGATAAGAGGATTGTTATTTGCTGTGTGAATAACTCCACATTCTCCTTCTTGAAAATCAACGAACCAGTCCTTGTTGGGACACATATGATAGCTACAAGCTGAATCCATCAGCCATATGTCAGATTGTTTGAATGGTTCAGTTGTAATTAGCGAGAAATCAGAGTCGTCACAATCAGCTACATTTGAATCCATGACAGACTTTCCATTGTTAGGTTTGGCCTTGTTTTTCAACTTTGGACTGTCTTTCTTCCAATGCCCCTTTTCTCGGCAAAAGGTACATTCATCTTTGCTGGGTCTGGATCTTGACTTGGATATTCCTTTCTTCGTTCTCATATGATTTTGAGAACGACCTCTCACGACCAGTGCTTCTCCTTCTC
>AWOL01S0007703.1:18542-30534 GCA_000715115.1 Nicotiana otophora
AAAATTCACATTTTGAAAATTTCACATACAATTAGTGCTGATGAAGAGTCTGCAAAACTGCCCTTAGATGATCGGCGTGGTCCTCTTGACCTCGTGAATACACAAGAATATTGTGTGAATACTATCACAAAGGAATCGAGAAAGGGCTTGAAAACCTGATTCATAAGATCCATGAAAGTCACCGGTGCATTTGTTAGCCCAAAAGACATTACAAGAAATTCAAAGTGCCCATACCGGGTCCTGAAAGCTATTTTCGGAATATCTTGCTCCCTCGTCTTCAATTGGTGGTACCCATACCGTAAATCAATTTTAGAGAAGTACCTAGCACCCAGTACCTGATCAAATAAATCATCTATTCTTGGTAATGGGTATTTGATTTTGATTGTGACCTTGTTGAGCTCTCGGTAGTCAATACACATACGTAGTGATCCATCTTTCTTCCTCACAAAGAGAACCGGCGCGCCCCATGGTGACACACTCGGTCGGATGAAACCTTTCTCTAACAAATCCTTCACTTGTTCCTTTAGATCCTTCAATTCTGCCAGTGCCATCCTATATGGTGGAATAGATATAGTCTGCGTTCCTAGCATCACATCAATCACAAAATCAATTTCCCGGTCTGGTGAAATCCTAGGGAGCTCATCAGGAAAGTCCTCTGGAAATTCATTCACAACTGGCACAAATTCGAGTATAGGAGTCTCAGCATCGGTGTCCGTAACTCGGACCAAATGATAGATACACCCCTTATTAATCATCTTCGTAGACTTAAGTTAATAAATAAACCTACCCTTTGGTATCACATTATCCCCCTTCCACTCAATGATTAGCTCATTAGGAAGTTCGAACCTCACAATTATAGTTCGGCAATCGAGCTTCGCAAAACATGAATAAAGACAATCCATTCCCATAATTACATCAAAGTCAGCCATCCTCAATTCGATGAGATCGGCCATTGTGTCCCGACCACGTACCGTGACAACACAACCCCTATAAACCCATGCGGCCACAATAGACTCGCCATTCGGAGTAGATACAGAGAACGTCTCAAGAAGTTGTTCCGGTTCTATCCCAAATTCCATAGTAACATAAGGGTTAACATAGGACAATGTGGAACCGGCATCAATAAGAGCATATACATCATGAGATTGGATAGTCAATATACCTATGACAACATCTGGTAAAGCCTCTGCACTCTGGCGACCACTCATAGTCTATAAACGGTTGGGTCCTCCTGAACTCTACGCACCACCCCTAGTTGCACCAAGCCCTACTGGTGCTGGAGTGCCTCGAGCTGGAGGGGGTGCTGAAGATATAGCAGCTGCAGAATTGGATGGTTGTGCTATGCCCCTGCCCGCACCCTGGCGGTATGAACAACACTCCCTCTTAATATGACCCCGCAATCCGCACCCACGACATATAGGTAGGTCCATGTAGCAGATTTCGAGTTGCATCTTCTCACACCTGGGGCATGAGGGCCCCCGCTGCTGCTGGAATCTCCCTCTTGATCGGCCCTTCTAGTGGGGTCCCCTGCTGCCCTAATTAGGCCTGTAATGACTCCCCTACTACTGACTAGGCCCTGCTGGTGGTTCACTGGTTGAAGACTGGGCAACATACTGGGATGGCTATGATGACCCTCCCATGAAAGCTGATGTTCCCCCACCAAATGACTTCCCAAAGTTGCCCGCGGACCGGGCCTTGCTGGTACCCTATCGCTCCATTATGTTCTTCAACTTACGATTTTTTGTAGCTTGAGCAAATGCTACCATTTTCCCATAGTACATATTGTAATTCTAGACAGCTGTAGCAGCCTCATTGATAACCAAGGGGCTAAAGCCCTGCACAAACCGGCGCACTCTAGCCTCCATAGTAGTCAACATGAGAATGGCATATTTAGACAGATGCGCGAACTTCATGTAATACTCCCACACACTCTAACTTCCTTGCTTAAGGTTGTCAAACTCTGCGGCACGAGCTTCCCTAGTCTCGGCCAGCAAGAAATGGTCCATAAAAGCGTCAGCAAACTCACTCCACCTCGCTGGAGGGCTCCCCTCCTCGCGAGAGCCCTCCCATAGCTCAAACCAAGAATAGCCCACCCCTTTCAGGCGGTAGGTGGCCAACTCCACTCCCTCCATCTCAGTAGCGCGTATAACCTATAGAGACTTATGCATCTCATCAATGAAGTCTTGTGGGTCCTCCTCGGGATTGGCACCTATGAACACCGGAGGATCCAACTTAAGAAACATGTTCACCCTAGATCCACTAGAATCCCCTTGTTGGCTAGATGAAGTGGGTGCAATATTTGATCTCTAGGCTTGAGAAGCTACTATCTGTGTCAACATATGGATAGCTCCCCTATGATCCCCGTCAAAAATACCAAAATCGGAAGCTGGGGCTGGAGGTGGAATCGAAATATAAGTTAAAGGAACCGTTGCACCCTCAGTAGGTGCAGGAACTGGTGTGGCCTGGTCAGGTGTAGTGGAATCAGGTAGTGTAGCAGTCGAGGGATTATCCTCACCCCTCGGGTATTCACCCGCATCATCAAATAAAGGGTCAACAACCACTCCTAAGGCGATATTGGCTCCTTGGCTAGTTCTTGTTCTCTTCTTAGGTTCCCTGTACTGAAAGTTAAAGGAATGCACGAGTTAGAGGAGGAACAGTTTCACAATCAGTTTCATCACACGATCCAGAATATCAAAGAAGGGTATTTTTTCTAAATGTCCAAGTAGCCTCCAACTTATAAATGTGGTCGACAACACACCGATAAGAAGGACTCTACTAGACACGGCTCCGAGACATCCTAGGACACTTGTAAAACCTTAGGCTCTGATAACAAGTTAATCACGCCCCAACCTCGGGAAGCGCGACCGGTGCTCAACTGAGTGAAACCGGTTGAGCAAGCCTGTTAGAAACTTTCTACCCAACTCACCCATGATCAAGAGAAGACATGATTTCATAAATTATACAGAAGGAAGTCCATACACACAATACTAAATCTTTCATTAGCTATTTCGCCTTTAAGTCACAAAATACACATATTTATATAGTTTGAGTGGAACAACTGATCAAACACAACATAACTGGTTTAACATTCCCAACACCCAAATACCAACCCACATAGTGTCTATGGAGCCTCTAAAAGATACAAAAGAGTCTATGATAGTGCCGGCGATAAGGCATCGGCTATACCGTGAGACGTGATAATAACATGAACAAAAGATATAATACGTGATCCCAGGATGAAGTGGGGCTCACCAAGTCTGCCGAGAAGAGGAGGTACCACTATCGCTGATCAACATTGCCTGCTATGTAACCACCTGCATCCATTTAAAGATGCAGCGCCCCCGGCAAAAGGGACGTTAGTACCGTCGAATAGCACTAGTATGTATAGCTAAACACCATCTNGAGGAGGTACCACTATCGCTGATCAACATTGCCTGCTATGTAACCACCTGCATCCATTTAAAGATGCAGCGCCCCCGAAAAAAGGGACGTTAGTACCGTCGAATAGCAGTAGTATGTATAGCTAAACATCATCTCAATAGAATGAATAATAATACAAGGGGGAACAGTCAAGAATTCAATAAAAGCTTTAAATAATATTGAAACATCAAGTTAAGGATCACATAAGTTTTCACGTCAATTCCTAGGTTATTAGATTGGGTGATCGTTAGTGTCGATATTCCAAAATTTACAATACCATCGTATTCTTACACGGAGTCCGATCACGACCCGGTCGGCTAGGTCATCGCACTTGAGACATCAACCATAACCACAATGTCAATTATCATTTTTGGCACAGTCACCACCATGTGTGCGGCATGGCATCCGATCACGGCCCGATCAGCTAGGCCGTCTCACCCAAGACGTTACCTTTTTCAGTCAATTATCTCACATCATACTTCTTTCATATCTTGTTGATTCATTGGCACTAGTGAACATGATTACAAAGTCATTCTTGGCACTTGGCCATATTTTGTAACTCCGGTTCCCTTTTCCATATTCAAACTTCATTATCGTTATCAACAACAATAAGGCTTTCCGTTCAAGACATTAAATTCATATAAGAGAGATTTTGGAATCTTAGGCACATAGAGGGTTTTCATACAATTTGGCATAACCTTTATTTGATCTTGACATGAAGTCTTAACATTGCTGCCACATATTCCACCTTTTGAACACATCCTCAAATGGCAAGATGACATGATGAAGAATTTAGAATAAATATTGAACTTACATCTTTCAACACAACCATATTAGGATTAGCCAATTCAATAATGATCAATGACTTACATCCAATTACATGAACACCGGGGATTCGATTCTAAGAAGAAGGGGGTTTAGCCAACATACCTCAATTGAGCTTCTCAAACTATAAAATGATCCGGAATTCTTAGAAACTTCAATCCATTCTAGAAATATAACAAGTTGCACCAAAATTAGGAAGATGATAATGATTTTAGTTCATTTGAGCATATTATCAAACACTAGGTGTGCATTAAAGTTTCAAGGTCCTTTTGCGGAAGATTCCATCATTCCCCAACCCATTCTCTACCATTTATAGCTCACAACCTTCCCACATACTTCAAGAATACATGCATGCAAGACAACTACCCCCACACCCAATAATTGTCTNCAAGTTGCACCAAAATTAGGAAGATGATAATGATTTTAGTTCATTTGAGCATATTATCAAACACTAGGTGTGCATTAAAGTTTCAAGGTCCTTTTGCGGAAGATTCCATCATTCCCCAACCCATTCTCTACCATTTATAGCTCACAACCTTCCCACATACTTCAAGAATACATGCATGCAAGACAACTACACCCACACCCAATAATTGTCTCTCTAATTATTCCATTTTTTGTAAATTTTCGAAATTGAGAACTAGGACATATTTTCTTACCTTTAGAATGAATGCTCCTTTGTTAATCCTCAATGATTGAGAAACAATTGATGGGTACTAGGTTGAAGGTCACTCCCCCACTCTAGGAACTCTCTCTAACTCTGAAATATTAGAAATGTGCTCAAAATAAGCTATGGCTTATGTTTTAACAAAATAGGGTCGGGTTTAAAAACCCCAAAATTGAAGCCTCAGAATGGTTATGCGGTCCGCATATCGGCCACATAATATGAGTGCCAAAATTGGAAAGGAACTGACCAGGTCTACGGTAACTATGCGGCCCGCAGGCTCGTTTTGCTGTGGCATAATGCACCACAGACCTATTATGCGATCGCTTAATGCACCACAGAACATCTCTCTAAAAAATCCCAAAGCGGGATATGCGACAAGAGTGCATCCTGCGAAATGGTTATGCGGTCGCATAATGCGGTCCGCAGAGTGCTTCAGTAGCCGTAGAATACGGCGCAAAAATGCCTACTTCTTCCCAACATTTGTCTTCAACTCCCCAGTGCACTGTTCAATCAAAAAGGTCCGAACCGCGGCTCGCAGGCTCGTCGTGAAGAATTTCTACTATTGTTATCCTCTACGCCTACCCCGGAATCACGGAACCCCAACGTTTTGCGGGGCATTACAACTATGTCTATGGAGCTCCAGCTATACCTCAAAACATTGTGATAAAATGAACAAAAGACACATGACCCCGAGTGAAGTGGGGCTCACCAAATCAATTGGGAAAAGAGTGTAGTGCTATCGCTGATCAGTGTCGCCTGCTGTGGAACTGCATCCATTAAATATGTAGCGCCACCGGAAAAAAGGATGTTAGTACTGTTGAATAGAACTAGTATATATGACCAAACACTCTCTAAAAGAAACGAGCAGTAATGCAAGTAAGGACAGTTCTAATATTAGTTAAAGCCGCAAACAATTACCAAATATCAAATTAGAGATAAGATAAGTTCTAAATAAATTTCAAAATTTTAAGTTGGGAAAGCTTTAGTACCAGTATACCACTATTCACAATTTCGATAATGATTTCCAACATAGTCACCACAATGTGNCAACAATGTCCAACACAATCACCACCATGTGTTCTACATGGCATCCGATCAAGACCTGATCGGCTAGGACGTCTCATGCTAGACATCAACCAAATCACAATTTCAATTATAATTCTAAAACAGTCACCGCCATGTGTGCGGCATGGCGTCCGATCACGATTAGATCGGCTAGGCCGTCTCATGCGATACATCAACAAAATCACAATTTCAATTACAATTCTAACACAGTCACCGCCATGTGTGCGGCATGGCGTCCGATCACGACCCGATTGGGTAGGCCATCTCATGTGAGACATCACCCTTTTCTATCAATCATCCTGTTTCATATTTCTTGCACATCTCCTCATTTCATTGCCACTAATGGTCAAAATTACATTATTTCTCTTGGAACATTTGCCATGTTGCATATTTCAAATTTCGCATTACGTGATTCGTATTTCATGTTTTTTATTTCATGCACACCTTTTTACTTTCAACCATCATCATGGACTTTCCAACAACAAGTCATTTATATTCAAGACATCTAAGCACACATTTGAGCAAATAGAAGTTTTAGGCACATCACGATTTCTTACACAAGCTTTCATTAGATTTCCTTTGAAACACAACTTAAGGTTAAGGTATTTAGATATGCAAGACCTACTTTGAACACATTCTAAAATAGTATAACAACATAACAAGAGCATTTCAATTACATATTGATCACGGATGTCTTTTGACACCAGCTTATTCGGGTAATCGATTCACAATAAGCAACTCGGGACTTACATTGATATTGTGGGGTTAATTTTAAGAAAGGAGTTTAGTCAACATACCTTACTTGAGCTTCCTTAACTCTAAATGTTCCGGAAATCTTAGCAACTTCAATCTATTTTAGAAAAGTAGCAAATTGAACAAAAATTAGGAAGATGATCATGGTTATAGCTCATTTGAGCATTTTATCAAGCACTAGGTGTACTGACTGAAGACTGAGCAAAAGGCTAGGATTGACCTGATGACCCTCCACTGAATGTTGACCTACAGCCACCAAATTAATTCCCAAAGTTGCCCACGGACCGGGCCTTACTGCTACCTTCTCGCTCAATTCTGTTCTTCAACTTACGGTTCTCTGTATCTTGAGCAAATGCTACCATCTTCCCATAGTTCAGGTCTAAATTCAAGGCAGATGTAGCGGCCTCATTGATAACCAAAGGGCTATGGCCCTGCACAAACTGACACACTCTAGTCTCCATAGAGGGCAACATGTGAATAACATATTTGGACAGGCGCACAAACTACATATGGTACTCCCACACATTCTTGCTACCCTGTTTTAGGTTCTCCAACTCTGCAGCATGGGCTGTCTTAGTCTCGTCAGGCAAAAAATGATCCATGAAAGCATTGGCAAACTCACTCCACCTCGCCAAAGGGCTCCCCTCCCCACGAAAGTCCTCCTACATCTCAAACCAAGAATAGGGCACCCCCTTCAGGAGGTAGGAGGCCAACTCCAATCCCTCTGCCTTAGTAGCACGCATAACCCTGAGGGTCTTGTGCATCTCATCGATGAAATCCTCAGGATCCTCCTCTGGATTAGTACCCGTGAACACTGGAGGATCTAACTGAAGAAACCTATTAGCCCTGGAACCAATAGAGTTCCCTTGCTGACTAGAAGAAGTGGGGGCAACATTCAACATTTAGGCTTGGGAAGCCACTATCTGAGCAAACATCAGTATGGCTCCACTAAGATCCCCATCAGAAACACCAGGACCAGAAGCTGGGGCTAGAGGTAGAACTGGAATATTAAGTGGAGGATTCATTGCACCCTCGTCAGGTGTAGGAACTGGTGCACCCTGAGTAGGAATAGTACAACCAGGCGGTGTAGTAATCGAGGGAATATCCTCACCCCTCGGGTGTTCAGCCGCATCATCAATGATACCATCAACTGCCACTCCTAGGGTAACATCGGCTCCTTGGCCAGTTCTTGCCTTCATCTTAGGGGTTATTTACTGAAAGTTAGAGCAATGCACGAGTTAAAGGAGGAACAATCGGACAATCTACTTTATCGCATTATCTAGAATATCAAAGAAGGGTATTATTCCTAAATGTCCAAGTAGACTTTTAATTATAGATGTGGTCGACTACACACCGATAAGAAGGACTCTACTACACATGTCTCTGAGACATCCTAGGATACTTTAAAACCTTAGGCTCCGATACCAAGTTTGTCATGCCCCAAACTCGGGGAGCGCGACAGAAACTCAACCAAGTGAACCCATCAAGAAAGCATGTTGAATACTTTCTACCCAAACTCGCCCATGATTTAATGAGAACACGTATCTTTGTTAATTAACCAATAAGGAGATCATGTAGACAATATCAAATTCATTACCATTAGTTACATTATTTAATAAGTCCTAAATGCACACATTCTCATGGTTTGAAGTGGAACAAGTGATCAAAACACAACATAATTTGTTTGACATTTCCAGCACCCATATACACCCACCTATGTCTACGGAGCCTCTAATAAATACATAGAGTATAATGATAGTGTCGGAAATAGGGCTCTGGCTATACCTCCAAAATATAATGATATAATGAACAAAATATACATGACCCCCGAGCGAAGTGGGGCTCACCAAGTCAGTTGGGAAGAAAGTGTGTCGCTATCACTGATTAGTACAGCCTGCCGTGGAACCACCTACATCCATAAAAGATGCAGCCCCCACAAAAAAAGGACGTTAGTACTGTCGAATAGTATAAGTATATATGACTAAACACCCTCTCATAAGAACGAACAGTAATGCAAGTTAGGACAATCATGATATTAATTAAAGCCTCAAGTAGTTACCAGATATCAAATTAGGAATGTGATAAGTTTTCAAGTAAATTTCCACATTTTACGTTGGGAGACCTTTAGTACCGATATACTACTTTTCAAATTTTTGATTACAATTTCCAATATACTCACCACTATGTGTGGGACATGGCGTCTGATCACGACCCGATCAGCTAGGCCGTCTCATGTGAGACATCATCCTTTTTTATCAATCATCCTGTCTCATATTTCATGCACATCTCTTCATTTTATTAGCACTAGTGGTCACAACTGTATTATTTCTCTTGGCATGTTGGTCGTGTTTTATATTTCACATTGTGCATTACGTATTTCGTATTTCATGTTTCATATTTCGTGTACACCTTTGTACTTTCAACCTTCATCGTGGACTTTCCAACAACAAGGCATTTCTATTCAAGAAACTTAAGCACACATATGAGCAAATAAGAGTCTTAAGCGTATTACGGCTTCTTACACAATTTTCATTAGCTTTCACTTGAAACACAACTTGAAGACAAGGCATTTATACATGCAACCCATATTTTGAACACATTCTCAAATAGTAGTACAACATAACAAGAGCATTTAATTACATATTGATCACGGATGTCTTTTAACACTAGCTTATCTGTCTAATCGATTCACAATAAGCAACTTGGGAGTTACATGGATATCGTTTGGTTCAATTTTAAGAGAAGAGTTTAGCCAACCTACATCACTTGAGCCTTTTTAGACTCTAGAATGTCCCAGAATTCTAAGCAACTTCGATTTATTTTAGAAATGTAACAAATTGAATCAAAATTAGGTAGATGATCATGGTTCTAGCTCATTCGAGCATTTTATCAAACACTAGGTGCATATTAAGGTTTCATTGTCCTTTTATGGAGGATTTCATGTTCCCACAACCCATGCCTTACCATTGTTAGGTCAACAATATCCCTCATCCCTTGATAACACATGCATGCAAAATAAACAACTCCCATACCCATTAATTATCTTACTAATTGCCCATTTCTAGTTAAATTTCAAAATTAAGGGTTAGGGAATCTTACCTCTAGGATGAAGACCTAGTGTTCTTTCCTTATTAATCTTCCAAGATTTGAGTATGAATTGGTGGATGAAACTTAGGAACTCCTTTTCTCACTCTATGACACTCCCTCTCTCTAGAAATATATGTTTTTCCCCTTTAAAATGATCCCCAAGGGTGTTTTATTAGAATGGGGCCCGTTTCAAAATTTAGAAAAATAGGAGCCTCCGACAAAGGTCTGCGGTTGTATATGCAACCGCATAATGCTTTGTGGTTCGTGAAATGGCCCTTGGAAATTGGGCTCCACTGCCTGGGTATGCGGCCGTTTTGCGGTCACATAATTGGCCACGAAATGACATCCAAAAGTTGCCCACTTGACTAACTCACTCTGCGGCCATTTTGCAGCCTGCAAAGTGATGTTGTAGCCGCATAGTGGGCCGTACAAATGCCTTTTTATGCAAGTCATTTTCCTTCAAAGCCCTAGCGTACTGTTCAACCCAAAATTCTGTACCGCAACTATCATTAACACATACACCTACCTCGGCACCATGAAACCCCGGGTTTTAGGTAAACGTTTACGGGGCCTTACAAATACAATGGTCTATAGGCTTTTGGATGATGCGGTTCATGCTAGGAGCTCTTGCTATGATCTTTGGTTTAGGATCATAGTGTACCGTCAAGGAGAATTGTTAACTTGAAGGCAAGTTGAGGAGGATTCGAAGAAATTGGGCAGCTTGGTAGTGTAGGGTTAGCATAGTAATAAAGGTAATTGGTTCCTTTGGTGTGGTGGTGCTTTACCGGTGTTTTGTGCCAATACACTTGGGTTTGACGGCTTGCGTGACTTGGTTAGGTTGGGAAAATTTGGTTCTGATTGTCTAGTTATGTGTGGACGAGTTTCGAATAGTTCTTGATAGTGTCGAGGATGGCTTGGGCTGGATGTATGCCAATGGCATAATGAAGATGTTGCATGTTATAAGTTTTCTCTTGTATGGGGTCACGAGTTATAGATAGCATGGACGGTTTCAGATGTTTAGAAGAATGCTAGCATTATCTGGTACAACCTAAGAATAGTGCACACTCCAAAATGCGCATTGTGCTTTGACTTGTAGATGCCTGACATGTATTACACTAATGTGTCGATTGATTGAATACTGATGGTCAGATTTATCTATGTGGCAATAAAGAATTATGGAAGTATTTCTCATGGAACGATTGTGTATGATGAATATGTTAGTAATTTGAATAATGTAGTTGGGATCGGGAGATTATGGTATTCTAGGGATTTGAAGACGAAGAGGATTCTCAAAGGCATGTGTTATAGATCCATTATTGTGCAAATTTCTATTGTTATCTACCTATTTTGGGAGGATCGACTATTATTTGTAGGCCATTGGTGGGCCTAATGAGAGTGTGTATTCTACATCAGGTCGGATTTGTCTACCCAACACAGTTATTGTGGATGGATGTGTTATCGTTTGGAGTGGAGGTTATTCGTGTTCAGATATGTTCCATGAGTTACTATCATATTCTATGATGGGTTGTGATCTGTTGATTGCTTTTACATGATGCGATTCTGTTGGGGGCCTTGTTGAAAAATTCGAGCGAGATAATTCTCACGGTGTAGAATGGTTGATTGTGCCTTGGTTGTGGTCTTTCTATTGGTGGTATATTGTGTTGTCCATTTTTCCATGGTTATTATCATGCACTTCGCGCGTTTGTTGTTGATATGTAAATGGTTGTTGATAGTGAGCATCACGACTCGACGTATCCTATGTGTCCAGGTGTTTCAATTGGGTCACGCATCATATCAGAGTTATGTTGGGATATGATCCTCTGGGCTTAATTCTTGTATTGTTTTTCTCCTTTTGTGATGGCTTCATTGCATTGCGCTTCGTGGTGGTATCTGTTGAGCTTGCAGGGCGGTTCTCTCATTTGATTCTCTTCAATTATTGGGTACATCGAATTTGTCGCTTGTTTGGTGCACTTATTGCATGGTGTGCGACTCTAGGTAGAATTTGTGTGGCATATTGGTATAGCAGTTTGTATTGGATGAGGTGAAGTTATCGGGCCTGAATGTAGTGCCATCAGATTTGATTAAGCTATGTTTGGAACTATAGTGTCTTTAGTCAGCCTAGATTTTGGCTTTGGTTCTCGTCGGGCAAGAAAGCTCCATGACTGGTTGATGTGA